>JAJJWW010010608.1:0-110589 GCA_023531295.1 Papaver armeniacum | reverse complement strand
TAGATTGGAGGTGCTAGATTAGCACTTAAGTGTTGCAATTCAAAAAAAAAACGTAGCAAAAAAGTTAACACTAGTTCTCTCCTACCAAGTTGCTAGCATGTGAACTAGCATGCTAGATAGTTACGTGTTGAATGATTCGGCGCGAAAACTACCTTTTCGCGGAATGGTTCGGCGAGGGTTTATTTTTGATCGACGACGCTGAGATTTGAAGCGCCGAATGGTTTAGCGCTGGGTCTTGAATGGTTATTTGGCGGAATGGTTGTGGGCTAGGTCGATCGTGGATTGCTAATCTAGCCTCTTAGATTAGCACTCCCATAAGACTTAGGAGGTAGTCCTGACTGCTAATCTAGGTGCTAGACTAGCACCCCATAAGACTTAGTCTGAAAAGTAGCTCACGTTGGTTTACTAAACAAACCTTCAAGGCTATACCGAGATGTTTAGAAACAGAGTGACAACTAATGGATAAAAATTGCCATCTAATCGTACCATTTATGCCGAGGGAAGAAGGTTTTTAGTTTTTGCTCTGCACGTGAACTCTTGGGCCGTTGGGCGCATCACGGATATCTCATATACATGAACAAGCAGTTTTTAAACCTGTCGAAATTGGGTATGCCCAGATTATTGGGGCCTAATGAGACAAAACCTAGGTCATTCTGAAGTAAAACAAGCCGCCCCTTAACCATGTATTTTTTAAATGGCTAAATTGCCCCTACTTAATTAACATTAATAATATGTTTAGGCTAATTAATTTAGTTAGTTGAATTAAAATTGTAAAATTAGGTATTATTTGATTGAACTCATGGATTATGTGTTATGGTTTTTGAGGATTTTTTTTTTTTTTGAGATTTTTTTTTGTAATGGAAATGAAACTACACTAGCCAAACACTTATACAAAGAGGATTGCAAAGCTGCTAAGTGATTTTATACTCAAAATTTTAGAAGAAATCAACACTTTCAATTCTGAAAGTATAAAAAGCCGACAAGGTTGAAAAAAAATACCTGCCGACTATAGGATGTTTGACATACAGAGAAAGGTGCTACAAATGCATAATTAGTCGACAAGGTTTTAATTCATAACCTTGCCGACTATAGTGGTTCAAGTTCTTGGTCGGCAAGGTTCAAATTTTCAAGTTCATAGTCGGCAAGGTATAAGGATGAATACCGTGACGACCCTGTAAATACTACTTTCAGAAACAAAACTCTTTGAAAAGTCGACATGCTATTCATCTTATAACCTTGCCGACTAAAAATAAATATGAAAAGTCGGCATGCTATTCATCTTATATATAACCTTGCCGACTAAACTATAGTCGGCAGGCTTCAAATTTTCGAAAAATGTCGACCTTAATTACTGCAACACTAGTCGGCAAGGTATAAGGATGAATACCGTGGCGACCCTGTAAATACTACTTTCAGAAACAAAACTCTTTGAAAAATCGGCATGTTATTCATCCTATAACCTTGCCGACTAAAAATAAATATCAAAAGTCTGCATGCTCGACAAAAAAATATCATGACTACTATGTAACTGCAATTCAACAATTTCAAATTTTCTGATCTAATTTGTCATTCAAATAACAAAACAAAGTACTAGAATGAGTTTGAAAGGATTAATCGAGAATCATTAAAAAAAAAAATCGACGATATGTTTTCATTTGAAAACGATGAAATATAGAGAAGGAGAAAGGAATTGATTAGATTGATGATGAAGGAGAAGGAAAGAAATTAATAAGGTTTTTGATTTAAAACCAAAAAGGGGTAGTTTTGGTTATTATTAGGGGAAGGGTAATCAGGTAACTTTACACATATTAGACACCCCTTAACCCACTATTATGGTTGGGAACAAAATGGGTATACCCCAATTAATCTGGGTATACCCCAATTTGGCAAGCAAGGTTTTTAAATTCGTTTCTCCCATGAATTGGCACTTTGACTTTTTAGATACGATTTTTGACTGTTTGACCAAGTCAAACAAAGTTGATAGGAAGCTTCAGATTCGAACCTCGGAGCTCCTCCTCATTAATTGGACTCTTTACCATTGTACCAACTCGATTGTTGATGCTAATCAATCAACATATTTTATATCCATATTAACATAAAACTATTTTATATACTGTAATTATGATTATAAGCATAAATATAGCGATTTAATAATGGACCATGAATCTTCGATTCACGATTCAATATACGATTCGTTTCACAAAAATTGAAAAGCGATTTACGATTTCACAACCTTGTTGGCAAAGTTTTTAAAGTCGAAATAAATATAAACATCGATTTAACCGTTGTTGATGATTCTACATATAACAGTCGAGAGTGATCTGGCATTGGACAATTCGGAAGCACTTCATTTTTATTTTTATTTTTATTTTTAATGAGTAAGTTACGAATTTGATGCTGACGGATTTTTGAATTTAGGTCACTGATATGGTCACGCAGTGACTTTCCCTATGTACCACATTGACATCATCCACTTCATATTCTTTTTGGTACATATTTTTCTATTTTGTCGGAGGCCAGGTGGTTGTGCACAGCATGTCTATATCATTTTACAGTAAAACCATTGTTTGCCTCAAAAGGAAAAGAAACATCAACATCAAAAGAATTAACCTCAGTACCTCACTAACAATTAACAATTTGAGACCACAAGTCTGTAATAACTAACTAATAATAATATATGAGAAGCGTGGAGCTCGGATATTCTCTCAAATAATATCTATTGAACATAAACTTAATAGAATTAGTCATAAAAATCCAAGGTGATTAAAATTGTGGTACAAAAACCCTATTTAAATGTTGGGTTCCATTAAAACTCTATCTTAAACAAGATTGATACAAAAACCCCAAATTTTAAAAATGGATACAAAAACTCCAAATTTCAAAATTGGTTCATCAAATTTTGTGGATGGATAGTGACACCTTTGGGATTATAGTGACACCTTTGGGGTTATAACTCGCGGACCGTAAACTAAAAAGAAATAAAGAAGGTAAAACTTTAGTTAATTCATAAAAGAGGGAATATTCAAATACAAAAACATAAGGGAGAAGAACAACAAAAATCTCTAGAAACATGACCAATTATGACGACAAAGATTACTGTCGAGATTTATATTTTTATGCATAATAAGCATGAGGGAGGATCCATGGACACTCTTAAATGGACAAGGTCGGACAAGATTTACGTCATTTTCTCCGGCAAACTCAAACGACAATGAATTTAAGTCTAATACTTTATTGACATGTTCCTATTATCAGACTTTACATTCCCACCAAAAATGAATACAATTCGAAATAGCAAACCTAACCATCTACTGATCTCAATGTCAACCGTTAATTTTGAACGGCTGATATTCAAAGGGATAGATGGTGGTTTTATACATTTCGAATTGTGCTAATTTTTTGTAGGAATGTAGAGTCCTATAAAAAGAATGTATCATCAAAATATTAGACTTAAATTCATTCTCGTTTGGATTTTGCGGAAAAATTGGTACAAATCTTGTCCAACCTTATCTATCTAAGAGTGTTCATGGATCCTTCCTCAATAAGCATAAGAGTGTCCAACCTTGTCTATGTAATAGTTACCATCCGATAAAGCCTTGACTAATTCCTGTCAATTGACCGATATAGTTAACTATACTTTTTTTGTCCAAAACATTGCTTTCGAAGAAAAGACTTTTTGTAATGTATGAGGTAGCATCCTTATGCGAATCAAAAGATGACATATTTAATCCAAAAACTGGATAAATGTAACAACATATCTTAATTTATCCGAAAACTAGATATTTGTAATAACATATATCTTAATTTATCCGAAAATTAGATATATATTACTTTAACAAAAGTGATGTTAAAACGATGCACTGCAGCTCAAAATATCCACAATATAGTGCCTCTTTTGTCTTTTGTTGGAAAGTGCATAGGAGTAACAAATTTGGAAAATAAAGTAGTATCATTGATTGGCCAATTTTGGCAAAGGGACATAAAACAAGAAAAAACTATCTACAAAAATATCTCCCAAAAGTCTAGTTTCCTGATAATGATCGATGGAGATTATAATATCTTTCTCCATAGACAAACGGGGACGGAGCCAGAATATTTTTTCAAGGAGGGCTAATTTACAAAACACATATTTTAGGGGGGCTTGTTAAGGGATTTTTCTTTGAAATAATAAGAATACCAAGGGATCTTTAATGAATTATCAAAAAATAGGGGGGGCGGGAGCCACCCTAAGATGCACATAGCTCCGTCCCTGTAGACAAACGAATCAAAAATGAATAAAAGAATAAGAAAAAGAAAATGGTAAGAGGATTAAATATCAAATAAAACTCCATTTAATCCCATCCACAAGAAATGGCTATATGCTGAATTAGTAGTCACTCCATAAACTGCTGTCCACGTTGCTTTCCACGTCGTCGTAATAGTAACCCTCTTGTGGTGGATCTAGTAACATCCCTTCAGCCATGCTGGCAATCAGAGCTGGCATGTAATACAACGCTTCTTCATCGAAAAACGTCGCTGAAACTTCTTCCGCTATTTCAACCGTCTGTTTGGTGGATTTATATGATTTCTTTGCAACGGAAGAAGGTTTCTTAGAATTAGGGAATGGAAATGCACGGACGGCTTCGGCAGCAGCCAATTGAATATCTTTAGCAGATGATGACTGAGCGCGAGGTAACAACCACAATGAATCTTCGAAATTTAACGGAGCTGATTTTCCTCGCAGAGCTATTGCAGCAACATCATAAGCTGTAGCTGCAATTTCAGCACTCGGATGAGTTCCAAGCCAAATTCTTGATTTGCTATTGGGTTCTCTAACTTCGCAGACCCATTTATCATTTTTCCTTGCTCTTACTCCTCTGTAAATTGGATGTCTAGTTTCCTTAAACTTCTTTCTTCCGGATGTTTTCTTATGTGACCCTAATTGTGTTAGTGCCAATGACGATGATGATGAAGTACAATCTGTTTCTGAGCTAAATATGTCTGTACTATATGATGAGGATGAAGGTGATGAAAGCAAACACTCGTAAGAGTCCTCAAAATTCATTGCAGTGAGTGAAAGAGTGCTAATTTTGTTTAAACGAAGATGTTTAGAGTAGACTGTTTAGTTCAGTTTTCAGTTTGAAATTGGAAGTTGGAGAGGAAAAGAGAGTTGGGTTTGAAAGAAGAAGGAGAATTTGTTTGGTATTTATAGATTTGGGGATATAAAAGGAAAGTGCTGAGTCCGCCGAAAAGCACACGTTAAAAATACAGGTGTATAAGACACTGAGTGGGTGAGTCATGAGTGTGCCAAATAGTGAGTTATCTTAGTAAGAGGTTTACACTTTACATGAAATTCGACACGCTTGATTCTGGAATTTGTTGTGTCATCAGAAGTGTCCAATAGATATTTGGAGAAAGATGCTGTGGGTCAGCTTAAAACACAAAAGTTCATTATCTTATTTTCCTAGTGTAGAGAAAGGAATGGGTAAAGAATGACTTATTTCTTCTCTCACATGGTTTTTTTTTCCAGGGGTAGAATTATTTTCGATATATATATATATATATATGGGCCTAAATTGCATCACAATACAATAACCACTCCATAAATGCCAACTAATTTTTTATTTATTTTTTTATTTTTATTTATTTTTTTGAAAAGAGAAGGGTATATCAATTAGAAAAAAAAAAGTATTTACAAAGACTACATGGGATTGCCGAAATCGAGTCGCAGAAAAACAAAACCATATTACAGATTAACTATGATCTCTCGTTGAAACATTAATTGGTTGATAAAGTAACCATTAAAAATCTGTTTTGAATAGCTCCACATACATATGTTTTGTTTAACCAATAGCTTAACTTCCTCAATTGATTTATCTCCTCCGCCATTGATTCTGGAGTCCTCTCCTTCTAAATCACCTTGAAAATCGCATATGGAGTTAATTACCATATTATTGCTTTCTTCTTGTTGACCCCAGATAACTTCCAACAATGGAGTAGAGCTTGAAAAACTTCAGGTATGGTCCAATGAACCTGTAAAGAAGATAGAAAATAATTCCAAACTTGTGTTGTCCAGCTGCAACGCATGAAAAGGTGCTCCAGATCTTCATCATCCTCATTACAAAGCACACAATTTGTGGTTGGAATCTCTGCTCCCCTGTTGCGTAGCATACATCTGGCTGGCATTGATTTATGCAACGAGGCCCAAGTTATAAACTGAACTTTAGGCGGAATCAGCCTATTATCTAGTAACCCTGTAAAATAAACTGGGTTTTATTTCTTAGAGCAAATCAAATGATGGAATCCAAGTCATTTGAAGATCGGAAACAACGTAGATAGCAAGTAAGAACAAGTTTCATCATAAAATAATTACATCATCTAATTCCATGACACTTCAGCATTTGGATCACAAATTCGACGATCAGAAACTGAAAATCCGATTTAGAAACAAAATCAATCATAAAATGGAGCAAAATTCGCACTAGCATCCACCGCAATTCGGATTAGCGTTTTAGTTTGGATTTCAATATCTCTTTCATGAAACTTTGGAACATGCCTTAAAAATTATAGATAACCCCAACTTGGAAGATATTATACTTGGATTCCAAACTTTTTTGAAGCTTGGAATAGCTTGGGTTCCACCATCGGACTTGCTATGATGGATTTCAAGTATGGATCATCCACAATTCCCAAGTTGCTATAATAATAATTTACATTACCTCAAAGTGGGTGCAATGTCCCGTCCCTCCACCGATATTGTCCTCAGTTAGCCACTGCGGTCATCCTGCGATGTATGGTTTTTAATGGCACCGCTGCAGTAATTCACAGAAGATAACTACTTATTAGTCATAAGCACAATTAAAAATAAATAAATAACAATCTAGTTTCCCACCAACATTACTTCTGACACTCGGCAATAAAAATTCCATACAAATGAATGTGTTCATATATGAGTTTGTAAGAATACATGACTCCACTGTTTATAGTGGTAAGACCAAGGCTTGTCTGATAACAAAATAAATCATTTCTGAAATTAAAGATACACATTAATGCATAATTTCGAAATAGCTTTATCTTGATATTCTTGAATTTTAAAACAAATAATTCTTTCGCAATTAAGACAAATATGATGTTGTTCATACATATAATCTAGAATATACTCCACATTGATACTTAAGATTCCCACTAGGTTTACCACCATATTTAGGTAGTTTCTAATGTTGTACACTTCGCTAAATAATTAAATTAGATATGTTCAATCTACGGGGAAAGGAATACACACAAATTTCGATATTACGTATGGTAACAAAAATCAGTCTCAAATATCAATAGCTTCTTTAGTTAGAAAATGACAACCATAACTTTAATATGTTGTCACTAACTTTCTAAAGTTATATACTTGACACAATCAAGATGTCAATATATGAAGTGATCAAGATGAATATCTGCTTGGGTAGAAGTAGGATCAAGTATACACTTTCTACACTAGTCAAGGATGATAATGTAAGTCATGTAAAATATCTCTCCTTCAGTACCAAATGAATAAATTTGAACAAAAATAGTTTAGAGTTGTATACTCATGTTCACTCAACTTGTACAAACTCTGAAATCTGTTAATCAAAAGGCAGAACAAACAACTCGAAAGTACAATTCTGATTCGAATTTGGATTTCAATCTGAGTTCGAATTCAAATATGCTTTCATAAATGTTTTCAAGCACGAATCCATACTAGATTGAAATATCTAATTTCTCGAAAATTCAATACTAAGTAGTAACAAGTACAACATTATTGTTATGGAGCACACAATTATGTATATCATTCCTTCAGAACTATATACAGTAAGTTGTAGCACACAATTATGTATATCATTCCTTCTAAACTTCGATAATCTATAATAATCAAGTCACTTATATTTAAATCTATATAAAGAAACTTTGTATGTTATATATTTTTCTGAATAGACTGTGATAACTTGATAGAAACAGAACAATCATTCAATAGTTACTAACTGTAGTTTGAAGGATGATGTCTTCGTTTGTTTTTCAGTTCTTCGTCTTCAAATCCTGAAGAATAACTAGTGTTCCATCTCAACACTTCTATGTCCCAAGTCCAACAACGGAGTTGGCTTTTGTAAGCCATTCGAGCGGTGAGTTTTGGCACCTAAACTTGAACCCAGGACTTGACATACCAATGCCCACTAGGATTAACCGAGCAAGGCCCTAACACACACATATAACATGTTGAGTAAAAAAAAATCAAAGCGTTACTAATTATGAAAATTTTCTAACCAAAGAATCTTTACTGTGTTATTATCACGTGTTTTTTATTTTTGTGAAACCATCCATTCACTCTTTATCCATCCATTCAATTAAGTATGAATAGGTGTAATACCCCGATTCGGCAGGTAGGGTTGGTCGAATGGAATATAGGTAATGGTTTGTCCTTTCCTAACACCGTGGCCTTTTTAACACAATTCACTCCAAAGTTGGCAGAAAAGTCTACAGTTACGCATGCTCGGGAGGGAGTAATGCAGGGATGGGTGACCTCCCAAGAAGCTACAGCTGATAAGTTTTTGTTTATTCCATAGTCCTCCTCTTCTTCAATAACGACACTCAATTGAAAAACTCTCTTCATCTTCTTTTTAAGATTAATAGCTTTCTGATCCTAATTTTTCTGCTAACACTTTATGGAATTTCAACTGAAGGAGGAAGATTAATTAGAGTATCCACGAAAATAAAAAATCTTCTACGGGAATGAGTCGACTCACCGGATAAAATCGTTTCAAAAATTGCATCTTTTTTTATTAATCTTTCTGTTCTACTTATATTTTCTCGCTAATCATGATCTTCTTTTCCAAACTGTTCAAATTTTAAGCGATTGTAGAATCGCTTTTAGGAGCTTCTTAGATAGTTTTTTTACTCTATAATTCTTTGGTTTTTCCATCCTTTTGTTTTAACTTTCTTTATACTCAATTTATTTGTTTAAATCTCCATGAAAATATAATCTTTTCTTTCTTCCTGTGCAAATAACCAGGCAAGTAAATTGTGGGGAATCCAGTGGTGCAGTTTCAATATGCTTCTTGCATTTGAAATACAGGCAGTGGTGTTATTGGAAGTGGTGCTCACCATATTCTATGACAAGGTAGTCCATACTAGTAGAAATCCGACAGCTCTGATCTTTATAAAAGGTCACATCAGAATTCAGAATCAAGGGGAGTATTATCATCGTTTTCAAATCCAAAATCTGCACCAAGTCTATCATCAATCCAGTCAACTCAGAATTAAATTTTTTTTTTCCTCCAAAGTTGCTACGCTATCAAAGGAGTAAAAATAGGAAACAACCCAACCAAAATGGAAATTGCATGCAAGTCACCGACTTGACTTCGTATGAAAATTTTCATCTCATTAATTATCTCATATTTGTTACGATATCAAAGGAGTAAAACAAGGAAACATCCCAACCAAGAAGGCAACTGCATGCAAGTCACAGGCTTGACTTCATATGAAATTTATCACCTCATTAATTCTCTCATATTGTTACGATATCAAAAGAGTAAAACATGGAAACATCCCAACCAAGAAGGCAACTGCATGCAAGTCACAGGCTTGACTTCATATAAGAATTTTCATTTCATAGATACTCGTATATTGTTGTATGTTAATTCTTTGGATATTCGGATCTGCAATACAAACTCGAAAGGAAAGTCATATCATATATATAGTCTCTCTTCTCCAAAGATCACACACATCTCATTCAAGAAGATATACAAGATTCCAGAGAAACCATAAAATGTCTGCAAACAAAGAAAACCGAATCAACATGCTCTCAAGACAACTTAGGAATGTTGCTATTGAGATCCCATCCACTAACAGACATGTGGTGGGTACTTCAAGGAACATCAGTGCTGCAGCTGAAGAATGGACTTATGCTTTGCTTGGAAATCTAAAGTCAAAAGCAAAGATTGACATGAAGATTATACGTGCAGGAGTGAACTCTCTTTGGAGGCAGTACAGGGGAAAAGAGATACGATTTATGGGTCATAACCTAATGCTGGTGATGTTAAACAATGAAGAAGAGCAAGATACAATCATAAAGGATGGTCCTTGGATCATTGGAGGTGCACTGTTTGCCGTTCAAAAGTATAACTCAAACATTCCCTTACAGGATTATGTTTTTGATACTCAAGTTTACACTATTGAATTCAAATATCTAAAACTAGAACATATAAATGTCGTTGTCATCGATGAGGCCTTGGCTTACATGGGAAAGAAGATTTCAACAACACCAAAGAATTGTAGGCCAAAATATAGAAGTAAAGGTTCCGATCTCAAGAAACCTTTACATCGAGGAGGCTGGTGGAAGATAGTGTCTGGTGAAGATGTTTGGGTCAGATATCATTGGTGTTTACAACCTAACAATATATGTGATAAGTGTTGGGTCATTGACCATGTAGATAATACCTGCATGCAAACAAACTATCTCTTGCATCTTGATAGTCTCTCTACTGCAGATTACGAAGCCTATAAGCGTGAAGAGGCCGATGTTTATGAAGAAAATGAGGATGAAAGAAGCATGGATAACTCTTTTGCCGAGGAGATGGCTGCCTAAGCTGAAGAGACGAGACATACCAAGAGATCGAGAAACTCAAATCTCAACCAACCTCCCTCAATGAATCCACATAACCTGTATGTGGTACCACCAAGAACGGAGGGAGATATTACTTCTACTAGTATGGACAACCATTCTGCGGAGATGATGGAATCTGATATTTCAAATGCAGAAGCTTTGAACCCTGCAGCTGAAAGCCATGGAACATCTGCTCAGGTAACACATCATAAATACTTTTCAACTCTTGTTTTAAATGCTCACGCTTTCTTTTACTTTTTCTCCAATACTCACAACACTTTTTTAGTTGTTTACCATTATACTCATATCATGAAAATCATATCTTGGAACTGTAATGGTTTTGGTGCTAAAGATACTAGAAACTACCTTAAGGATTTAAACAAAATGCTTGTCCTGATATAGTGTTTCTTCAAGAGACAAAAATAAACTCTGACAAAATTTTAAACTATATTAGGCCGCTAAATTTTTCAAATAATTGTTATGTTCCTTCTATTTGTAGAGCTAGAGGAATTTGCCTTCTTTAGAAGGATGGGTTTGACTTGGACATTATTTATAAAGACAAAAATAACTGTCTTGTATGTAGTGATCCTGCCAAACCAAAATGGATCTTGTCGTGTGTGTATGGTTCCCCATATCCATAAGAAAGAAGCACACAATGGAATTTTATTGAGAATGTTTGTGATATCTTCAACATTGAGGCCCCTTGGGTCATGATAGGTGATCTATATATCATCTTGAATAGTGAGGAACGCTTAGGTAGTAATGGTTCTACTTCTCAACCATCTCCCATATCACAGATAATTCAAGATATAGGACTTCATGACCTAGGCTTTCACGGCAACCCATATACCTGGACAAGCAATAAGCATGGTACAGGGAGATGTAGATCTCGCCTAGATAGAGCCCTTACAAACACTGATTGGACAATACACTTTCCAAATGCTTGTCTTAAACATCTTCCTTTCTTAGGATCTGATCACAGCCCGATTTTCCTTGATATGTCTCCTACTGATTCTCATAATGCTATAAATTGGAAGTTTTTCGAATGTTGGTTACGTGATAATTCTTGTAAACTTCAAATAACCAATGCTTGGACCAAGCATGTTAATGGCTTTGCAGCTTATAGTTTGGATCAAAAATTAGTAGAAACAAGGAGAACTTTGTCTGTGTGGAACAAAACTAATTTCGGCAACATTCAACAACAGCTGAAAAGTTTGCAACAACAACTGGATGATCTTCAGCAACTAGGATAAATACTGGACAATACTGACAAAGTAGTTGAGCTAGAGAAATAAATAAATGAATGACACATCAGAGAGGAGGAATTCTACAAGCAAAAAGTAAGAGATACACATTTTCATGAAGCAGATCAGAACACAAAGTATTTTCATGTACAGGCCAACAAAAGGAGGGAACGAAACAGAATCGAATCCTTACAAAGACCAAATGGGAGTTGGTGTAGTGGAAGAGACAACCTATAAAATATGCTTACAAATCACTAAAACAATTATGAGTACTACTGATCCAGTACAAGATAATGACATCCTCAACATACTACCAATATGAAGAATGTTAACACTCTTTTGGATGTCATTAATAACTTCAGCAACATTTCTGGGCAGTAGGTAAACTTTCAGAAATCCGCAGTTTTCTTCTCTAAGCATATTCATCCTCGACACTGCAGAATTTTACTGCGGAGACTCAAGATGAAAAAGATGTCATTCGATGAGAAATATCTAGGTATTCCATTGTTCTTAAATAGAAAAAAAAACTACTTCTTTCTCCGGCTTGGTAGACAAAATGAATGGAAGATTATCAAGATGGAATGGCAAGTTCATAAATCAGGCGGGCAGATCTGTAATAGTTAAAAGCGTACTCAGCACTACATCTTCTCACCATATGAGTGTTTTTAAAGTACCGGATGCAACTATAAAAGAAATGGACAAGGTTCAGCGTAAGTTCTGGTGGGGGAAAAAGGATGACAAGTGTTATCATTTCATATCATGGCCAGCTGTTGTAAAAGATCAAGCTATGGGAGGTTTGGGTTTTTGCGATCTATCTTGTTTCAATTAGGCGCTTCTAACAAGAACAACATGGCGTCTATGCAACCAAAACGACCAACTCTGGTTAAATGCTCTGAAATAGTGTTATTTCCCAACAATGAATGCGATGCATGCAAAAAAGAAAAAAAACTCGACCTGGGCATGGCAAAGTGTATACATCATGATGAGTTTTATCCGTTAGTTCAGTTTCTGGATGATTGGTCACAACACCAAATGAGCCTAATTGTAACGGTTTATAGGTGTTACAAAGACCTTCAGTAACACTGAATAAACGTTACTGTTGAGGGTGTGGCAGATTTTCTGTCGCAGTTTTTAAATGTTACGGACTTGGTCAGTAACGTTTTCACAGCACAAGACCATCCGTTCCATTTCGTGCAGGTAGTAACACGTCTCTACAATCTGTCACACATGGATACTGTTGCTAAGTTTTTCTCTTGTAACACTGGACTACTGTTCCAAAACTAGGCCTTTGGATGTTCTTGAAATCACAAATATATCGTGTTATTTGTCACCATCTCAGTTGACATATAGTTCTCGAACATCATACTCAAAATATGTATCTGTATTTCTGATGTTCGCCACATCAAATTAAAATATAAAGAGTACAATATTTCTCGTAATATCATTACTAATATGCTTTTGAAACAAGCAAATAGTCAAACAGATAAAGATTGGATCATTTCTTTCTTTACAAATACAATAAAACGAAACTACAAGGTATCTTTTAGTCGCCCATCCTTTTTGATGGTTTTTGCGAGAAGATTAAACTTGTACGTTCTTCCTAACATTTAAATCCTGGCAAATACCGTGTTGGACTTGAAGACATCTCCACTATATTTATTATCTCGAAAACGATTACTTCGTGGGACTTACGACTGGCAATATCGTGTTAGACTTGCAAATAATTATAGCCCGATCACGCAGAACTGGATTGTCCGTCTCAACAGTAGCATTATTCAGGACTACCTGCAATGGTGCAACTGAAAATGCAGGAGCATCAATATCAAGCATTGAAGCAACAAACCTAAATCATTCTTTGTGGGCCTTCTGTTGGATTCTTCATAAAAAAAATTAATAGTGACTCTAAGCAAATATAACTGAACCAGAGCAGGATCTTCTGAGAAACTCTCCAAGAAACCTATCAAAGAGATCATTAGCACTGTCAATTCATTTTGCGTATTTCATAAATTATCCAGATCATGGATATCAGCAGAAACAAAATTACAAACATATGCTAAAGAATAAAAACTGAGACTCAACACTGGACATTGAATGTTAACTTCAGAAGTACCTTTGCTTTCAACTAAGGTGTCTAATCCACATGCAAAGTACTGTAATGATTGATTGATAGCTACTGTAAAGTTGGACTTCAATAAGAATTTAATAATGTGATTTGTTAATTATATAAACCGTGTTACAGTAACTTACGTGTTAGGATATCGCCTAGAGATTCCCATGATGAAAATGATAGCCTCTTGGATGCCATAGTTATGATCTCAATCAAACACTTTACAATATTCAGCTGCTCTTTCTAACTTGATGGCACATAAATAGTACAAACCATTTTTCTGACAAAATCTACGCCAACTTTGGAGGCATATTCCTTGAATTCCAGTGGAGCTTGAAAAAATTATTACCTGTGTACGAAAAAAATTCTACGTCGTTCCTGATTTACACATGGTTAACAAATTATTATTATTATTTTGGACAGAGACAAACAAAAAAAACTTGGATCCCTTTTGTTACCTAGTGTAATACCCGGTGCAAAGCGGCGCTGGATCATGGAGTTACGACTGTAGACTGCAGAAATGATGAACCAGATTACAATTAAAGAAACCCAGAAGAAAAGCCATATAGAAAATGGATATAGTTCTTACCTGCATACCAAACGCAGATGCAAATGCACTAGCCTCATGAAATCCAGTTTTTTCATGTGATTCAAAAATACATGAGGTCAAATACAAACAAGTCTCCTACTTCCATCTCATTGATTTGGTTGCTCCTAGAATTTACAGCCAGTTGATGAATCTGCATCAGGAAAGTAATGAAATTGGTTATTAGGGATTAGTCACTGAAGCTTAAAAATAGACACATCATCTGCTTCCTTAAAAATTACTCATTTAGCTCCATGGAGACTTTTCGATAGAGGAACCACAATATAGTAGTTTTCTTTGATATCCTGTCCTTACTTCATCAGCAAAGCATGGCTCATCTGAGTCATCTTTATTAATGCCTCATAGGTCTGGAATGCCATCATCAGATATCCACAACAACTGTAATAAAGAACACTAGTTAATGTGCTTGGCAACCAAGAACTTCCACCCGAATTATGGAAAGACAGCATCCAAAGGACCGAAGATCTATGCCAAAAAAAAGCAAAACAGTTTCCTCCATTCAATGATTGGAAAACAAACTAAAAAACTTGTGAGACAAGTACAACTAGCCTATCCAAGCGGATTGAAAATACTTGCTCCCATACAACTAACAGTGAGTTAAATGACAGTTTCATCTTAAAAAACCAAAAGAAAAGTACCACTCACTATGGCTCATGAAAGCACAATATCAATGGCATCCAAAAATGAGAAACTAATCTGGCTTTATGCAAAAGTAAAAATTAAGATAACATGTTGATGATTATGCAATGCCCTAGAAAGAAACGTATCTGATGTAAACAGAAGCCAATAGTCTTAGGTTGAAATGAGACATTTGACATCAGGAAACTACAACGGAAAAAAACATCACTGAAAACATAAAGTTCCAAATTAAAAAAGAATTACCTAATGCATTTGTCACACCTGGACTAGATTGACACCCCAATAGCCTTAGGTTTCTGCATATAGTTCTTCCTACTCGTGTACGTGAACAAACACAAGCTCCCAAAACCAATAAATTGAACCAACACAAATTAATTTAAGAAAACTTGCAACAGACCAGTTTTACCTCTTGTATGTGTGACGATATTGAGGATGGTCCAACATCAACCACAATTACTTGAATCCCTTCCCGACTAATCTCCTTTCCCCTCCTCCTTTATCCGGGCTTGGGACCGGCAATGAAATGATATAAGCATTTGCATTGGCGGAGTTAAAAAGTGTTGCCCCTAACAGATAACAAATTATATAGATAATAATTATAGAAAACATAGATACTTAAATAACAGAAGTCTTATAAATAAAACTATGAAAAATAAATAACCAAACTTAAAGGAAGCCAATCTTAACAAGCTTACACAAGGTTCAAGTGCCTTTTAGTCTGAAAAACCTAACGATAACTACATAACTAAGAAATTAACCACTTAGAATTCATAAACTTTAGTGAAGCACTTAAGATCGACTTTAGTATGTAATTAACGATTTTGGCCACACCAAGTATCCACCTTCCATCACATCCTCGAATATATTAGCACCATCTTGTTTCCCAGATTTGTAAATTGGTGTATTAGGCATCATAATCTTGATTAAAATAACTTTTGCTTCGCGCTCTACATCTAACTTATAACCATGGCAAATACCCTTTGTGTCATCAGTAACTATGGTTGCGATAGCAACTACTTCGAAGTTCATACTCCTTAGTTCGCAGCTCCCGGAAGATGTTGATGGAACATAGGTGGGTGAAACAGACAAAGTGCTCACATACGACTTTCCTACTGATGATCCATTTACCGGTTCAGCAGAAGGCTGGACATTCTTTCCCTTTGTGCCTAAGACCTGTTAGTTAGGAAAATGGATAAATACGCAAGAATACAATCTAACAGACTTACAACTGAGTTGCAATAAATTGAAAGGTTTTGGGGTTTACTTACATGTTCCATTAAAGTGTCCAAACTTGGAATTCACAATATTCATTTCACTTTTCAATTCGTTACCTTCTTTTTCTTTGTCCGAAAGCATTTTCAAGGCTGGTGCCACATGCAAGCATCGCCTTCGCGATATGGTGCTGCCAACTCCACGAACATGCCCTTTAGTGTCTTTGCCAAATACTTGGGCAACTGGGTCGGTATCAATCGAAGATGCATACATGTAGGTATCAGTAGTATTTTCATCTTCAGTGGCAGCTTGTGCATCCATAGCAGCCATGACTTCTTTCTAAAACATCAAAAAGTTGCATATGTTAACATATAGAGGGTAAGAATATATACAATTGTACATACTTTTATATGATCATTTGACTTACAACATAAGGTTCAGCACTAGGAAGATATTTTCCATTCTTTTTCGTGTGGCTTGCAACCCACACATGACTGCACAGTAATTTTCTTCTTAGGATCTTTTTTTCTTCTGCGAAAAAGTTTGTTAAATATCTAACTATATAAACATACTTATAAGTAACTTTTCACACAGATAATTACCAAGTTGTACTCTATCATTGAACCAGAGTAACGTCCACAAGTATGTGAATACATGAGCTTTGACCTGCTTTCAGCATTTGTCTTTCTTTTATTCTTAGCAGCATCTAAAGCTTCATTCTTACAGAACCGTTCCCAATCCTCAGCCCTCACACCTGGTGGAACATCCAGAACTTGCTCGTCTTAGTTAGTATGCTTGTCCAAATGGTTAAATCGCAATTTGGTTTTGAACTTCCTTATGATTACAGGCATCTCTTTCTCAAGGTAACTCCGCATGTCATCTGCTACATCAAATTCTACCTGCATAAACATATATATACATTGTAATATCTTAGAAGAAAGTAACCATAACATATGGGTCATATATATATATATATATATATATTCTTACCTGAAGTGCTTTCCATACGTCATCTTTAAAATGAGTTGGTACTTTCTTCCAACTGGGATACCCAATAGGAATATGAGTTCTGACTAGACGCCCCATACGATCCTTGAAATGTGTCGCACCAATACCTACTGCAGTACCCAAAGCATTGAATGTGACATGCATACGATCTGCCATTTTTACTATACAAGTCTGCAACAGATAACTAAACCAATATAAAGTTAAAAGAGTGTCATAAAATTGCACAATGGTTAGAGGTAAAAATAAACTAAAATTTAAGAGAATCCACTAACATTGACAAATGTAAAATCCAATGCAATAAGAAAACCACAACAATCATTGTTTTAGGAGGTCTAATAAGGATGGATTATCCACGAGAATGGACTGATACGATGTGCTAGTAATTTTTTCCTCGTTCACCTTGGCAGTTAACTTCTTCGGTGTAAATAAAACAACATGCCACTCTTCATCTGTAAGGTCCTTATAGTAAAACACTTGTTTCGCCTCAGATGCAAGAATGAATGGTTCATCATCCACCTTATCAATGCTCTTCAACTTATTCAAGTTCAGCTTTACTAAGTTCCAATGTTCATCAATTTTACACCCATGTGACTTGTCTTCCACCTTCACCCAATCACAGTAAAAAACAGTTTGTGTGAAATCCGTATAGTTCAAATTCAATTATATCTCTTATGACTCCATAGTATGTGGTCATCACTTCTTTAAGATTTTTGTCTGTACTCTTTGCCCTAAACTTGGTTAATGCTCTCATAGAAACGCCACTATCTTGCGTGACTAGACGGTCATCTTTAGATTTCGACGAAAATTTGTAACCATTCACACGGTATTTTGTGTATTTCTTCGCTGCAAACCGTGGACCATTTGCTAATCTCCACATAATCGTATTAGTTTCCCCGCCTTTTCCAACTCAAGTTAAAATCAAGTACTAGTTTGAATTAAAAGATAAATTTAAAATAGTTATAAACACAAATCAGGTATTGTATTTCCAGGATAAATAAATGAAGTATTGAGTACCTCCTCACATAACCAAACAGGGAAACTCTTGGGTGTGTGAATGTTCGACGTTGTCCCCTTACGAGACTTACTAGTCACATCTTTTAGATACCGATCATATTTCCTAATAGTGCAAAATTGAAACAATTTGGGAGATAAGTCACAAAGTATTAGTAACAATAAAATTGAACTAGAACATTTAACACATCTATAACTTATCACGCCAAATCTCTACTCCGTCTCGCACGGTTCAAAGACCCAGATTCTTAACTTGTTGAAATTGTATTTGATCCAAGACAACATCCTTACCCTTGTCTAATGGTGCCTCATCAGCAAAGTCATCATCTTCATCAAGAAACGACTCACGGGTACGTTTGTGATTACCAGAACTTGAATTTGGCATGTATTCCATAGCATAAATAGTAGCTTCCTCCACCAGATATGCCTCAGCAATTGAACCTTCTACGTATCTTGTATTAAGATTGTAATTCTTATACTTTTCATCAACCTGATCATATAAACTAATTATAAGAA
The DNA here is from genome assembly GCA_023531295.1 of Papaver armeniacum. Taxonomy (NCBI): domain Eukaryota; kingdom Viridiplantae; phylum Streptophyta; class Magnoliopsida; order Ranunculales; family Papaveraceae; genus Papaver; species Papaver armeniacum. Next base: position 91,639 of record JAJJWW010010608.1, on the reverse strand, counting down.
TAAGTATAAAAAACACTATAACTGCACACATAAGACAAAGTTGTACATAATTGTAAAAATAGTTGTTTACCGTTCAAAAGGGTACATCCACCGAAATCGAACTGGACCGCAGATCAAAGCTTCGTCTGCTAAATGCACCATGCAGTGGACGGTTATAACAAAAAATGATAGAGGAAATTCCTTTTCAAGAACACACATTTCCTCCACCAAAGCCTTTCTTGCAAGTAAAAGCTCTTCTCTGTTGATAACTTTCGAGCACAACACATTAAAGAATACACTGATTCGATGGATCGATATTCGCAAGTCCTTGTCACCGTGGTAAGCGTGTTTCAAAGAACACCGAAGTAAATGCTTTGCATAATCACGTGGTAGTCATACGACTTCAGCCCTTTCACTCGGTGGTTTAACGGTTACATTGTTACTCAACTTCGAGGAAAACCCTGAAGGAAGCTTCAGCTCCTTCAAAGCATGACAAAACAGTTCCTTTTTGTTCTTGCTCAAAAGGTAAGATGCATTCGGCGTGGATATTTTCCCTGTTTCATCTTCCGTTAACCACAACTTTTTATTGATTCCCATGCTCTTCATATCTTTTCTTGCATTCTCTCCATCTTTTGTTTTCTTGGCAACACCCATTATTGTACCTAACAGATATTCTGTGATATTTTTCTCGGTATGCATGACATCAAAGTTATGGCATAATAAAAGTTCTTTCCAGTAAGGTAAATCAAATAAGATAGAACGTCTAAGCCATGGTGGTGAAATAGTACTGCTTCTATCAACTTCAGTGTCATCATCATTCAAACTCTTTCGCTTTCGACTAATTTTTGTTGCTTGGCTAGAAACTGCACTATTATTCTGAAGCTCTATCATCTTTTGTTCAACTTCAATACCAGAAAGTCTACGTGGAGCACTACGATTTTCTTCCTTCTTATTAAACCTTTTATCACTCCTGTATTTGTGACCGGTGGGCAAAAACCGTCGATATCCACGAAAACATATTTTTTGAGAATTCTTAAGACGTTGAGAATCAACATCATCAGCACAGGCAGGACATAAATTATAACCCCACACATTATAACCATATAATGACCCATACGCAGGGAGGTCATGAATACCCCACAATAACATAGCAGACATCTTAAATTCGGTTTTCGTATAAGAATCAAAAGTCCATACACCCTCAAACCGCAACTCCTTCAACTCCTCCACTAGAAGTTCTAAATACACATCAATATGCTTTCCTAGCTCTTTAGGACCAGAAATTAACATAGTCAACATTGAAAACTCCCTTTTCATACATAAAGATGGTGGGAGATTTTAAGGCACAATAATAATTGGCCAACAACTATACCCCTTATTAAATGTGCCAAATGGATTAAAACCATCAGCAGCCATACCAAGTCGAACATTGCGTTCTTCTTGGTTGAATTCTGGCCATTTCGTATTTATATACTTCCAATGGGGAGAATCAGCTGGATGGCGCATCATATTATCGGTTGACTGGGCTCTTTTATGCCAAGTCATCGCTTTTGCAATCCAAGGCACACTGTATAACCTCTCCAGCCTGGGGATTAATGGAAAATACCTCACAGTTTTTAGTGGTTCACTTCCTCCTTTTTTTAGTCTTTGGGTCTACATAATGCTTATACCTAGGCATTTTGCATTTTGGACACTCGACTCTCTCAGCATGCTCTTTCCTATACAGAATACAATGATTTGGGCATGCATGAATGGTTATACATTCCATTCCTAACTCCTTGATAGAATTTTTCATATTAGGGTAGTTATCAGGCAAATTGGCACCTTCAGGCAACACGTCTTTAAGCCATGATAACAATGTCGTGACATTGTTGCATGTCATGCCAAATTGATCCTTCAAATTTTGTAACTCAATCATGGTTGATAAGGTAGTCCTAAACTTAAGGCATGAAGGATATAGAGGTTCAGTGGCTTTTTCTATCATTTTTTTCAAATTTCTTACTTCTAAGTGAATCACTATCATTAGGAGTACTATGGGATTCAACTTGAGGTTCTCCATCATCTACTGGATGTCCACTTTTGTGGTTCACTTCATAAACATCATTGACAAGATATTCCATTCTAGGTTGCTCAAACGGGTTAGTTTCTTCAACTATTGGATTAGTATTCACATGCAAAGACTCACACTCCCCATGAAGGTGCCAAAACACATACTTCTTATCGATACCCCAGCGTAATAGATCATACTCTATGTCATCAAGTTCGACTAACCCTTTCGAGTTTCGACATTTCTTACAAGGGCAAGAGAAAAGATCTCTTCCTGTTCTACGTGCACAGTCGATAAATTCCTTGACCCCGGCTAGGTACAAATCATCGGATCTATCTTCTAATTCCATCCACTTTTTGTCCATCGGGACTGACATACTATATATTCAAACTAATCACACTTATCATGTATCAAACATGCATGAACTTCAAAATTTACTCACAAACACACACCAAAATCATCTACCATAGAAAATCAATCATATCATTACTTTAGTTAGGATAAAGTAAACTGACCCACGTAGAAGCACTTGGGACCTCTTGAGTGTGTGATATATAATTGAGTTGTCGCAGCACCTTCCAGAATTGATATCAGTTAAGTTGTCTGTAAAATAAAGTTGAGGTCATTAATACATATGCAATGCAAACTATAGTTTGAAATGTTCTCCGTATGTATAAAGAGATAACACAGAGGGCTCATCGCATAGATGACTAAACTGCACTCACATAAAATCTATCATGAAGTATTTCCAAATATTCACCTCAACTAAAGTATAAACCATAACAAATTAAATTCAAATACAATTAAAAATGAATTTCACTGCTCATAGTGATCAAGTATTGCCCCTGAGCTCATCACGCCTGATCTAAAGATCACACCTTTCATAAAAATAAACACAAACAAAGACATCTAACCTTGTTCCCATCCTCAAACAAAAGGTATACTATCTCACTTGTACAATAATCAATCCCAATTTAAGCATAACAAAGCAAACAAACTACTACATCTATCAGCATCCACTCTCCATAAATCTATCAAAACAACTCATAAATCAACATCTCATTTGTAATGGACAATCAATTAGGTGACTTTAAAATCAAACTGCGAAATTAACCCCATTAGTTACATATCAGTAGCAACTAATTAGTCCTTGGCCAAGTCATTTTATTATAATCTTAAGAAGCCTAATTAAGTTATGGAATTCTACAGGAAAATTAACATGCTACGAAAACCATTAATCCATTTCAGAAATAAGACAACGAAATTATTTATGTCCATAAACAAGGATAAAATTAAGAGATGGAATTTATTTGTCGTAACTGCGACAAATCCAAAGAAAATCCCAACATTTTCTAAATACTAGACACCAATACACAATCGCATGGGTTACGTTTTTCATATATAGTCTAGTGCTTTCAAGGATCGACTAAAAATAGTTCAAGTGGAATTCGTCTGTGAGCACTTAAATTTCAATTCAGCACAAGTCAGAGAGTATTTCAAGCTCAGAATAGTTGAGCAACATCAAGCTTACATACAACATACTAGTCTATAACTCTTATGATACCATAAACTGAAGCAACAGCAGATCCATAACCATTAAAAACGTAACTTAGCAGGAATTGACCTATGTATTATCAAATAAGAATCCAAGCCATATCAATCTGAGATGCTCAACAAACAAAAAACAAAGATCCAACTAATTCCAAACATAATAAAACACAAATCAAAATCTCCAACTAATGTCGTCATCAAATACACCAAAAACAACACAATAACGACCTATGTATTACCTTGAGAGACGAGGGTATTGAAGAAACTTGGTTTAGATCGCCGAATATGGATATTAAGATTAAACAAGTGATCCCCGCATCATCTCTATCATTGGGATGGGGGGTCTTGGCAAGACTACTCTGGCCCAACTAGTATTCAACCATCATAGCGTACAAAATCTAACCCTTTTTGAAATAGCCGTGGGTCAGTGTTTCTGATTGTTGTGATCGCACAAAAATTGATAAGGCAATCATACTAGAAGCTATAGAAAAAGATTCACAAAACTTAGGATGGAATGCTTTGCACAAAAAATTAGTTGAGTCTATCTGAGGGTAAAACATTCTTTCTTGTGGTCGACAATGTCTATTGGAAATGATTTTGCGGTTAATGGGCAAAATGGTATTGAAGATGTGTATGACTCTTAAATAACTCACGGGACACTCAGCTGGAGTTTATGGAAGTGGACTTCTATTACGTTTCAAAACTTTGGTTTGTACAGGGATTTAACTTTCTTACAAACTCCCACTCACTTTAGCTATCACTTGATCACTGACCTTACCACCCACTTTGGGTTTTCACTCACTTACAGGTCTTAACTGAATTCACTACTGCCTATTTATAGATTCACTTTACCGACTCATCTTCTCTAGATCTCTCTCTAATTCTCTAGTCTAAGACCACTCTAGAAAACTCTGGTGATCGACTTTATTTACACATTTACAGGCCAATTTTGACCTACTAGAACATCATAGATTTATCTCTACTGTGCAGCACTAGCTAGAATGTTCTAGACTAGCAGAACAATTTCTTTCGTTTCTTACAAATTATGCCTTCTTGAATATTCTTAATTAAGCTAAATCAAGTTTTTCCTTCCAACAATGTCTGGAGGATCCAAAGAATTTGAAATTTTTAATGCATTTAACGATACTTGGAAACTATGTTGTAAAAGGCACCTATCTTAGTTGACTAGAGCAGAAATTCACTAATGTTTTCTGTATATCTGTTTTGTCATCTAAGTTGTACCTATCTTTTGTAACTACTAACAAATACTTTCTATTGAAAACAACAAACCACGATTCAATTAACCTTCAAAACAAAAACAAAAAAAATCTTCAGCATTACAAATCCTAGTTTATAAAGATAAGAAATTTCCATTATCAAAAATCAAAAACACAACAAGCATTCAAACCACATATTTTCCATTAGCTAAAATCCTTCATATTACATTCAATTGGAATATTTCAATATATTTTTTTAGTTTCCAATAAACCTAAACCTATTAGGGTTCAATAATTCACTATTTTTCAATTTCGATGATTTCATAGTCAAATTGAATACATGAAAGATATATAAATCGATAAGAAAAGAAAGATAAAGAAAAATTTAGACCTCATAACAATTAAAAGTTGAAACCAAACATCATTCACTTACCCAAAGCAGTTGATTTCTCCAATTCCTTTGATTCGTTTTTCCAAATTCTAGGGCTTAGTTTGCTGTGTAAACTAAATATATGGGTTTATCCAAAAAGAAACTGTAACTGAGATCGTGATAAACATCCCACGGTCTTAGTGGAGAAAATTTTGGGAGGGAAATTTTCAAGCCAAAATTGAAAAGAAAGAGAAGAAAGAGGGAAGCCATGTTCTGCAATTGATAAGAATGTGGAGGTCTGTATGCAGAAAGACACGCCTAGTGTATTTGACCGAGAAAAAAAAAGAAACATATTTGACCGCGGAAGTGTGAATAGGATTTTAATTATGGAGTGTATTTTATTGGCTAGTGTATCTCAAAACCCGTAACATGTAATAAACTCACTACAACCCATTAAAACAATGTTCCAAAACCGGAATAGTTAAAACATGTTACGGATTACAAGAAAACGTTACCAATGTCGTAACATTAAAAACATGTTACGGTCTAATGTTACAGATTCTTCATTTTGGTGTAGTGGGTAATTGCACTAAGGTCTGCATATGGCATGATATTTGGGTTCCTGGCAAAAGCTCACCGCTAACTCCAACAATACCAACAGAGGAAGCACATAACTATAAGTTTGTGTCAGAATTAATTGATCAAGATACAAGATCATGGAAACAATAACTAGTTCAGCAGTTATTTAATCAAGTAGATGCAGTTATCATTCTCAAAATTCGTATCCCGTTGATCAAAGAGGACAGACTTATTTGTACTTTAACAAGAGATGGCCGTTTCACTGTTAAATCGGCATATAGAAAGATCGTTGCTATCAAACAGAATCGAAGTGCAGTCTACAACACAGTAGAAGATAAATTCTTGAAACAACTATGGAGTTTGGACACCCTACCTAAGGTGAAGCACTTCCTATGGAAGTGCCTTACTAATATACTCCCATCTAACGAAAGAATGGAAAGAGTCACATGCTATGAAGGAGGATTATGCAAAATATGCAATCAAGGGGTAGAAACTACTCGCCATATTCTCACTGAGTGTAGATTTTCTAGAACAGTTTGGCTTATTGTTCCAGGTGCAATGCATAGTATACAAAACAATGGAAACTGTGTCGCAAATTGGATACGAAGCTGGTTCTCAGATGGGATGAAGGACCTAGTGGATGATTGGATAATAAGAATGGTAAACACAGCGTGGGAAATATGGAAATCTCGCTGCAATAACACTTTTCAGGATATCAAACCTAACCCAATTGGAGTAATAACGTGCGTACAACTGCTGAGTTTGGGAATAGGGAAAGCCATGAAACAAAACCGAAAGCTTCCTAATACTGCTCAACAAAATACATATCATCTGTCTCAGTGGATATTACCATCTGCACCTTATTTATCCATATGTTGTGATGCTTCTTATAAGAAGAGTAATAATTCTCATAATTCAGGGATTGGTCTAATTGTGCGAAATTTTACAGGCTCATACGAGTGCGGGAGATGTCTCTACGCAGACACATATGTAACTGCAGAACAAGCTGAATGTGGAGGTCTATGGCTAGATTTGACATGGGCGAAGGAGAAAAGAATCCAGAAGGTGTGTTTCAAACTAGATGCACAGACAATTATGGAGGAAGTCAATGGTGATCTACACAAAGTAGCTTGGGAGAGTCAGTCACTTATCCTAGATATTAAGTTTATGTTTAGCAACAACCCTCTATGGTGTTGCAAGTTCATTAAAAAAAGTTGTAATAAGCCAGCTGATATAATGGCTAGGCATGCTAGGGTTTTCAAAATTTCAAAATTCTGGATGCATAATCCACCAAGTTTTATCTCAACTGCAATTGAGAAAGATAGAACTCATGTAATTTACCCTCTTCATCAATAAAAGCTTCATATTCAGAATCAAAAAAAAAAAAAAAAAAAAAGATTAATTAGAGATAAATTCCTAAAATGGCCTTACTTAAAAAATTAATTAGGCGAAATCAGTTTATTAAAAATGTCAAATGGCAGTTTTCTATTAGTCCCCCATGCCCCCATCCAAAATTGCCTACTTTTAAGACTATTCAAAACTGGACTAGGTCCCTGGATTATTTAGATAAGCAGTTTTCATCGTTAACAAAATTTTGTGTGTTGTGCCTTTTACTTTATTCAACGATATAATTATTTTATTATATAATTATACTCGTACGTTAATCATACCCTTAGTTGATTTCATAAATTTTTCCTTGTTGAACGTACATTATATATTTAAGGTCAGCTTGCATATGCTTTGATGTTTACTTGAGAAAACACTCAAAGTGTGTCTTAATAGGTTAATCGAAAAAGAAATTATGGTATAGTCGGCATCTTCGTCTTTTCAATGACGACTAGACTGGAATTATGGATTGTTGACTAATCAAACGGATTGAAATCAACATTATTGGTTTTGACGTTCCGTTGGATTCCACTATTAAACTTGAAGTTCCATAAACTATTCAAAATGCTGAGATGCCGTATAAATTGGAAAGATGGAATTCGTCCGCCATAATACTTTTTCTAACTAGATGTTACCTCCATTTGTAGCCTATCTTTGGGAAAAGAGGAAATATAATTTTACGAAAATGATAGAATGCAAGTGGTTGTAATTCCATCATGGATTTTGTAATGTGGTTGTAATTCTAATATTTATGGTTGTAGCTAAAAAAAGGAGAACTTACTCGGGATCTAATTCATTTATATTCAACTGGATTTTATAATGTGGTTGTAATTCTAATATTTATGGTTGTAGCTAAAAAGGGAGAACTTACGCTGGATCTAATTCATTTATATTCAAATATTGAGGTTTAGATCCTAATCGGTTTGAATTAAAGTAAGCTTTCATTATCCTGACACTTTTAGGGGAGACCCTGAAAGAATTAGGGGCGACACATAAGACAAAAAAGGGTCACCCAAACGTAAAATGAAGCCATCCCTTATCTCCCACTTTTTAATGGCCAAACTACCCTTCATAATCGGTAGTTAAGTTTACAATCGTGAGAAACTACCCAGAATCGGTAGTTAAGTTTACAATCGGAAGAACATCATGAAATTTTTTAATGGCCAAACTACCCAGAATTGGTAGATAATGGATTACCACCTCTACTTGTAAACTAGTTAGCCAAAATATATCTATAATCGGTAGACAATGACATATAATTTTCTTCCGATTACAATGTAGACACAAAATTGGATTGTGTCAAAATTCTTAAATTTTCGAATTCTCTACACAAACATAATCGATAGTAAATTTAGTTTATTTAACTTCCGATTATAATCGGTAGTAAATGAACTAACATAATCAGTAGTAAATGAAGTTCGTTTAACTTCCTGATTACAAAGTAGCCCCAAAATTGGATTTTGCCAAAATTCTTAAATTTTCGAATCCTCTACACAAACATAATCTGTAGTTTCATGATGTTCTTTATCTACCGATTGTGGTAGTAGTCCCAAATTCAAAATTTTCAAAAACCAATGGAATTTTGAATTTATCTATATTCACAATCGGTAGTTTCGCGATGTTTATTATTTACTGATTGTACAATCGGTAGTTTGATGATGTTCTTTATCTACCTATTGTGGTAGTAGCCCCAAATTCAAAATTTTCAAAAACCAATGGAATTTTGAATTTATCTATATTCACAATCAGTAGTTTCGCGATGTTTATTATTTACTGATTGTACAATCGGTAGTTTGATGATGTTCATTTTCTACCGATTGTGGTAGTAGCCCCGAATTCAAATTCTTCAAAAACCAATGGAATTTGGAATTTCTCTATTTTCACAATTGGTAGTTTCGTGATGTTTATTAATCTACCGATTGTACAATCGGCAGTTTCATGATGTTCATTTTCTACCTATTGTGGTAGTAGCCCCAAATTCGAAATTTTCAAAAACTAATGGAATTTGGAATTTCTCTATTATCACAATCGGTAGGTAAATAATGTTTATTATCTACCGATTGTGATAGTAGCCCCAAATTTCAAATTTCTCAAATTTTACAATCGGTAGTTTCATGATGTTCACAATCTACCGATTATTTTAGTAGCCCCAAATTCAATTTTTGCAAAACAAATGAAACTTCGGATTTCTCTATTTCCACAATCGGGTAGTTGTGTGATGTTTATTATATACCGATTCTGATATAGCCCCAAATTTATTTTTTTCAAAACAAAGAAAAGAAGAGAAAAACACAATCATAATTGGTTGCTAAAACCAATCCTAAACTACCGATTATAGAAGGGCATTTAGGTATTCTCCAAACCATTATGACATCCCATAACCTTGTCTATGGGTTGGGAATACAAAAATCACCCCTAATTCTTTCGGGGTCGCCCCTAAAAATGCTAGGTTCATTATCCCCTCCATTTATAAAAAGAATTGAGGTCGTAGACTATGTATAGTCGTAGTCTTTTTTTTTTTTTTTTTTCTTCTTCTTCTTCTTCTTCTTCTTCTTCTTCTTCTTCTTCTTCTTCTTCTTCTTCTTCTTCTTCTTCTTCCTAATCGGTAATGAAGCTTACGAGTTTCCAACTTAAACACTAGTATGGTCCAATGAATTTACCATTATGCTTCAACCGTAGTGAAACAAATAACTAGCATTCCTCCTATCGTGCAGGAATTATTATGCGAGGATGCATTACTGCAGGCTTTTTCATCAAAACCGTCTCCTCCAGAGAAAAGCAACTTCTTATAATGTATCAGGGATAGGATAAGAATGATTAATTGGGGGATAAAAAAACTAATTGGGGGATATGTGCCGGCATAGTTTTCAACGAAAACCGGCATGGTCGATGGATTGTCGGCATTGAAAAACCATGCCGGTAGCTGCAGTAAAATATCCCCTAATTAATTTTTCTATCCCCCAATTAATCATTCTAATATAACTGAAGATTATAATTAAAAATTATAATTAATTTTTCTATCCCCCAATTAATCATTCTAATATACTTAAACAGATTTTCAGTCCTCCCTCTTTCCTAAAACAGTAGCCGCCTGAAAAATTCCCTGCTCAGATCGGCTCCTTTGGAGTTGATCTGAGCAGGCCAATCATCTCAACACCTCTATTCTCTTTGTTCTTTATTTTGTGTATCAATTAGTTATCTTCTTTTCGTTTTTGATTTCAGCTAGAATCTTTCTGGATCTGGTTCTTTGGATCTATGTGAGTGAAGGTTGTGTATTTGTGTTCTGATAAGAAGAAATCAAAGTAGATCTTCGTATTTACTTTTGATCTCCGTCGGATTTGAAACTTTTTCAACTTTAGCTTCGGATTTTCCTCCATCAGTTATGGGTAGATGCGTTGTTTACTTTACTGTTGGGATCAATCCAGACTTAGATTTACATGTATCTGTTTTAAGTTTAGCTATTTATGATTTCAGTACTACTTTTATGGGACTTTTACTAGTTCTTATCATTCCTTACTTTGTTCCTGTGAAGATAGATCTTATAATCCTTTCTTTAGTTTTGATTTTCTGTTTGTCTGTATGTTATTTGATGTTATTTTGCCTAAATACCGGTGTTGATTTTGGATCTCTCCGGTGGGTAAAGATGGTATGTTCTGTTCTCCAACGAAGATTCTTCTTCTTACCAGCGGAAGTTTATGTGATTCAAGATGAGATTTTTTGGGTCTCTTCAGTTCTTCCAAAGTTTAATGTTGATCCAACCCGATTGTATAGTGACCCCATCTTGGATGCAGCAATTTTCTGGCAGTATCATAAGCTCCGACGAGTTTCATCTTCCCCGGCTACTGAAGAATTTGTACAAGCATCAAGAACAACATCAACAATTAAGGAAACAAAGCCAGAAACAGTAAAGTCAAGATCATTAACAAGTTCATCAATTATATTAACTACTACAAACACTCCAACGCCGAGTCGGGCCGATCATCCCAATCCAGACAACAAAAGACCAATTCAAACAGCCACTTTTACTCAAGCTCCTGTTACCGAAGACTCTGTTACTGCTCATGTTACTTAAGACCCAGTTATTTTGATTCAGTTGAAAGAGACTATTACAATGAAAACTTATGTAAGTCTAGCTTACATGTTCTTGACATCACGGGGTTGGATTTGATTCAACCACTGCTTTGCGCAGTCAAACAAATTAGTTTTGATTCAAAACTAGTTAGACCCTGTGATACGATTTGGTCCTTTTGGATTTCTGAAAAGGTTTTTAAATCTGTAAACTTAGGATGGTTAGTCAAGAATTGGTGGAGATATTATGGATATGATGATGGTGTAATGATCTTGAAAAACACTGTAATGTTTCCGATTTACATAATCGGCTATTGTAATGTGTTCTGAGGTTTTATCCTCTTTCTATGAAAAAAAAAAAAAAAAAAGGAAGTGGGAACTGTCAAGCGCGTAGTTGCCCTAGATTACATCACAATTTAGGATACATAACGTTATGGTATATTTCGCCTCTTTTTTCTTTTATTGGAACTTTTTTAAAAGTACGTAAGAGGATTGGAAAATGAAGTATGGAATAACATTGTTGAGTAAATTATTGATCATTGATTGGCCAATTTTGGCAAATGAATTTTTAACAAAGGAAAACTACGAGGAGATACTATCTACAAAAATATCTCAAAAAAGTCTATTTTTCCTGATAATGATTGATGAACAAATATACAAGAAATGGCTATATGCTGAATTAGTAGTCACTCCATAAACTGCTGTCCACGTGGCTCTCCACGTGGTCGTAATAGTAACCCTCTTGTGGTGGATCTAGTAACATCCCTTCAGCCATGCTGGCAATCAGAGCTGGCATGTAATACAACGCTTCTTCATCGAAAAACGTCGCTGAAACTTCTTCCGCTATTTCAACCGTCTGTTTGGTGGAATTATATGATTTCTTTGCAACGGAAGAAGGTTTCTTAGAATTAGGGAATGGAAATGCACGGACGGCTTCGGCAGCAGCCAATTGAATATCTTTAGCAGATGATGACTTAGCGCGAGGTAACAACCACAATGAATCTTCGAAATTTAACGGAGCCGATTTTCCTCGAAGGGCAATCGCGGCAACATCATAAGCTCTAGCTGCAATTTCAGCACTAGAATGAGTTCCAAGCCAAATTCTTGATTTACTATTGGGTTCTCTAACTTCACAAACCCATTTATTATTTTTTCTTGCTCTTACTCCTCTGTAAATTGGATGCCTAGTTTCTTTAAACTTCTTTCTTCCGGATGTTTTCTTATGTGACGCTAATTTCAGTAGTGAAGACGACGAAGTCGACGATGATGAGGTATAATCTGATTCTGGGCTAAATATATCTGTACTGTAAGACGACGATGAAGGCGATGAAAAGGAACAGTCGTAAGAATCATCAAAATTCATAGCAGTAAGTGAATGTAAGAGTGTTTGTTTGAAAGAGATTGCTGAAGTTTAGAGTAGACTGAGTTCAGTTCAGTTGGAAGTGGGAGATGAAAAGGGATTTGAGTTTGAAAGGAGAAAGACAATTTCTTTGGTATTTATAGATTTGGGGATGGAAAACGAAAGTGCTGAGTCCGACGAAAAACACACGTTAAGACACAGGTGTAAGACACTTAGTGAAGTATACTTATCTTAGTAAGAGGTTTACACTTTACACCATGAGTTTTGACACGTTTGATTGAGGGGTCCAAAATGTCCATAGATATTTTGGAGAAAGATGCTGTGAGTCAGCTAGGAAAAAAAAAAGCTAGGAAAACAAAAGTACAATTGGAAAACAAAAGTACAATGGCTGTTTAATCTTATTTTCCAAGGGTATATTTATTGACTAAAATCCAGTGGAGTGACTAAAGTCTACCTAGCATTTTTAGGGGCCATTCAAAAGGAATTAGGGCCACAATAAAACAAAATAAGGTCGGCCAAACATAAATTAAAGGCAGCTCTTATCTCGCGTAATTCGTAATGGCAAAATTACCTATTCGGTGGTAAAAAAAAACAATACCGTCCGATTGTAATCGTTGTTCTCATTACACCTCTTTGCCTACGTTCTTCTCCTCGCCTCTGATAGAATTGAACATGGCGCCTACATAAAGATAAATCTTCTTCCGTCGTGAATTCCGTAGGATTAACGAATGGTTGGGCCATTATGTAGAAGATGATTTCTTTGATGTTGGAGAGAATTAAAATGTATGTTTGTTACATATAAGGGAAGAGGATACCCTCCTTATATAGATTATAATTCGAATGACTATTTATTTTTATTTTTGAAAATATGGCCGTTTAGGCGAGGTGTAACACGAGTGTACGCAGCATGTGACTCATCAGCACATTAAATTTTTCATATTCGGACGTTTAGGTTTAACCGTTAACCGCTGATTATTGAACTTGTAATAATCGGAAGGAAAACTAGTCTCCAAACCTCCGAATATAGAGTGGCGTAAAAATCCATAGTTTCGGCATCTTGGAACGACCATCAGCCTTGGAATTTCGAAATGCTTAACCACTATATTCGGTGAATTCCGAATATAGAGTGGCCCAAAAATCAAAATTTTGAAAAACTTGAAAATTTGTCTAGTTTTGAACTTGTAATAATCGGAAGGAAAACTAGTTAACCAAACCTCCGAATATAAAGTGGCTCAAAAATCCATGTAATAATCGATAGATATATACGTTAACATGACCTCTGATTGTTACAAGGGACTGACAAAACTTAATTATTTTCTACATTCGGAAGATTTGTATATTAAAGAAGCTGCCGATTGTACATCAAAATTCAACAGTGGACCATGATGTTATATTTGATGAACTTTCAAATCATTATTAAATTCATACACCATTCATACTCCATAAAACTAATCATTCACAAACCATAACGTGATTTAAGAACTTAAAATCCGATCCAAACCTTAAAAACTACATAATCCAACACAAACTATAAATACTATGAAACGACATAATCCAACACAACACAAATCATTGTCATTTATTTGGTCTTCTTGACTTTACGACCGTGACTACCTCCAAGTCCTGCACGACCAAGAGTTGGAGCACCTTCGGCGCTCGATTAAGCTCGAGTTCGTTTACCCGTCTTTGATACTGCCATCTTGGACGGATTCTTCTTCGTGCCTTTCTCCCCAAATTGAGATGCATAATCTTCATTATCCATATTATAAACTAGGTCTCTAGCCTATTTTATCTTCTCAACTGGCACGGGATCTCCGCTCCTCATGCATGCAGTTAACATTTTGGAAACACACTTGAACCTATTCACTTGTTTTTATACATAATGATATAACATCAAACGGTTATTACCTAAGATTTATAGCTATAATATAAAATAAAAAATGTTATAAGAATACGCACCAGACTATCATAACCATTTGGTTTGTCTTTGATGATACAATTATAACTGGACCCCGCCGAAGTAGTCATTGATTTAACTCCAAAGGATGGGATACGTTCCTATACCAACTCATACATCCTGGAGAATTTTCATCATGTCGGGTGACAGGTCTACCAGTGTTGATAATGAACTCAGTCCTCTTATCCCAGTTATCAAGAACAGTAGGTGGGCCTGAGTGAACTATTGTGAGATTGTCACCACTAGAAGAGCAGTTTTCCAACTCCAATTTTTGTAGTAATCCCCGAAGTGATCCATTGGTTGATGTTGTATATACCCGTGTTGTCGCATCACCCTAGAGGGGTTGTATATCACATATCCTGTAGGGTTCCACAACGGTCCAAAATAAAGGGACAAGTCCGACCAAACATTTATATGGCCACTAGATCGGTCTTCCTTGTATGGATCATCTGAGGACTTCATTTGGTCCAAAATCTCCTTCATGCGGATCAATTGCTGCTCTTTTGACCTAAAACGATTGTGTTCGAAGATATACTTTGTTCCTCTAGGAGTACCTTTGCGCCACTCCGGGTTCTCTCCGGCCAATTACAGGATAGGGAAGTGGTCATAGATCCATGCTTATATAGATAAGAAACCAAGTATTAGGAAATGGATTCTAAACAATCGGAAGTAAATGTACATAAGTTGGAACCGAATATACATATTCGGAAGTTTGTAATAACCGAATACATCCTATTCGGAAGTTAGAAATATGAAAATGCTACCGAATATGCATCATTTGGAGTTCAGTAAACTCTAAATTTTTGGCCTATGTATTCGGTAGTAATTTCCCAACACTAAGTTCCGATTCTGAATAATCAGAACAGAAAGTAAGTAATTTGTTTACGAATAACCTACATTCGGAAGTTAAAAATATGAAAATTCTACCGAATATGCATCATTTGGAGTTCATTAAACTTTAAATTTTTGGCCTATATATTCGGTAGTAATTTCCCAACACTAAGTTCCAATTCTAAGTAATCGGAATAAAAAGTAAGTAATGTGTTTCCGAATAACATACATTCGGAAGTTAAAAATATGAAATTCTACCGAATATGCATCATTTGGAGTTCAGAATATGCATCATATGTATTGCCTACCTAATAACTGTAGATGGACTTATAGAGTTAAAAAAAGACTTGCAATAGAGCCACGTTCCCGCCAACTTGGATAGTTCCTCGCCTCGACGCCTTTCTCAACTCTTCCATCAAGAATGCTAGGCATGACGTGCCCTAGGAGTAGTCACCGACTTCATGGAGAGAATCCAGAAGTTTTAGAAGGTTGGCGTCGATCCGGTTGCCAATAGTATTAGGGAAAATGACACATCCCAATACACAGAGGAGATATGCGGTGGCCGCGTGGTTCACCTGCTCATCAGTTAACGTTCCTTTCATTTCTTTATCCAAGGTGCCTCGGTACATATCCATCAAAATGCTAATGTTGGTCTGTCTAGTTCTGTATCTTGCATGCCTATTGAACTCAACTTTTGACGTCTCTTCATCCCAACCTAAGCACTTTTTAGTTAGAGCATAAAGTTGTGCCCAACTTAACTGCTTTGTGTAGTTTAACTTCACAGATGTGTCTTGGTCAGGGAGGTTAAGAATCTGCACAACATCATTCGGGGTAAAATCTCCCCAAACGGCATATGGAAGGTGTCGGTCTCAGGATAAAATCTCTCCACGAACGCTGATATAGCCACACGATCATGTTTCAACATTGAATTCTCGACAGCAGTAGCTAACCCCGAGTTGGCTATAATTGTCTTGAACCTTTCACGTTCACTGGATAAAGGCCAATCAAGCATTTTTGTTGGTGCGGCGGTGGGTATGAGTAGACGAACGGCATCTTGATGATACTATTAAACACACGAAAAATGCTTAAAGTAAATACAACTTAATATAACTATTACGATAGAAAACATAGACAATACGTTAATAAAAAAGATACAATTATTATTACCTCGGTTTCGTATATGTCTTTGGCCCAAGAGTCTTTGTATTCAAAAAGCAATTTTCCTTCATCCGCCGGTAGCCCAAGGATTTTTCCTGCTGGAATATTTTGCACCTTCAAGATATCAGGGACAAGATGTGATGCTTTCTTAGCAATATCCTTCTTTCCACCTTTTCCTCCTTTGTTGGCTTTTTTGGCTTTTTTGGTACCACTTGGTTGTCCTTCCTCTTGGGTACCACTTGGTTGTGCATCTTGTTGTACTGTTGGCACTGGATCAATTGGTTCAATTTCATGTTACGATGTAACTTGTGGAGCACTTTGTTCTACACCACCTGGTTCCACACCTTGTTGAGTGCCTTGTTGAGCACTTGGCTCCACACCTTGTTGAGTGGCCTTGTGGAGCACTTGGTTATACACCTTGTTGAGCACTTGAATTTCCCTTGGCACTCCTTTCTATCCTAGCACTAGCTGACACTTTCTTAGTCCCTTCTCGACGAGGCCCTAAGTCGCCTGTTTTAGGGGATTGCTTAGCTTGACTTTTCCTAAACAACAAAATAAGGAACGTTTACAAACTATACAATTGGAAGCAAAAATACAAAAACAAAACCCGAATGTATACAATCGAAAGTAAAAGGAAACATTTTGTTTCCTACCGAATACTCATCAATTGGAGTTCAGGAAACTTTGAATTTTGCAGCCTATATAATCGGAAGTCATTAATAATATTTGCTACCGAATATATACTGGCCCCAAAACGATTTCAGTTTCAACATTTTACAATCGGAAGTATACAACATTATTCTCTTTCGAATATTTCCTGTCCCCAAAATGGGAATTTTCCTAAATCACAACTTTGAGAATTTTTCAAAATAATATATTCGGTAGTAAGTGCACTTCCGATTACTGTGTCTCTATATCAACATATTCGGAAGCCAATTGTTTTTTTAAACTACCGATTATAACCATTTTGTACACAGGAAGCTACGACAAACCATATTCAGAAGTTAACCTAAAACATATCTCCCAAACACTGGCCATGTTCTTCAGAATTGAAAAACACGACTACATTCGGAAGTTAGTTAGCATGAATATCTACCGAATCTGGGTAAATAACCGAAAACCCTAGAAAAAAAAATTCTCGATTCGTCGAATTAAAGCGAAATAAACCCAAAAAATGATAGAGTCTTCCATAATTGGGGCCATTTGAAGTTGTCAGAGTGTTTGACTATCAGATTCGCTACCACCAACTACATCTGCGGCTTCGTGTTCTTCGCGTTCTTCGCTTTCTTCGTCATTTTCGGCAACAATTTCCAATATGTGGATCCACACCGCGAACTACGTTTTTCGTTCGAGCTCCTCCTTTGTGTTTATCTTTTGTAAACATCGTTGAAAAAAAGAATCGACGATGTTTTGATTTTACGATTCACGACGACGATGAGTTGAATTCAAGAAAGAGGGAAAAAAAAAATCCCCCCACAATCGGGAGAGAAGGGGGAGAGTTGAAGAAGAAGAGTTGAAATGGGTTGAAATGTTTTTGATTTGGTTTTTATTTTCTTTTTACTTGAAGGGCATTTAGGTAACTTCAATGTCTATAGGGTATCCCTTAACTAGTGCCCTTAGCTGGGTATAAATTGTTGGCACCTAATTCCTTATGAGTGTCCCCTAAAAATGCTAGGAAATTCTAGTGGTGAAACCAATAGCGTTAAAGAGTGTGCACATAACAAAAAAAAAAAAAAACCTGATTTAAAGAGTGTGCACGTAACAAAACAACTTGATTGGTTGGTTTGTAACAAACATTATCTATTTAATTAAAAAATATATTTTTGATTTTTATTTGAATTTAATGTTAAAATAAGTAAGAAGGATATGATATATCTATTTATTCTCTAAAATATGGTGTAGAATTTAATTAAAAAGTTTCATTCTTTTTCTGATAAAACAGAAGAAGAAAAAAATAGATTAATCGGTGAAACTCAACAATCAACTGATCATGTATACCTTGTTTAAAAGAAACACTGTGATGATCAGTTGATCATCGTGCTCGATAAGAAAATCATTGACATCAACTATTAGTGCATCCTTTTTATTCCAACTTGATTATTACTACATCTAGTGGATGATTGAAAAAAAAAAAAAAATTGAATAATTTTTTTTGAAAGAAAACTAAATTTAATTTCTTCTTTTCCTAAGGTTATGAGAAAAAATCACTACCGAGTTAAAATTTAATAAAATTAATTAACAATAGTAATAAATAACTACAGTAAAATCTTGTTAGTCATCGTTACGGAGTAAATCTTTTTTTCTAAAAAAAAGAACGTGGTGATCGACTTTGACAGATCTCAACAGATCAAAATCACTTGATCATCACGGCTTGTTTGAGCAAAGTCTGCAAAGCAAGCGTGATTAAACACCAGTTTCCCTTTTTTTTCTTCAGCAGGGCTAGATTTAGGCTAGATTTGATATTATGATATATATATATAGTGTGCACGTAACAAACTGATCCTATAGATTTGATATTATGATATGTTACGTGCACACTCCTTTAAAGAGTGTGCACGTAACAAACTGATCCTATTGGTTACTGTTAATTAACAGTTAACCATTTAGGAAAATTAGCTTTTTCTGTTATAAACTAGTTTTATTTACTAAGATGCCCTTCGTGTCTAAGTTTAGGGTTTACATATCTTGGAGACCAAGTCTTCTATCTATATAAATAGAGGCTTAAACATTGTATTCTACACACATATTAATATAATTCTCCTCTCTTCTTCCCCTCTATTTTGTGTCTCTTGTTCTTTGTCTTCTGTATCACAAGACGTTATCACGCACGTAGCTCTAATCAGCTGAGATTATTTTTATTTATTTATTTTTTTCACTTTGATCTTTAGCACTTATTTATAACCGGTTCGCGATATCTTTTTCTATCGGTTTCGTTCGTTTGCCGTTCACACCTATAATCAGATGTGTTTATGTACATCATTGATCTGACTCAATTATAGTCAGTATCATACGATGATTATTGAAACTCAATTTTGTACACATCTAAGTTCGTTTCCTTGGCACTAAGTATTAATAAAATAATCAATTCTTAGTTTAGATACATCTACTAATCTTTTGCTGATACATCTATATAATTTTGGATCGTATTATAGTGTCCACGAATATCCCTATTGTTTGAATCATTAGTTTTTCATACGATTTTACTTAGTTTCAAATCCATGACTAATGGTTACTTTCGTTTTTGCATGATTTAACTGTTCATGGATGTTCCACGTGACTCATGTTTCATGGGATGCCGCGATGCGCCATGGGAGGACAAAAATATGAAGTTACTAGAAGATTGACCTTGTTTAGGTTAACTGTGATTCCTTTTATAACAGTGGGGTCCGAATTTGCTCACACGGTAAGAAATAGTGATTTGTATATTTGTATGGTTGCTTGAATATTTATCCCTTTCTTTTTGCTAATTATCACAAGCGTTCAATACATTATGGCCAACAATATCTATTCTTTGCTCATGGAGCATTCTTATGCAATATAATTTATTTATCTCTTAGCACCGGCCATGAGTGGTCATCTTCCAGATTTTTATTTTTTTTTGGTGCTACGGATATCCATTGGTCAATCCTAAAAGTAGATGATCTATATCTATGGTACACGGGTGATCAATTGATTTTCCTTTCTTCTCTAATTCATTCATAGAGAAAGAAAAAATAATTATCGAAAGATGGTATACAACTTATATCTCCTTAATGAAACTGTAATCACCGAAAATTGGTGTTATCGCAATTTAATTACCTTTACGGTAACTAATCATATGCATGGTTGAAAAACCTACGGCCAATTAACTTTGGTATCTTTGTCTAAAAGACAAAGATCATGTGATTTACATATGGTTTTTATTTATTTTACAAGAAACCATTCGTCAACCTCAAAGTAGGTTTCCTAAGCGATAACTAAAACGACAGTACTTTTATTTTGTCGATACGAGTTTGATAAATCATAAAAACCAATTTATGTGAATTTTCTCACCGGTTTATATAAGATAAGAGAAAATAGATTGGCATATTTCTAAAATTTTTACCAATAATGGTTTGATTTTTCCCTATTCTGGAAGATTGATCGTTTCAACAAATTTTTACGATCAAATATATGCATGGTTTTATTTAATAATAAACCATTGGTTTCCATTTTCCTTTACATGAAACCATTCATCAACTAGAAAGGGTGGATTTTATCTCTTTAAATAAAAATAACGAAAATGATTTCTTTTCTTATAAAGAAACATATAATTCAGTTAGAATTTATTTCATCTATATCGATCCCTAAATGATGAAATATCGTTATTATGGTATAAGCCAATCGTTAAATACCGATGAACGAGAATTTGCTGCATTCTTTAAAGATATTGAGCAATTTGAAGATTTTTTGTTTTCCTCGGTTATAATCTCCAAAATTCGGATTTGTTCCACTTATAGTTGGATGACGGTCGGACACTAAAGATCACTAGGTGCGCACCCGGCATGTTAGCCAATATTATTAGTCCTTGTAGTGACTATATTGATCTTAATTTAATTTTCTTTTGATAAAGAAAGTCCATAATTTTATCCCGAAAAACTTAATTTCTTTTGGAGATTTATTTGCGTATTCTATGTGTTTTTGGCTACTACTAGCAATATCCATGATAGATGGTAAATGTATAATGACTATTCAAAAGTATATGTCTTCGAATCATTATAAGTATATGTCTTCGAATTAATCGGATAATACTTTACGAAACTTGTTTTCGTTTTATGAGATGAAAATATTTTCGCCACAATCAGGGGGAGACTATACACCACCAGCAAAAGTTGGTGTAATTAACTTAAATGTTATATCAGTTTCTCTCCCATCATGACCAAATCGAAAAAGGCTGCTATTAACTAGGCGGTAAATGTCTCATTTGCTTTTATATAAGCGTTTGCCTCATTAAGAGGAAAATCCAGTCACATCTCGTAAAATAAGTAGCGTTCCATGAGAGGCTACTGGTAGTGCTCCAATTGAGTGTACCAAAATACCATTCACATTCTCAAAATTAATATCCCATCCCTTGATAACGATGAGATCATAACCCCCGCGGGCACTGGTACCAGTAAATTTTGAATTTTTCAAAATATGCATATACTTGAGAATTGTGTGGGATCGTGGTAAACAAAAATGATTGTCGAATATTCATTTAAAGTAGCTACTGAAATAAATGATGGTGGTTTTGAACCCCTCTGCAGAGGAATATCGACATATGTGATTGGTTGGCATATAATCCAAATTATGTTGGATTAATTTCTCGATTGACGCAATTTTGGATCCAAAACTTAATACCTTAATAATGCCAAGCCTATTAATTACAGGTTGATGTTGTTATATTGCGTCGTTATACGGGAAATGTATTCGTTGTAAAAACAATTTGAGGGTTTTATTTTTTAGACCCTAGGATTGGTTTAATAATTGCTCTCCTTATATGATTGGCATGGTAGTCCTTTAAGGACTCATATATGGTCGGAGAGCATTTTCGAATTTGTAATCCTGGAGGATTCAAATTATATTTAGGCAGCCACCTTATTTTCTTACATAAGGTTTAACAATCCTTTATGTGTTTTTAAAAATTTGGTGCAAAACCAAAAATCCGGATTAATTATTTGATGACTTCAACGTCATAGGTCTCTTGAGGGGTCCTTAAAAACACAAAAATCCATGCTTCAGCAGCATAAATATTATTTTTCTTAAATCTGCAGTTAAAATATTATGCTTGCTTAAAACTTGTCTATAAATTATAGTTATGATTTTGGTGCTTTTAATAATACTCATATAGTTGATTTAGCATCCATATTTACGACAAAAGTTGTACTCTTTTCCCTTTGTTTCAGTTTTTGTCCCATGTGGTTTTCCTGACAAGGTTTTAACGAGGCAACATCTCGTTGACGTTTGATTTAATTTCAAAATGTTTATTTTGTGCTCTTTTTCCTTCATCCATTTTTTTTTCCCATTGGGTTTTACTGGAAAGGTTTTAGTGAGGCAATTTATTCAACATGGTGGTCATCCAAGGGGGAGTTGTATAATTTATGTTATTTGGTGGATTCCCACCATTAACTAGGTCATTTTGTAAGGCCAAATCAACATAACAAGCCCTTAGTAATGTGGATGTCATTCCGATCCACATAAGGTATGACCACAAATTCAGTTTTGTTCACTTATGGTGGTAATTTATCTATATCTTGGCTCTATGTTGGAGAAACTACATCAACAACTTCTGCAAATCATCTCGGGAAGCTAGCAATCAATGACACAAGTTCTCAATGTGTTGAAGAAGAATGTAGACTCCGCAAAAGTATTAATTGAAGGCATTATTACTTGTGCAACACAAATGAAGATTTCATCAACTATCCGACATCTTCATGAAAGCACAATCCTCTTCTGCATTCAAGAAATTCGTTCTTCAAAATTGGAAAGTCTCGACTCAAAGATTTGCACGCCAAGATTTCACTGAAGTATTTATCAGGGGGAGCGACATCATCAAATTAAAGTGCATTCTATTGGACTTATCGCGTTGTACTCTTTTTCCTTCATCAAGGTTTTTCCCACTGGGTTTTCCTTGTCAAGGTTTTAATGAGGCAACATTTGCGTGTCCAACACTGTTTTGAGTCTTTACATGCTTATGTAATTTCAGGTTTTTCTCATTTGAGTTTTCCTGGTATATTTGTAATGACTTAGCCACAGTGGTCATCAGGGGGAGTGTTATAAACTAGTTTTATTTACTAAGATGCCCTTCGTGTCTAAGTTTAGGGTTTACATATCTTGGAGACCAAGTCTTCTATCTATATAAATAGAGGCTTAAACATTGTATTCTACACACATATTAATAGAATTCTCCTCTCTTCTTCCCCTCTATTTTGTGTCTCTTGTTGTTTGTCTTCTGTATCACAAGATTTTCTTATATTTTCTTTTTAATTGTAACCCAAATAAGTGAATATATATATATATATATTTATTTTATCTGATGAGTCTGCACACAGAGCATGCAACTCTACAAACTGAAAAACAAATAAATTCGCCTGGGCGAAACACAGACAAAAGGAGGCCATCAGAGCTATTACCTAATTTTATTTTATTTTTTATGAGTTTCATATTTTGCATAAAGAAGGTAACAAAAGTCATTCGAAAAAACCATGGATTAACGAACCAAAATGTAGTTTAAACTAAAATAATTTACATCCGTTGCAAGGATATTTGTGTTTGAACTTTTTTTTTTCTTTGATAAATAAGTAACCTTTTCATTAATGGAAATTCGAGGTTACAATGAGTTTAAGATCGAAAATAAGAAAATACAAAGTAACAAGAATATACCGTAAAAGTACAATACCGAGGAAGAATATTATTTCTCGGATTTAAATCCCAATGATTTAGTTTGTTTTTCTTCTTCATAGAGATGTGCTCCCAAAATAGGAGTGATTTGCTCAAATATCTTGTAATTAGCGATGAAGCTTCTATCGTCAAAAGGATCATCGATGAAGATTCTGTAGCCAGAGATAACAACTAAGCTAAAACTACGAACCAACCTGGACAGCAAGAAACAACGAAGAAATCTGCTCAAATCTAGTCCAACATGGACCAGATCTAAGCAGAAAAGAATAGTGGGTGATAATTTTATTGAAGACCAAGCAGGAGTGTGATATAGAGGAGAGACAATGTTTTAACTTTGGAGTTGGAACAAAAAATAATAAATGAGTAATGTACCAAAATTAGAAAAATAAAACAATACCACTTGGGCACCAAAGAAGTTTCAAACTTTCAAGTGAATCTAGGCACAATCAGTAAAAGAAACACATACCACTTTTCACAAATATCTTAACACAAAAAGGAACGGGGCGCTTTTGACTGTCCTATTTTGTGTGGAATCTCATAAAAATCGAAGAAGATTTGAAAAGAGACATTATCTACAAAAATATCTTCCAAAATTACAGTAGTGGTTCATTTGAAAAGTGAACATGTGACGACTGAAAGAATGGAAAAGTAACTAACGTCCAAAAGAAACGACATCTATTCACTCCACAAGCTGCAGTCCACGTTGTATTCCACGTCATCATAATAGTATCCATCTTGTGGTGGATCAAGTAACATCCCTTCTGCCATGCTGGCGATCATTGTTGGCATATTATACAACGCTTCTTCATCAAAAAACGTCGCCGTTGTCGAAAGACTGTCAAAGGTTTTCTCGGCTGTTTCCACCGGCCGTTTGGATAATCTTGATGTAACAGACTTGTGTGATTTCTTTGTTTTTGAATCTGATGATGATGGCTCTGTACAGGTAGGGAATTGAAATGTGCGAGCGGCTTCTGCAACAGCGAATTGAATATCTTTAGCGGATGATGATTTAGCACGAGGTAAGAGCCACAGAGAATCTTCGAAATTTAACGGAGCCGATTTCCCCCGAAGAGCTATTGCAGCAACATCATAAGCTCTAGCTGCCATTTCAGGAGTTGAATGAGTTCCGAGCCATATTCTTGATTTGCTATTGGGTTCTCTAACTTCACAAACCCATTTATCATTTTTCCTCTCCCTTACTCCTCGGTAAATTGGATGTCTAGTTTCTTTAAATTTCTTTCTTCCAGATGTTTTTTTATGGGATGATACTAATTTCCGAGTAGACGACGAAGATGATGAAGTCTCATTTGATTCTGAGCTACAATTTTGATCTGCACTTGACGATGACCGAGAAGATGATGAAACCGAATACTCATCAAAGTACTGCTCAAGATTCATACTGATCACTCACTGAAGTAGTTTTGAAAAAGTTTAAGCTCAGTTGAAGTTGAAAGCTGGAGAGTGGAGAGTGTGTTTGACAGAAGAGAGACAAGTTGAAGAGTACTTATAGATGTTGGGGTAAGACGTAAGAAAGCAAACAGGTGAGTCACACAAAAAATACACGTTAAGGTACACATGGAAGGCAATGAATGCAAAACTGATATTTTGACACGTGTGGCAGGATGAGTCGTTAGGTATATCATTTTGATATTTGCAAAAATGATGCTGTCTGTGGTCACACGAACATTTGCTGTCACACAAAGATAAGAAAGTGTAGGCATATTTTTGGAGTTGAGTCAAACCAGTGAGTTGAGCAAATAGTGACATAAAATTGGCAAGATTCTCAAAGATTCTTAAGCTGCTCATGAAAAACTGCCAAGTGGTACTTGAATACCACGTCCATTAAATAATTTTTTTTTTTTTGATGGAAAACTAATTTAAAGAACTTGTAAAGAACGATACCTGAATTTGTCTTTTTATCAAGGTTCGAAAAACGGGTCACGGCTCAGGTCACGGACACTAGGTGTGACCGTTATAATGCGTTTTTTCAGGTGTGAGCACGTTTTGGGCTAAAAACGCGTTATATAGGCCAAAAACGCGTTTTTTGGATGTTATTTGAAAATAACGGGCGTTGTAACGGTTACATAGGAAATAAAAAAAATTATTGATCTGAATTTCCTATGTAACGGTTATAACATGCGTGAAAACGTTTTAACGAGTCTAAAAACGTTGTTACAAGGTATTTTAATTTTTTAATACTCCCCACGTCCATAAATAGATGACCTATTAATTTTTAAATTTTGT
Organism: Papaver armeniacum; assembly: GCA_023531295.1. Classification (NCBI taxonomy): domain Eukaryota; kingdom Viridiplantae; phylum Streptophyta; class Magnoliopsida; order Ranunculales; family Papaveraceae; genus Papaver; species Papaver armeniacum. Next base: position 65,494 of record JAJJWW010010608.1, on the reverse strand, counting down.
CCAACTAATAGATGACCTATATCATTAAGAAATTCTAATACTACCATTTTATTTGATTATTGTTAGTATAAGAAATGTGTATAATTCGATAGTCATGTTTATATTCTTTACATAGGTGTTTTAGAATTCTTTCACTATAGAATTTACGAAAGTTTGATAAAATTCGTGTCGGTAAATTATAGCCACTAAAATTTCTTCGACAATAATTAGCTAGGTGACTAGGTCTACTTGTCCCTTTATTAGAGTGAAGAATTTCCATCAAATGAATTAGCTAGGTGACTAGGTCTACTTGTCCCTGTCTACTTGTCCCTTTTTTGTTTCATTTTAAGTTTTCACAAAGAAGTGAACAACTAAAGCACAGAACATTGGTTAATGAATTGATGACTCAAGTTGGTCCCTCATGGTTAGGGGAGAACGAATAATATGTCACTTTTTTTTTTTTCACTTCCCTTCTTTTAGAAAACAAAATCATGATCACACTATTTTTTCCCCTTCTCTTCTTTACGTTCACCCTTTAAAAACACAAGAAGGCATATTGTTGTAGTACACAAATTTGTTATAACTCTGCTTCTACCGCAGAGAAATTCTTCCTCCCTCTGTGTTTTGAAGTTTCCAAGTTTCAACTTCCAACTACCAGTTTAAGAGATAATTTTAATATATTATTAAAATAAGTATTTACCACTAAATTTATTGTTTGTTTCTATGTAGTTTATTTACAACATATATTTGATTTTTTTTTCTTCATGATACCGGATGATGATGCGGACGTCGAATGTTGTCTTTGAACTATAAATTTTAACTATACAGGTACTCTCTTATATCAACATTTAAGTTAGTAGTTGCCTTTTTTTTTTTTTTTTTTGTAATGTTTTCATCATTTTCTTCATGTTGTACATATATATATTGTAATTTAGGATGTTGCCATAACTTTATAATAGAGTTTCAAGGAAATAACAAAAGCTCAAATCAAGACTAGAGGAAGAAAAAATCAAGACACAATAAAATTTATGCAAAAAAAAAAAAAAATGAATTGATCATCCAACAGTGAATCACATAAATCAATAATGAAGTCTAATTAATTAAGTCCAACCACTGTCAAGTATAAAGAACATGATTAATGAAGCAAAAATATGCATGAGCTTTAAGTTAATGCTTTAACTTTCATAATGATGAAATTAATTAACTAGCATGATGACATGATGAAATAATTATCATGGTGTTAGTGTTGATGCTAGTTAAATATAACTTCATACATGCATGTTAAAAGTTGTGAAATCTAATTAGACGGATTTTAATGTCAATGTTAGTTAAATTTGGTTAAATTTTATTTACTTTATATGAGTGTAACCATTTTAAGAAAGTCTGCTCAATAAATAATTTGTACTCAAAAGAGTCAAAAGTTAAAAGAATAATAATAAATAAATAAAAATGTCTTCATGATTAAAAGATCTAGCTAGTCTATGTTCCTTTATGCATGCAACCAAATTTCTTATCGTTGCAAGAGTATATTGATTATCTAGCTAGAAAATAGACATCTAGAATTTTCAAATAGACATCTAGAATTTTTTATTTGTGGACACAAATTAAATAGAGGCCAAAAATAATACTAGTGAATAAGAAAAAATTAATAGTTTAATCAATTGTCTTCATTCTCAATAAGTAATTCGTATTCATGCTCAAAAGGGGTCAAAAGTTAAAAGTATAAAAACAAAAAGAAAAAGTTAACTGTCTTCATGATCAAAAGGTCTAGGCGTCTATCTATCCTATGTTCTTACACATAGGCAACCAAATTTCTTATTGTTTTAAGAATATAATAATGATTACCTAGCTACAAAATAGACATCTAGAATTTTCTATTTGTGGACAAAATAAAATATATGCCAAGAATAGTACTAGGGAAATTTAATATATGTCACTGATTTCCAAGTAACATTTTCTCGTTACAGATACGATGGAAGGATCGACATCCACGCAAACTGCCAAACGAGATGTTTTTCATGCATATTGCACTGTAATGCCTGATGGTAAAAAATTGAAGTGTAATTTTTGTGAAAAGGAAATATCTTCTGGTATTTCACGCATAAAATTGCATTTAGCACAACAAAGAGGTACAGTTGCCCCGTGCATGCATGTGCCGCCTGAAGTGAAAAATCTTGCTAAAGTGGCACCGGAAGAAAAAAAGAAAAGCAAAAAGGCAAAGAAGAGCGAGAATCGATAACGAAGATTCGGAACAAGTGTATCATAATGAGCCATGGAACCTGTGTGTGGTATAGATGAAGAAGAGCCGATTTTCAAGCGAAGAAGAACAAGTACCGGTCACACAAAAGAAAAAGACTGGGTTTTTAAAGAACCTTTTTGGACGAAAAATAAGAATATTCATGCCGGAGAGGGTACATCGCACGGTCCCCGGCCTCTGCGAAATACCTAGGTCTACTATGCGGCCATCACAACCACCTAGGATGTCTGTGGATATGGGAGGACAATATAACCCTTCTAGGGATTCTCAACCTTCGATGGCAAAATTTGGCAAAAGCAAAACATGTCGGGAAAAAGTCGATTCTTCTGTTGGACGTTTTTTTTCTATGCCAATGATATTCCCTTCAATGTGGCTAACTCATCTCAAGGTACCACGAGGCATTCGATGCGATTTGCAAATTTCGGCCAATCCTATAGAGTTCCATCGGCTTATAAGTTGTCAAATCCCATATTAACTTCGAGAAAAACAAAGGATTGAAAAAGATGTGGTGTCTGTTCAACGACATTACTGGAGAGAATATGGTTGTACACTCATGTCGGATGGTTGGAAAAGCAAAAACAACCGTACGATTGTAAACTTTCTAGTTTACAGTGGTAGTGGAATTACATTTTTGAAAAGTGTCAACATAGAACATAATCGGTTGACAACAGAGTATTTAATTACTTTGTTCAAGCCCGTTATAGATGATTCGGTCCGAGAAATAGTGTTCAATTAGTAACTGATCAAGGATCCCAATTCAAAGCTGCAGGTAACTAAGAATAACTTTATTTTATTTTATTTATATATATTTCGAATATATTAATCATTAACTTCTTTCTATTTTTGTTTGAATAGGTAAGAGATTGGCATCAGAATATGGCACATTTTTCTGGGTTCCTTGTGCTGCTCACGTATTGGACTTGATGTTGGAAGATGTGAAAAAATTCCCCTATGTTAAAGATGTGATCGGAGAAGCAAGACAAATTAGCAAATTTATTTACAATCATGGTTGGGTTCTTGCTAGATTTCGACAACATTCTGCAGGACGCAATCTATTGCGCCCTGCCTTAACAAGGTTTTCAACGAATTTTATTGCAATCAAAAGCATCATTGATCAACGTAATGCTATCGAGAGCCTCTTTCTGGACAAGGAATTTCTGAAATCGGATGAGGCAAGAACTAAACAAGCTAGACAAGTGAAGAATATTATTTCAAATGAGATGTTACGACGACGTGTCAAAATGCATGCATAATGGTTGGTCCATTATTGAAAATGATTCGTTTCTTGGACTCAGACAAACCCACCATGGGCTATTTGTTCCATGCACTTGCTACATGTGTGGAAACTATACAAATGGGTTTGAGATCAAATCGAAATGCTTCTATCGTGGGTGTAATAAAGAAACGATGGAAAATTCAGTTGAGTTCTCCTCTTCATGCTGCATCGTATTTTATCAATCCTTATTACATCTTTACCCCAAAGAACTAATCGATCAATAATGATATTTACGAGCCGCAAATTTGTCTTACCAAGTTATATAAAAATGGTTAGTGGCCCGTAAGAACAAGCAGAATGCATGCTAGAGGTACACAATTACTAATATTATCTCCAAATATGTATAATTAAGTAATTTGAATTTCTAGTAACAATTGTAATTTTCTTTGTAGGCAGGAAGAATGCGAATGATGAAAGGTCAATTTGGATCACCATCAGCACGTATTGCAGCTCAACATAGTGATCCGGTAAGTTGGTGGTTATCTTATGGTGCTGAGTATCCATCCCTCCAAAAGATTGCAGTAAAGATATTAAGTCAAACAAATACATCGTCTGGATCAGAGAGGAATTGGAGTGTGTTTGAAATAATCCACACCAAGCTACGCAATCGTTTACTTTCATCGAGATTAAATGATCTGTGTATGTCCAATACAATTTGAAGTTGGAGCAACAAAGAATTAAAGGTAAAGCAAGGAGACATAACATTGATGTTCACGACGTTCATAGTCTACTGAGGGATGACAATATGCTTGACTGGATAGCGGGGAAGATGAAACACCGGTTTTACCTCAAGAAGAACAAAGTGGTTAAATATCTTTGGAAGAGGAGGCCGTTAATAATCCAGAGCATGTCCCTCTACCATACAACTGACATGATCCGGAAGTTCAAATCTCATACGAAAGGTTACCGGTGAGTGACTTTGTTTATGACTTTGGTAATCTTTCATTTGGGGACAATACACAATGTTATGAGAATGTGAATCGAACATATGATTCTCGTTACACTTCCGATCGCTCTGACCATGGTGTTCAACATATGAACGAAGGATATAATTCTAATAATGATAATAATAATGAAGTAGGTAACAATAATGATGATACCAAGGAGGTTATGATAACGATAATGATGGTTATTATGATTATGATACTTATGCAAACGAAGATAGCCAGTACTCGACAACGATGACTATGATGTGGAAAGGAACCGTCGAGAAAATAAAGAATACTTGAAAAAGGTGGTGGTCGTAGTTGGTTCGCGTAGCTTTTTAAATGATGAATACTAGTTTAACAATCCTATGTTTTTTAAATTTGTAGTTGTAATCCCGTAGTTAGTTTCCTTGTATCATTTAAAAATATTTAATTCGAAGTTTTCAGCTTTCAATCCAGAGAAGAAAAAAAATCAAAAGAAATGGTAAGAAAGTTATTTACACGGTTATAACGTGCGTGATAACGGGAAAATAGTTCTAAAAAACGCACGTTAAAATGTTATTTAGAAGAAAAAAACATTCAAACTAATTTTAGAAAAACGGTTACAACGTGTATAAAAACTGAAAAACGGTACTATAAAACTGCCGTTTTTCCTATTTATCGGCCTAATAAAGGCACGGGGTTCGGGGAACCTCACGGCCACGGTATATGGGTGTGACCGTTTTAACGGTCGTTTTTTCGGTAAAAACAGACGTTTTTAAAACCTTGCTTTTTATTGCTTTCTTAAACAAGAGTTACTAATACGTGGCGCAAGCTAGTTAAAGCTTAGAATTTCTTATGCTTTCTTCTTTTAGTAAAATGGTAACTTTAATTCTATTTAGGTTTTCCACACTCTTCTTTTTAATTTTCCTTTTTGACTTTGTAAACTTATGCCTGTCGGGACTGGAGCAGGGAAATGGTGATTCTTTTTCAACCCTCGTACAACCGAAACACCCGTGAACGGTCAAGATTTGGAATAAGACATGGCACAATCTAAATGGTTGAGAGGGAAATAACTTTAGCGTTGGGATTAGGGGATGGAAAGCCGAGTGTCTAACCTAGCATTTTTTTATTTCTTTTTGTTACTCTTTTTTTTAAGTATTTTTTCGGTCACTGAGAGCATCTCCAATAGAAGGTGGAATGTTTATTTTTTAATGACACGTAAGATTTTAGACCTTCATTTAAAACAAATACATATCCAACAGTAGGTCCTATAAAACACGAGGGATGAAATATTAATTTTGAAGGTTTCAAAGAAAGTCTTATTTAGACTTTCACAATGACCTCCATGTCATATTTTTGATTTTTAATAATTAATTAAAATACGATTAGACGGTTAAGATTTCATCACATGATATTTTTTAAGGGCTGAACCTTTATACTATTGGAGATAGTTTATTAGTTAGTAGGAAATAACATTAGGTCCTAGGAATAATATATTAGAGAGAGTCTAGTACAATTGACCTAGTCAATTGTCTGTTTGGTCCTATTTGGTAATATAAATTATAGTTTGGTCCTAGGAATTATGGTTTGGTCTTAGGGTGATGTCATGGATGATGTAATTGTCATCCTGTAGTGGCAGAAATACCCTTTTGGATAAGGACCATATATATAGTCAGAAAGTAAGAGAGAATAAATCATTCTCAGATTTCCTTTCTCTCTCCTAAATTTTCAGATCTAGAATTTCTCTATCTTTTTTTTTCTTTTTTATTTTCTTCCTGCTAGTGATGAAGATGATGAACGATTCTCTCTTTCTCTCTATTTTTTCTTCTGCTAGTGATGAAGAAGATGAACGATATGAATACGATGAAGTTTTGCGTTTTTTTTTTTTTTGATGTTTTGCTTCTGTTTTGATGATGAAGACGGTGAGGATGAAGATTCTGCTGCTATTGATGATGATGATGATGAACCTTTATCATCTTCACATGCTTGGGTAAGTTTCGGATCTACAAAAGAAGATGAAGATGACGAAGTTCATTTCTGGAATGAACTCTGGTTTGTGATGAAGATTTTGATGTTTTTTCGTCTGTTGTTGTTGCTGATGATGGAGAGGATGAAGATGATGAAGATAAGTTGTTGCTGTTGATGAAGAAGATGAAGATGACAGAGTTCAGTTTAGGAATGAACCGTGGTTTGTGATGAAGATTTTGATGTGTTTTCTTGATGGAACGAACTCATGTTCTACTACTGTTGTTGTCAAAGATAGATCTGCTGTTGTTGAAGATTTAATTAGGTTTTTGGTTTTCTCGATGTTTGCTGCGATTGGTGATGAAGATGAAGACGAACTCAAGATAGATCTACTGTTGTTGAAGATTTAATTAGGTTTTTTGGTTTTCTTGATGTTGCTGCGATTGGAGATGATGATGAAGATGAACTCGTCAAACCAGAGAAATCTGTTGTTGTTGTTGAAGATGAAGATTTATGCGTTTTATTGTTGCTGCTGCTGCTTAAGATGAACTTCACTACTGAAATGAACTTCATTTTTGGAATGAACTCTGTTGTTGATGAAAATAATCGTTTATATAAGTTTTTATCAGGAGTTCATTCCAGAAATGAACTCTGGTTTATATAGGTTTTATTCAGGAGTTCATTCCAGAAATGAACTCTGGTTTATATACGTTTTATGAGGAGTTCATTCCAGAAATGAACTCTAGTTTATATAGGTTTTATGAGGAGTTCATTCCAGAAATGAACTCTGGTTTATATAGGTTTTGTGAGGAGTTAATTCCAAAAATGAACTCTGGTTTGTTCTTAATAATGAAATTTTTGTAGAATTTTAATGAAATAATGAAGTTCGTTCATATGTGATTTAATTTGGGTTTTATTAGGTTTCATTTGTAAGAATGAACTTTGATAGTTCATCACACAGAATGAACTGCTAAAAAAAAAATAAGTAAAAATTAACACGAAAGGGTATTTTTGTCTGTTTTATATTTTTAAATAATTATGGACCAAACAGTAAAGGCGTTTGATCAAAGGACTAAACTGACATGGGCCCACCTAAAAAGGACCAAATGATATTTTTCCCTATTAGTTATGGGGTCCTATATTTTCCTAAGACCATTTAATCTCCATTCCTGCCAGCAGTTGCAAACTCAACACAAACCCACATCATAATTCAGCGTAAACAGTTCGGTTTTTCATCCATTCTTTCTTATTGACTTCACCAAAACCAGCACAAACACGACCCACTGATTCGCCCAAATCAATCATCATTTCGAACCACTTCTTACCACCTGCTTTGTACTTCGCCTTAACCTTGGCAGATGACCACCGGACCTTAGCTAGAACTGACAGCAACGAGTCTGGGACGGCAACAACAGACTCCGACAGTAAAGCATTGGCTCTTCTTCTCAGCTTACAATTACATTACCTATACATTTCTTCCACCAGCACACATGTGCGCTACCCTTGATGTGAACTCCATTCAATTTATAGTTTACACTTTCTTCCAGTAAATGTATGTGAACCATATAGCCCATATTAAGCCCATGTGGTAGACAACGGACTCGGTACCTCCAACCCATTAAGTTCATATTTGAATCATTGCAATAGCTAACACGAGCTTCGAGTGTCCGATATGCCCACGCGACTGCCCGTAGTAGTTTCCATGCAATGACAATTCTGCCTCTTTTGTGGCCAATTGGACGATTTCTTGTTCTTTTCGGGAATAAGCTCCAAAATTCCCATAAAATATAAAATAAAGCAAATAATACAATTTCGCAAAGAAAACTAGCTAAGAAAGCATAACCAGTCGATACTTAGAGAGGCATTTTTAAACACCTATCAAATTCCCCCACACTTATACTTTGCTAGTCCTCGAGCAAATAAAACAAAACAAAAAGAAAACACAACTCCATGTCATCGAGGATACGGTCACTTTTAGCGGAATATAACAAGCCTTTAAACCCCTAGGTGTCCCTAGTGGACGAGTTATAATCTCGTGAGGGATTACGAGAGATATACCCACAAAACCTTTAAGCCAAAACAAATAACAAATCAATTAGAAATTACTCCCTGGCAGCGGCGCCAATTTGGTGAGCGTCGTTTACTCAACAAAATAATAAGATGTTTCCCACTAATTTAACAAGTAATAAATTCGTAGTAAGGATCGTTACCACGAGGAGTAATGCAATTGATATGTTATCTAAATTAGCGAGAATATAAAATAAGGATATTTGGTTGATAAGAATAAAAAGGATAATAAGAAAAAGATGATGATAATTAAGAAATCCTTCGCCGTTACTAACAGTTAACTCAACATTGTACCCGTTTATCTCTTATTAGAATCAATTGTCACCAACCGTAGAATAGCAGGTACGCTTAGCTATCCCCAAAACTCCTTGTATCACCGGATACGGAAGCGCCCGACTACCGGATTCTATTCAACTGAGCCGCCCTGAGGTACGCTTACAAGGTGTAACTCAACCGAATGCTTTAGGGTTTGTGAATTTAGGTTTGATCCCAGCAGTGAAACTCGGTACGCTCGGTCCACTTACTGGTGTTGTCTTTACTAGCAATTGCTCCACATAATCCCTCTGAAAGGTCTCGCGATTTCTACTTTTGTAGGAGATAAGCGACAATTACGGATTGCACAAATCTCTACTAGCATTAGAATGATTAATAGACTAATCTAATTACACATCCAAATCAATATAAGAATCAATCATAAACCTTCGATATAATAAAAACAATCCACAATGATTAACTTTAAAACTTGAAACAAACTTGTAAGTAATTGAGCTTCACAGTCAGAACTTTGAATTCATCCTTAACAATAAAAAGAATATAGAAAATAGATAGTTCTCCCTCCTTAGGGGGAGAAAAACGGTGAGTAAAAAGATGTCCTAAATTTTATCTCAGCTTCCCTATATATAGATTTTGTAACCTCTTCTTGAAGAAACTAGGAAACCTATCTAAGATAGGAAAGTGCACGTCCTTAAGAATTGAGTCCCATGCATCACATCCCGGTTGAAGTTACAAACTCCTGCTAAATCTTATGGAATAGCCGCACCCTTATTCTGGTCGTGTAAATATTTTGGCTGGATAGACTATTGGGCTTGCATTGTTCTAGCCCACTTGGTAGCTTAACTGTCAATACTCATGACCATCCTCAACCCTCCATCGAGACAACATCCCATCGAGACAGCATCATTATCAGCCAACATCAATCGTCCCTTCCATGCCATCTCTATCTCGTGCTCCACTGACAACAACACCATCAGCCACCACTCTTCTTCTCAAACTCGGACCCAGACAAACACCCACACTCTGCAGCTCCTTAGACCGATATTCGTCACCACTGCCATGCATTTCTCAACTTCATCGTCAATGGCAGATCATCCCTTTCTTCCCTGCTTTCTCGTTCTACTTCTCCATCACAATTATTCAAACACGAGCTTCAAAAATGGCATCAACCAACAGCTCCATTGATCACCACCATCGAGTTCATCTCATCTCACCATCAACTTCCATAGAACTATGATCATCAGCCAACTCCAATCATACACCGCAATCAACATCACAGTTTAACCCCGATCTCAAAGTAACATCATTTATCTTCTCTGTATCCACAGCTCAGCTTCATCAACACCACAGACCCATTAATCTTCTATGTCTATTTCCATTGAAACAATGGTCACAGACGACGCACCTTCATCATCGAGAATCAACAGCAGCAGCAGCTGAACTCGTTTATCCCGTGTCATTGATTTCCGGTGCTGGCAGTAAGCCAAAACCTTCTCCATTCATTGCAGACTCAACCTTCAACTCATCGTGCATTAACAAACCCACAACAAACTCCAGTCACAGCTAAAGATGGTTGTTATGGAAGCAACACCGTGACTCACTTTTCTCTAGCTTTCCTCCATCTCTGTCATTATCAATAGCAACTCAAACCAGCACGGCTTCGTATCGATCATTATTACTACTAGCATTCCCTCCATTCTACCATGGCAAAACCTCATCGATAACCAACTCTAATGATTATTAGGATATATGTCTAGTCAATGTTAGTTGACTTGACTATAACTGTCATTGTATCTGAGTATAAATACCCCTCAGACATATTATTGTAAGATACTGAAACTATTCTATTGAGTGTAATAATAATACAATACGTTTATCACTTTCTCATGGTATCATTCAGGTCGGTCTAGGGTTTCATCTCTGTTAATACGTTTCAATATTTCTCACCTCAGAGTTGTGATTCATCACAGAAAAGAAGATCAAACACATATTCAACGAATTTCTGATTTCTTTCTTCCCTTCTTGATTCAATTTATTCCTTGATTCAAATCTTGGTTCATTCACATATTATTTTAATGAATAGTTTAAACAAAGCTACTGGTTAGTAACCTAGCAACAAGCTGGGCTCCAACACCTGCTTGAATAGCAACTCCTAATCTATGAAAAATAAAATTGCCAAAACCACTACTAGCGTCATTGCTAACTAAACAATTTTTCAGACGCTTGAAAAAACACAAAGTATCTTCACCAAGTTCCCCTAAAGTGGTAAAAGCTAGGACACCCAAACCATGGCCGTGTGAAACACACTTATCCAAATATTTAGTATGTTTTCGTGAAACAGCACTAGATATAGCTTTTCCTGGGACAAAAAATCTAACCCCTTCACCAGTAAAGGGTGATACTCCTGTGACATCCATACAAACATCTTGTCCATTCTCCCAATTGAGCACGAGAATGTCAGCATGCTTCAAACCTTTGTCTTCATCTGTCAGGAAACCAAGAGGAACCTCTTTGCACGCAGGCACACTCGCCTTGTAACAAATATCAGCAACAACATTACGAAAAATATCGTGTCGAAACTTAGGACCAATATCTTTTGCACAGTGAAGTGCGTGATCCCCAAAGATGTCCATGGATTTGTTGCAGCTTGGGAATAAGACATTCTCAACAAACAGTGGAATACCCAGGCGATAGCAAAGCACAGCTATGAATTGTCTAGGACCAAGGCACTGATTAAGCTCACTAATGGGTACATCCAATAAATAATCATGTGCATGCTTGACACGATTGCACTGCCACAAAATAGAATCTATTGCAGACATAGTAAACCGGTGGGGGATTTGCTTCTTGACTGCATCAAAGTAAGTAACTACCAAGGAGTGCATGGAAGGAGGGGCAGCAACATCGAAGGATCACCTTTTGCACCGAAGTAGTCTGACTCTGAGAAGCGAGAAAACAATAGGTGTTGGTATCAGCCATGGTGTAAATGCCATGTCCACCATCTTTGATAGGTAAGGTAGATAAACGTTGTTGTAAAGGAAAAAACCCCACACCATCACCAGTAATAAGTAGTCTCAAATACTTAAGTAAATGATCATCGAAAAGCACAGTGGCTGCTTGCAGGGATGCATGATTGGTAGTGCGCATTGCGAAATATAGTCTAGAAACACCAGTGCAATTGCGAAGTAATAGCATCTCACTTTGGGGGTCTTTGAGTTTCTTGATTGCAGTCATTAGTTGAACAGTCTTATTCACCCTGCTCAACACCATGTCGCTAATAAAGTTCATATCCAAACTCATTGGTCCACCCAAAAGTTTAACACCATTAGAAGGTCTAGAAATATCAGCAGGGAAAATACCCTCATCTGACCTTCTCGGATCCAAAGAAGGCCAAAAGATTTTTGTCTTCTTTATATTTAGAAGTAAACCCCTGCATGGTCCTTCTGTTCCGATTATTTTCACATATTCAATAAAAAAAAATTAAGAATTCATATCAAGTTTCTCATTCAGATGTCGAATACTCGAGCAATGATGAATAATACTAATACTACAAATTCACACAATGTTACTAATCAAGAAGGTGCTTCTGTTTCTTCCGCTGCAGATGCTTTTAGTAATGGGGATTCAGGTTCTTTTTCTTTACCTTTTAATAATATTGGCAATTTTATCTCATTAAAGCTTGATCACACAAATTTCTTACTTTGGCGTGATCAATTTGAGTCTGTGTTGATCTCTACGGATCTTTATGGATATGTCGATGGTGAAATTGTAGAACCTCCATCTCAGATTTCTATTAATGGTGTTATGAGTGTAAATCCAAGATGGGTATATTGGAGAAAGGCAAATAGATTTGTAGTGAGTTGCTTGAAAGCAAAATTACTCTTACAATTGCAGGTGATGTATTAGGTATGTCTTCTGCTAGACAAATATGGCAATATCTTGAATCTATCTTTAGGGCTCAGTTTGGGGCTAGACGTAATATGCTACGCAGTCAATTACATGGTTTAAAAAGAGGGTCTCAGTCAATTTGTGCTTTCTTGCATAATCTTAAGACAATTGCTGATTCTTTGGCAGCAATCAATGATAGGGTTTCTGAAGATCTTATGACGTATATACTTAATGGGTTAGGAAGAGAATATGACAATTTTGTGATAGCTTCTCAGAATCGTCAAACTCCATACTCTTTTTGTGAATTGATCATGAAAGATCGATTGTTAACTCATGAACAATGGCTTAGTGATCAGAATCAAGATATTGGTGCTAGCTTTGATAATTCTAATGTGTCAGCTTTCTATGGGAGATGTAATAATAATAATGGTGGTAAAAATGGCAAGGGAAAATTTAAGAATGCTAAGAGTGGTGGTGCTACAAATTCTAAGAATACTTCACATTCATTTAAAAGGGGTGCTGGCTCTACTAGTTCTACAGTAGATGCTTCAGATGGTGCTTCTATAAAATAATTTATTGATTTTTCTACAGTGGAGTGTCAGATTTGTAGGAAAACAGGACATTGGGCTAGTCGATGCTTTTTTCGCTATCATCCACCAATGAATAATGAATCTTCTAATGTGGCAAGTGTTCAAACTGCTCAGAATGTCGAACGATCTTTTCGTGGTATTCATATAAATTCTGCTGGCATTTGTGATGATCCTTCTGGTTCTGGTTAAGCTTCAACTTGGATTTCTGATTCAGGGGCTTCTCGTCATATGACTGGAGATCATGCTATATTTCAGAATACTTCTGCTTACACTGGAAAGGACAAAGTTGTGGTTGGAAATGGTAATTCACTTCCTATTTCACATACTGGTAGTTCTATGTTACATACATATACTTCTGATTTTAGGTTAGATAACATATTACTAGTTCCAGAAATAGCACAAAACTTATTATCAGTTGCCCAATTTACTAGAGATAATTGCTGCTACTTTGTATTTGATCCATGGAGCTATGAAATTAGAGATTTAAGTTCACATGCAATTTTGGCTCAGGGTAGGATGATAAACAACTTATATCCAATTCAGAATTTGTCTTTTCGTTAAAACAACTATTTTACGTCTTTTTCTACTATTCTTTCTTCTCCATCCGTTTGGCATAACAGATTAGGTCATTTATCTAAGAAAATATTGCATCATTTGTCTTCTACAAAGTCTATTACTCTAAAGTCTGAGTCTTCTGATGTTCTTTGTCATCCTTGTCAAATTGTTAAAAGCAAAAAGCTTCTTTTTCATCTTTCAAAATATCATGAGTTTATTCCTTTAAAGCTTATTCATTGTGATGTATGGGGGCCATCTCCAATCCCTTCTTATGTTGGTTTTCGATACTATATAGTGTTCATTGATGATGCTAGTCGATTCCATTGGATTTATCCAATGAAATTGAAAACTGATGCTTTACAATGTTTTACTCATTTCAAAACACTTACTGAATTTTTTTTTCATCCAAAATCACTTGTTTTCAAACTGACAATGCTTGCGAGCTTGCTAAAGGTAATTTCAAACAGTTTCTTGATTCTACTGGTATTCATCTTCGACTCTCTTGTCCAAATACCCCAGAAAAAAATGGGTTAGCTGAGCGAAAACATCGTCACATTACTGAAATGGGTAATACCCTTCCTTTTCACTCTTCTTGTCCCAAATCTTTCTAGTATGATGCTTTTCTTACAACAATATTTCTTATTAATAGAACTCCTACACCTGTTTTGTCAATGAAATCTCCTTTTGAAATTCTTTTTTGTACTATACCTGATTATTCAACTTTACGAGTTTTTGGTTCAACTTGTTTTCCTTATCTGGGTCATTCTAGACCTGATAAGTTGTCTCCAAAATCAACTAAATGTGTTTTTACTGGTTATATCCCCATAAGGGTTATAAATGTTTTGACCCAGTCTCTAAAAGAATTCATATATCCAGGCATGTGATTTTTGATGAAAACTCATTTTATTATAAGCATATATCATCCTCATCTACCTCTTCTGTGGATATAAATGTTGACATACATTCTGAGTTGGAATCTTCAGATTCTGCTCTCATTCCTTCTGCATATCACACTCCTGTTATTACTAGGTCCATGAGGGGTATTTCAAAACAAAAACAATTCCCGGATTTTGTTTTAAATCATTCTGTCAAACATCCAGTTCCTAATGCTTTTACATGTTTATTAAACACTACCTCGGAGACAAAATCTTTTAAAGAGGCATGTCAGAGTGTACCATGGATTGGTTCTATGAAGGATGAAATTGAGGTGCTTAGATTAAATGAGACTTGGACTTATGTCAAACCAGAACCATATATGAACATTCTTGGATGTAAATGGGTATACAAAGTGAAACTTAAGGCTGGTGGCACTATTGATAGGCTTAAGTCCCAAGGATATAATCAACAAGATGGGGTTGATTATGGAGAGACTTTTTATCCAGTTGTTAAATTAACAACTGTTAGAGTAGTTCTTACTTTGGCTATCACAAATGGGTGGAAAGTAAAACAACTTGATGTATCAAATGCTTTTTTGCATGGATACCTTGCTGAAGATGTCTTTATGAAGCAGCCTCCAGGGTTTACACATCCGGACTTTCCAGATCATGTATGTCACTTAAAAAAAGAAGGTTATTATTGGGGCGTCACGTTCCATTAGAGGGGCGTCACCTAATAGGACAAAAATGGGTCACCCAGAAGTAATATCGAAAATCCCTTATCTCAAATAATTTTGTAATGACCGAACAACCCTTAATTTTAATTTAATTTAATTAGATAATAATTAATTTTTACGGTTGGATTCCAACCCAAACCTGGACGTAAAACATGTTTCTACGGTTGGAATCAATCCAAACCTGGACGTAAATTCAATGTTTACGGTTGGAATTAAAAGGAACCTGGACGTAAAACTAAAAGGAACATGGACGTAAACCCATTTACTTTAATGGAACCTGGACGTAAAACTAAAAGGAACCTGGACGTAAATTCGTTTTTGTAAAGTAAAAACTTGGACGTATACCCATTTTACAAAAACCTAGACGTAAATTACAAAAACCTGATCCATTTTACAAAATCCTGGACGTAAATTACAAAATTTACGGTTGGAATTAATCCAAACCTATCCGTAAGTTCTTCATAAACTAAAATTACGGCTAGAAAAGCAGTACCGAACCTAGACGTAACACTAGCAGAAACGTACTGGAACCCTAATTTTACTTCAATTTCATTCAATTTAACCTATTTTAAACACAAAAACGAGTAAACAAAGATGGGTTTGTTTGATTATTACCTAACATACACCATGGGTTGTTGTTGAGGAGTTTGAAATTCTGATTCTTCAGTTGCTTGAATCGGTTGTTGTTGAATTAGAATAGAAAAAATTAGGTTTTGTAAGTTTTTATTTTAGTTAAAGGGTAATCTAGACATTTTGTATTTGTGTTAGGATATCCCATAACCACTTTTTTGACACTAAGAATCCAAGTGAAGCCTCTCTATTGGAGTGTGACGCCCCAATAATAACCTTCTAAAAAAATCATTATATGGTTTGAAACAGGCACCTAGGGCCTGGTTTCATAGATTTAATGCATTTCTACTTGGATGTGGTTTTAAAAAGTTTATGAATGATCACTCCATGTTCACATATACTACTGAGTCTAATATGTTGGTGTTATTACTTTATATGGATGATATTTTGTTGACTGGAAGTTCTATACCTCTTATTGAAAAATTTATTTTGGTCTTAAGTAAGGAATTTGCAATGAAGGATTTAGGAAGTCTCCATTATTTTCTGGGTATTGAAGTCTCTAGATCTGAAGATGCTTTTGTCCTGACACAGCAAAAATATACTCTAGAATCGTTAAGTAAAGCAAATATGCTTGAATGTAAACCTTGTGACACTCCTGTGACTAAGGGAAAAAGATGCTCAATCCATGATGGTACTTTGTTATTTGATCCTGCAGAATATAGGACAATAGTTGGTAGCCTTCAGTATCTCACTCATACAAGACCTGACATATGTTTTGGAGTTAACTATGTTTCGCAATTCATGCATGCACCTACTGACCAACATATGTTACTAGTTAAGAGGATTATAAGGTATTTAAAAGGGACTCTTGGAACTGGTATTACTTTACAAAAGGGAGATATTCATTCTATATTGGCATATACTGATTCAAACTGGGCTGGGTGCCCTGATACAAGAAGATCAACTTCTGGTTTCGTGGTTTTTATGTGAAATTCTATTATATCTTGGTCTTCAAAGAAACAACCTAGTGTTTCTAGGAGTTCAGTTGAAGCTGAATACAAATGCCTAACTTCAGCTGCTGCAGAGTTACAATGGCTTACCTATATTATGTCTGAATTGCATATTGTTGTATCTTACCCTTTGCAGATTAAGTGTGATAATCAAAGTGCTATATTTCTTGCTTCTAACCCTGTCTTCCATGCTAGGACTAAGCATGTGGAAGTAGATTATCATGCAATCAGGGAGCTAGTAGAAGATGGATCTCTGCAAGTGGTACATGTTATTTCTGAAGAGCAATTGGCAGATGTTTTCACAAAGGGATTGTGTCATCCTACTTTCTCCAGATTGTTATCCAGTTTAGTGCATTGTTCAGAAAAAGTGACAGATACTTCTACAGATACTTCTGTTGTTGTTGCATCTACTAAAGATATTTCCTCAGTTGTTACATAATACATCTTAGATCTTCTGACTCTTGTTGAGCAGTACTTTCGTTCTTTTATGTTGGCTCTTGTTGAGCATTTTTTTTTGTTACAAAAACATACTCAGGTCCTTGCTGGAATGGGTATGTTTCTGATTGTCTTACATATCTGTCTTGTCTTTGTTTTTCAAATTGTTACTTTGGTCTGTAAGTAACGTTTAAGGGGGGTGTATTAGGATATATGTCTAGTCAATGTTAATTGACTTGACTATAACTGTCATTGTATCTGAGTATAAATACCTCTCAGACATATTATTGTAAGATACTGAAACTATTCTATTGAGTGTAATAATAATACAATACGTTTATCACTTTCTCAATGATCACCATTATCCTATATGCCATCAGTGGCTATCTCCAAATCGAACTGCGAACACCCTTTCTCGTTCTCGTCTTAAACTCCACTTCACCACCAGAGACTCGAGTATTCTCCTCTTGCTTCCTGTACAGCCAGAACTTGACTCAAACACCATGATATTCTTCATCTTCACGATTCAGGCAATTCTACTAGCACATCGTGTGCGTTTCTGCTGGTGATTCAGACATGAGACTATTGGTGATTCCTACGACCATTTAATCTCCATTCCTGCCAGCAGTTGCAAACTCAACACAAACCCACATCATAATTCAACGTAAACAGTTCGGTTTTTCATCCATTCTTTCTTATTGACTTCACCCAAACCAGCACAAACACGACCCAATGATTCGCCCAAATCAATCATCATTTCGAACCACTTCTTACCACCTGCTCTGTACTTCGCCTTAACCTTAGCAGATGACCACCGGACCTTGGCTAGAACTGACATCAACGAGTCTGGGACGGAAACAACAGACTCCGACAGTAAATCTTTGGCTCTTCTTCTCAGCTCACAATTCCATTACCTATACATTTATTCCACCAGCACACATGTGTGCTACCTTTGATGTGAACTCCATTCAATTTAGAGTTTACACTTTCTTCCAGTAAATGTATGTGAACCATATAGCCCATATTAAGCCCATGTGTTAGACAACGGACTTGGTACCTCCAACCCATTAAGTTCATCTTTGAATCAGTGCATTAGCTGACACGAGCTTCTAGCATCCGATATGCCCACGCGACTGCCCGTATTAGTTTCCATGTAATGATAATTCTTCCTCTTTTGTGGCCAATTGGACGATTTCTTGTTCTTTTCGGGAATAAGCTCCAAAATTCCCATAAAATATAAAAGAAAGCTAATAATACAATTTCGAAAGAAAACTAGTTAAGAAAGCATAACCAATCGATACTTAGAGCGGTGTCTTTAAACACCAATCATTGCCCTTACATAATCGGTAGCTAAAAAAAAAAAACTTCCGTCCGATTGTAGTCGCTGTAGTATTTTGAGGAAATTTGTTTCATTTTTTTCATTTATTTTCATTTTTGAGTTATAGAGAAGAAGAAGAAGAAGAAGAAGAATGAAAAAAGGGAAAAACCATTTTTTTTAAACAGTCCCGTAGGATTAATGAATGGTTGGGCCATTATGTTGAAGATGATTTCTTTGATGTTGGAGAGAATTAAAATGTAATTTTGTTGCATATAAGGGAAGAGGATACCCTCCTTAAATAGATTATAGTTCCAACGACTCTTTTTTTTTTTTTTTGAAAATATGGCCGTTTATGCGAGGTGTAACACGAGTGTACGCAGCAAGTGAGTCATCAGCACATTAAAAATTTTATATTCGGACGTTTAGTTTTAACCGTTAACTGCCGATTATGAAACTTGTAATAATCGGAAGACAAACTAGTCTCCCAAACCTGCGAATATAGAGTGGCACAAAAATCCAAACCTGCCAAAATGCTTAGGTTTTGGCATTTTGGAACGACCATCATCCTTGGAATTTCGAAATGCTTAACTACTATATTCGGTGGTCACTCAAATTTTATGTCTTCCAAATATAGAGTGGCCCAAAATTCAGATTTTCGAAAAACTTGAAAATCTTCAAATTTTGAACTTGTAATAATCGGAAGGAAAGCTTGTCTCCCAACCCTCCGAATATAGAGTGGACCAAAATTCCAAACTTGCCAAAATGCTTAGGTTTTGGCATTTTGGAACGACCATCAGCCTTGGAATTTCGAAATGCTTAACTACTATATTCGGTAGTCATTCAAATTTTATGTCTTCCGAATATAGAGTGGCCAAAAATTCAGATTTTTGAAAACTTAAAAATCTTCAAATTTTGAACTTGTAATAATCGGAAGGAAAACTAGTCTCCCAAACCTCCGAATATAGAGTGGCTCAAAAATCAGTTTTGAAAAAAAAACTGAAAATTTCAAATTTTGAACCTTGTAATAATCGGAAGACAAACTAGTTAACCAAACCTCCGAATATAGAGTGGCTCAAAAATCCTTGTAATAATCGATAGATATATACGTTAACATGACCTCCAATTGTTACAAGGGACTGACAAATCTTTATGATTCCTACATTCGGAAGATTTGTATATTAAAGTATCTGTCGATTGTACATCAAAATTCAACAGTTTCATGATGTTATATTTGAGCAACTTGCAAATCATTGTTAAATTCATACACCATTCATACTCCATAAAACTAACCATTCACAAACCATAACGTGATTTAAGAACTTAAAATCCGATCCAAACCTTAAAAACTACATAATCCAACACAAATTATAAGTACTATGAAACGACATAATCCAACACAACACAAATAATTGTCATTTATTTGGTCTTCTTGACTTTACGACCGTGACTACTTCCAAGTTCTGCACGACCACGAGTTTGAGCACCTTCAGTTGGAGCACCTTTAGCACTCGATGAAGCTCAATTTCTTTTACCCGTCTTTGATACTGCCATCTTGGGAGGATTCTTCTTCGTGCCTTTCTCCCTTGGCACTCCTTTCTCTTCTAGCACTAGCTGACACTTTCTTACTCCCTTCTCAACGAGGCCCTAAGTCGCCTGTTTTAGGGTTGCTTAGCTCGACTTTGCCTAAACAACAAAATAAGGAACGTTTACAAACTATACAATCGGAAGCAAAAATACATAAATAAAACCCGAATGTAGACAATCGGAAGTAAAAGGAAACATTTTGTTTCCGAATACATAACATTGGGGAGATAAGCAAATTTGTTTGCTACCGAATACTCATCAATATGAGTTCAGGAAACTCTGAATTTTTCAGCCTATATAATCGGAAGTCATTAATAATATTTTCTTCCGAATATTTCTTGGCCCCAAAATGGGATTTTGCCTAAATCACAATTTTGAGAATTTTTCAAAATATATATATTTGGTAGTAAGTGTACTACCGATTACTGTGTCTCTACATCAACATAATCGGAAGTTAAAAAAAAATAACTACCAATTATATACATTTTGTACACAGGAAGATATGAGAAACAATATTCGGAAGTTAAACTATAAATACATCTCCCGAATATAGACTATGTTCTTCATAAACGAAGAACACGACTACATTCAGAAGTCAGTTAGCATGAATATCTACCGAATCTGGGTAAATAACCGAAAACCCTAGAAATTTTTTTTTCTCGATTCGTCGAATTAAAGCGAAATAAACCCAATAATGATAGTCTTACCTAATTGAGGCCATTTGAAGTTGCTGGAGTGTTTAACTATCAGATTCGCCACCACCAACTACATCTGCGGTTTCGTGTTCTTCGCGTTCTTCGTCATTTTCAGCAACAATTTATTTATTTCTTGCTAGAATTCTAATATGTGGATCCACACCGCAAACTACGTTTTTCGTTCGATCTCCTTTGGGTTTATCTTTTGTAGACATCGTTGAAAAAAAGAATCTACGATGTTTTGATTTTACGATTCACGACGACGATGAGTTGAATTGAAGAACGAGGGAAAAAAAAAATTCCTCCACAATCGGGAGAGAAGGGGAAGAGCAGAAGAAGAACAGTTGAAATGGGTTGAAATGTTGATTTGGTTTTTTATTTTCTTTTTACTTAAAAGGGCATTTAGGTAACTTCAATGTCCTATAGGGTATCCCTTAACTAGTGCCCTTGGCTGGGTATAAATTGTTGGCCCCTAATTCCTTTTGAGTGGCCCCTAAAAATGCAAGGTATGTAGTTGCAGGAAATCCCACACTACACCCCTCACTCGAATTTGTTTAATCAACCCATTTGAAGATGAATAACAACATATTTTATTAATTGTTTTCTTGAAAGGTTTACAAAGAAATGTAGAACAGAGCTAAAGAAATTACAATCACTCTTAATTTTCTCTCTCCTAATGACTCGCTTAACCATTCAAAAAGAACCCCCTATAACAGACTTACTCGACCCTTTATATAGGGTAATACACAGTGGACGACAGCTAAGCTGTCCATTATTTTCGGGAATAACTCGCGAAGCGTCGCGAGTGTTATAAATGTTTTTCCTTGCGACACTCCTAAATCTCGCCAAGTCTTCACGCTTTTCTCACGTTCGCTTTCGTCATCTAATGCGTCATTGAAATCACTTCCTTGCGACGCCTTCGCAACATAGTTGTTTATTACTCTCTTAAGATATTGATGTCGCGATATTCTCGCTCCTACATCTTGCCTCTTCTCATGTCTTCTCTCGCGAAGAATAGAATGTCATGAGAACCAATATTTTAAAATGCCGCAATCTGCTCATCTTTATCTCGCGATTGTTCATTTTTACTCGTTTTATTTATGTACGGGATTTATTACAGTGTTTTCTTCTTCCACTCTTTTCTTGACACGTCTCTTTCAACCGTTTATTCTTGACCATTCACGTCCCATCTCGCATTAAATGCATTTGTTTTCTCGAGGATTCTCTTCTCTATATATAGCTTTCTTACCCTTCTCTTTTCTCTTTTATTTTCCTTCGCAACTTTCGTTTAACTTTCTTCTTCCGCAATTTACGCCATCAAGCTCTTTCAGTAATCCTCCCCTTCAATTCTCTCAATCTTCCATTCCCCATTTATTCCCATACTATATCAATGGCTTCATTGGGTCGTACATATAAACCCCTTTTGAAGATACTCAAAAGAAATTAAAAGAGAAGGGTTTCATCTTATCAACCATTCCCGATCAAGAATCTTCGTCTATTCTCTCTCGCAAAATCGTTTTCGATCATCAATGTGATGATCATAAAATCATAGTCTCGCTAGGTCAACTCCTCGCAGGACTTCCCATTCCTCTATATAATCCCGAGATACCATTATTCTATGAAATCCTTGCTCATGAAAAATTCTCGCGAGCCGTCTATCGCTTTGAGTGGCGATCGCATCCGCCCGATGCTTGAATTCGCAAAACCACGGCGCTGGTAAAGGATCTTTATATCCTGTTAATGTTAGAGATCCTAACTTTGCAAATTTGGATATAGTCCCTGAGAAGTATACTGTAGAAAATTTCTTTGCGAATTATGCAGTAATAAACATGAGAAATGATAAATCTCGCTGGGGCGCTCGACTGAAAAGAATAGATAATGTTTCCGATGACAAGCTGCTTATGCATGATATTGATTGGCATTCGGGCAACAATAGTACTCCCCGCCATTCTAAAGATGAGAAGTGGTGGGTTGTTCCTTTATTTTTGAGAGGACCTTACATCGCAGGTTCACATGTTCTCCCTGCACACCTCGCGAATTATCATCCTTGGGAGTTTAAGTGGCCTGAGGAGACAAAAGAGGTATACTTCCTTTCTTCAATTTCGCTTTGCGACATCTTCTTCCTCTTTTATTTATTAACTTTCAAAAATTTTAGATCACCAGAATGAGAAAGAAATATAAAGAAAATCCAAAGCCGAGTACCCTGGCGATACTTCGATCGCTCACGGATGAAGTAAGAATATTTTCTTTTGTTATTTTAAACAATATTGTTGCCTCTGTTTCTTATCTTCATGCGTATGCGAAGGTTAAAATTGAAGAGGCTGAAGCTGCGAAGGCTAAAGGCAAGGATAAAACTACTTTTCGTAAGGACAAGTCTTCTGCTCCGCTTTCTAAGAAACGGAAAACCCATCTCTCTTCTTATTGTAGTTCTCAAACAGACGAGAACTCTGACGAAGATGAAAATGAGATTGGTAATTCTTCCGCGAAGGAGAATCATTCAATCACCTCCGCTATGGCGCAATTGTCTAGTATCTTCTCCGATTCTATGCAAGGATTGGGAGATGAGCATTTAATCACATTTGCGAAGCTCTCGCTAAGATTTGCGATGCCCCACTGCTGGAGGATAATGAGTCTTTTCGCGGGGTTTCCCGAACAGTGACTTCTAGTTTCTTAAACGCTCTGAATGCTTTGGTATGTTCGTATCCCTTTATTTCTTTGTGACTTCAATTATAAACTTTATCTTAATCGTTCCTATATTTCCTTTATAGTCTGGGAGAGCTTCTTTTGTTGTTGCCTCAGACCTTGAAAAAAGACACCACAGTCTTGAAAAGAAAAATTTGCAACTTAAAGAGAAAATCCGAGAACTAGAGGTTGAAGTTGCGACATCTCGCAAGAAAGATGAAAGAATTAAACAGCTAGAGGCTGAGCTTACTTCTCAAATTGAATAGAGTATCTACTCTTCAAAGTGCAAATCAACAAACTTTTATTGTATAACAATCTTTACTCCTCAAATCCTTTTACTTTATCATTTGCTTTTCTTTGCCCGACTTACTATTTTCGCAGACATATATAATCTCTCCGAAGAAGCCATTCTTCTCCACTCATTCCCGAGCCCATGGATGATGATGTCCTTCTTACTCATCTCAATGAATCTCTAAGTAGTTCCTCAAATAAGACTAACCTCCTTCCATTAAAGGATCTTCAATCCGTATATCATCTCTTAGAGATCGAGCATAGAGCTAGTTTAAGTTTAGCTAATCAATTTAAACGAATGTACCTTAATTCCCATAAGAAAACCAAAACCTTAAGGAAGAAAATTAGTAATCTCATAGATGAGAAAGATCGCATTACTAACAGAGGTGCACAGGCATTAGCAAAATTTCAAAAATCTCTTCTCGAAGTACAAATTGAACGAGATGAATCTCTTCATCAGAATGCCATACTTAGTGAGCGAGAAGATCAAATTCGTTCTCTTCTTGTCATAAATAATGATGATGAATTACCTGGGCTGCGAAGGTTCTAGATAATGCCGAAATAATTTAGGTATTGAAGTTAGCCTTCATGCCGAGCATACTGCCTTGGTTAAGGATATGATATCTGACAGAGAAGGTTGTTTATTATACTTTACTGTTTCTTATTTCCGTAGCATTGCTATTAAATTGTTAACGTATTGTCATATGTTTTGCAGAATCCGAGAAAAGACTTCAAACAAGGATTGAAGAACTTGAGTCTGAAAAAGGACAACTCGCACAAGACTTTTCTCTTCGCAACAACAAATATTCTAAGCTGAAAAAACAACGCAAGTTACATGAAGTGGCGAACTTTAATAATTATGCAGTTCGTTTTCGCAATCAAACTATTGAGATAGTTTGCAATGATCACAAGATTCCTCTTAGTTCATATCCTTGTCTTCGTAAGGATATTCCTGAAGATACACTTTTTTTTCGGATGTCTCCGATAGTGAAGCTAGTGAAGAAGAAGAATCAAGAGAAGAATGATGAAATCGAAGAATCGATAAAGAAGAAGAATCTTCCAAGAAATAACTTCTTTTTCTTCTTTCCTTTCTTGTAATATCTGTATACATATCCTTTTAATCTTCCATTTCTATAAACCTTCAATGTGAATCTCTTGGATTACTAAATATGAATTCAACTCTTATTTTCAACTTTTGTAAATTTATCCTTTATTTTCTCATTTCCTTTATGCATAAATCTATCATATGAAGATGAATAACAAAATTTTTTCACATGCATTCCCATACTTGCCTCTGTTATTTATTTGCAGATGATAGATTTATTTTGAAACTTATCATTGCGACAAGATCGCAGGATATCCTCATAAATGAAGAAATCTATTGATCTCGCCTTAACATTTCTTGTGTGGTCTTATTTTGCCTTCCTAATTAAAGGTCTTATTTTGCCACCCCTCATTGCGACAAAGTCGCAGGACGTCTTTACATTTTTGTGTAATGACCCATTGACCTTGTCTTATCATTTGTTATGTATTTTTGCCTCTGCAGGATATTTTACTTGCGACAATATGACAAGTTTAAATATTCTTGCGAATATAAAATCCCATGATATTGTCGTCTTTGCGACGTGATCGCAGGACGTTTTTACACTTTCATGTAAAAACCCATTGACCTCGCCTTACCTTCATGTTAGTATTTTTGCCTCTTCAGGATCATTGCACAAATATGACAAGTCTAAATTTCCTTGCGAAAGTAAAGCCTCATGACATTTGCGTCTTTTGACACTTATCACTCTCCCTAATGGAGGGTGCCGCCCTTATCTTCTCCCCCGGTTGCCCCTTCAAGGAGGCGTACATCGGCCATACAAGACTAGCTCCTCCCATCCTGGTCTTAACAACAACCAAGTTTTCGCACCTCTTATCCCTTATACCTATATGGTTTATGGTTACGAGACCGCACCCTAAGTGGAGTTTTCTTCGGGCCGAGTGCAGATATACCAAGACTTGCCAAGAATGGCCGAGACACTTCAAATGCCCTGTGCACTCTTGGCTCAACCGTACCCCGGCGCCTTGAGCATACACTCGACTCCTTGGAAGAGACCCTCGGGCGTCCAACCGTGTATAACCTTATATATATAGTTGGAAATCCAAGGTATCTGCCCCGGATAGGCTTTCATGGGCCCCAAATCTCCATGACTCGGGTTCCGGAGCGGTGTAACCTTTCCCCGATCCATGTCAAGAGATACCCCCTTATATGACGCACTTTAGGTCTTACATTTGCCTCTTGCGAAATATCATTCGCGAACTAAGGTATACGCCATAAAGGTTCGTCCCATTCACTCACTCATTCATTTTTGTTAATTCATTCAAGCATTCATTCTGTTTGCGAAGCTATCGCACAATCTTACATTGTTTAATCATTTTCGTTTTTAATTCTTCAATCAAAGTATCATACATTTTTTAATGGCGATATCTTCGCATGTTTCTTCTTCAATTATTGTTTCTTCCTCTTACTCTGAACAATCTTTTGTTGTTGCTTTTTGATGATTATTCACTTCTTATACTTTTTGCTCTTACTACACTTTGCCTCTTCACCATTCAAATCTCTTATCGTTTCCTTTCCATCACAATTTTTCAACTGCCTTCATGCATTCACTTCGCAAAGCGTCTTCAACTACCTTTTATTCTTCTTGTCCTTGATGTGCCTTCGCCACTTAGTCTTTGTTACTTCTCGCAATTATTGATGACAGCTATCGCCCAAACAAATTTTTAGCTTTCGCCCCAACTTCTATCATGAACGTTTCTTTTCCCTTTGATGGTGGCGGCGGTAAATGTTGAACTTTCTCTTCGCTATTTAAAAAGTGATTCAACTTCCCCTGATCAATCATTCTAAGGATAATTCTTTTGATGTTTCGGCAATCATTTGTCGATGTCCATGAAAACGATGGTAAGAGCGAGACTCGTGACTTCTATCGCCTGGTGGCGGTTCACTCCCCCCATGTTCCATGGTGCAGGTATATTCTCCATCAAGAGTATAGCTTCCCATATCTTCTCCACACTAGTGGTGGCATCTTGATTTCTTCCCATACACTCTATGACGTCGTTGTCCTCCATGATAATTCTGTTTTTGACTTCCATAGGTTTCTTGCGGGTGATCAAGTCTCTGAATCTTGTTATTGCCGCCACGATTGTAGTAGTTTCTTTCTCTTTTAAATTCTTCCTGATCTCGGCTTCCCATCGCTACTAATTTTGGTTGTCCATCATCTACTACTTTTTCTTGTTGCCCTTGCGAGGTACTCGCCATCGTTTGTATTAATCTGGGTAACAAACTTGCATTCGCAAAGACTTGAACTTGTATTCGCGACCGGTACGATTCCACTCCATTTTGTCTTTCTTCCAAAGCAATATATTTCTCTTGCAGTTCTCTCAATTCTGTCATCATGATTGTATTCTTGACTCTGAAAATTTGAACATATAATAGGCTGATTGCGAACATAGCATTTATGAATGATAATATGAGGTATCTTTCATCCACCCGTCCAGCCATTTCGCTACACATTGTCTTCCACCTTACGGTCAGATGTCTCAAGCTCTCGCAAACTCTTTGTTTTAGCCCAAATACATCTTCAATGCCAGGTCGCGAAGAGTTGTTACTTATATACGCCCCTAAAAATATAGCTTGTAAATGATTGAATGACGTGATTGTATTCCTTGGTAGACCCTCAAACCATTTCAACGCTTCTCCCGTTAAACTCGACGCAAAGTATTTGCACAATATAGCATCATGGTTTTCCCACCGTAGCATACATCTCACGTAAGCCTTGATGTGTTGTACCGCACAAGTTGACCCATCAAAAATGCTAGTTAATGCCGGTAAGTTGCACTTTGGGGGTATTCCTCCTAGATGCACTTCTAATGTAAAAGGATTTTTCGCAATTTCCTCTGCGATAGCTTCATCTAACCTGTCTTCTTCCTCCTTCTCTTCTCATTGCTCAATATTCCTCTCATCTCTCGCCAATTCTCGCAATTTGTTCATTTTCCTCGAATTTGAATTTATTGGTCTCTTTAATTCTCGCTTCCCTCCTTCTTCGTTCGTGTCTACTTATATTTTCTCGGTTCATTGCTCTCTTCTCTTCTTCCTCTCGCGAGTTTCTCCTCATCTCCTTCACAAATTCTCACACCATTATATCTCGTCATTTTCTCTTCTTGGCTGTCTATCAATTCTTTTTGTATTCTTTCATATTCTTCGTTGATATTTCCATTGTTGCGATTTCGCTCACGCCTTCTTTCTCGATTGTCATGATTATTCTGCCGAATCGCCTCTTCCAATTCCCATTTCTCCATTTCTGCTCTCAATCTTTCTCTCTCGAGGGCTAGACGCGCTTGTTCAGTATAATGCTTTTCAATGTCATCTTCAATTTCCTTTTGTTTCCTTTGTGTTTCTCTCCCATGTAGTATTCTCCTTCCTTCTTCCTGATTTTCTTCATTAACTGGGTTATTCTGTCCTTGAGGCTGCCTATCTTCTTGATTTCCATCATTTTGATCATTCACCAAAATATAGCGATTCTCTATTAATTCTCTCTCTTCGCGACCTCCTTCACCAAAATTTAACTCTCTTTCCAAATTTTCTTCATTAACGTTTTTCTAAGTAATGTTCTTCTCACGTTTTCTCTAATCGATCCCGATCTCGATCTCGTTATTACTTCTTGATCTTCTATTTTGCAACCTCCTATTTTCCATCCTTAATTCGTGGTTTTGCCTTGTTAAATTTGCGCGTTCTTCCGCTTCTAATCGCCTTTCTTCATGTATTGTCCTGCTCTCAACGCTTCTAATGCTGCAATTTCTTCATTTCCACGAATTGTTTCTCCCATCTCTTCTCGATTTCTCTCTTCTTGTCCACTATTCATCAATTGTTGCACTTCTTCTCTTTCTTCCATAGAATCTGATCTCCATGTATGCACACTCATTCTATCATAATCGATTACGTTGTTTAGTACTGGTTGAATTGGTGGTTGAGTTGGTGGTTGAATTGATGGTTGAATTGGTAGTTGAATTCGACCTTCTTCTCCATTTCTTGCATTTATCCTTGATGGTTCACCTACTTCATTTCTCCTTTCTCCAATTAATCTTCCACTTCTCCTTACGATCGTTGGTTGTTCTGATGCATTCTTTCTTCTAGCCATTTCTCAATTTTAGTAACTTGTTAAAAATTATTCGAGATTTCTTTCTTATTACACCTGATTCTTCCAATTCACAAGGTTGTTGATCTTCTACTCATCCCTGTTTCTAGCGCATATGTAGTTGCAGGAAATCCCACACTACACCCCTCACTCGAATTTGTTTAATCAACCCATTTGAAGATGAATAACAACATATTTTATTAATTGTTTTCTTGAAAGGTTTACAAAGAAATGTAGAACAGAGCTAAAGAAATTACAATCACTCTTAATTTTCTCTCTCCTAATGACTCGCTTAACCATTCAAAAAGAACCCCCTATAACAGACTTACTCGACCCTTTATATAGGGTAATACACAGTGGACGACAGCTAAGCTGTCCATTATTTTCGGGAATAACTCGCGAAGCGTCGCGAGTGTTATAAATGTTTTTCCTTGCGACACTCCTAAATCTCGCCAAGTCTTCACGCTTTTCTCACGTTCTGGCTTTCGTCATCTAATGCGTCATTGAAATCACTTCCTTGCGACGCCTTCGCAACATAGTTGTTTATTACTCTCTTAAGATATTGATGTCGCGATATTCTGCTCCTACAAGGTATATTTTCTCCATGTATAAATCCTCGGTCTAGTAGATTTTTATAAAAGAGTGGTGTTAGAAAAACACCTCTAGAACACCCTCAAAACACTAAGCCTATTTGGACAGTCGATAATCCCTTTTGGAAGATTGACAGGTCTCGTCCAAAAGGCATAGAACCCAACAAAAAGAACAAAATCTATTAGAGTCGATTTTTAGAGGGCTTTATCTCTCTGTCTGTGAATCATTAGTGTTCAAAAAACTCAAGTTTACTTCAGTCGTAGTTAAAAGATGGAAGTTAGTGGAGAGTATCTGCCTAGTGACACAAAAATATACACGTTATTAAGATTACAGATAGATGGAAACACTGAATGTGTAAAGAAGTGTGGCATATTCTTTTAAACTTGGATCTGGAGAGTCGTTGGTATTTCCATTTATTCTACGATCATTTCTGTTAAGGTGGAAGCTGACAATGTTAGTGGCTTATTGCTGTTTGGATGTTCATTCAGAAATAACTTTTGATTTCTGAAAGTCGAAAAGTCAGAAGTCAGTTTGACAATAATTTTTCATAACGACTTTTAAAAGTAGAAAAGTCAGCTTTTTACGAAGCAAAATAATTTTGCTTCTGACTTCTGTTTTTGATTTTTGGAATCTGCTTCTCCAGGGAAGCACAAGTTAGAAGTTATAGTGTCTCCAAAGAGGTGATTTTTTTAATTGGGTCCGACTTTTAACTTTTATTACCCCAGGTAAGGTATTTTTGGGCTACATGTCTATAAACCCGTCCCGCTAATCCAAGGATGGGGTCGTCAAACAGGTTACCTCGGGGAGCCTAGCAGCTTCGAGTCCCTCCACAACTCGCATCAAAATGAAAATTTATTCAATTTTCACTCGATTTATTTGGAAGCATTCTTTGTTTTTTCTAAGTGAGGGGACAAAAACAGGAAATTACCTATTCCGAACACATCAGCACCCGTCATTAAATGCTGTCCATTTCAGGATATTGAAATGACCTCATACCTAACAGAACTAGAGAAATATCTCAACAAACATTAGATAGAATGAGGAGTGGGGGGGGGCAGACCAAAATGATACCTTTTACTATCATCAAAAACAAAAATTCATAATTAATTAAGACAGCATAGGCGCTGGCCCAATAAAGGAAAAAAATATTAAAAAGAGAGCTTGGGAGATAATATCTACAAAAAAAATATCTCAAAACTATGCCATATATAGAGATTAAATAATAGCTCCCGTAAAGTAGTGGTCCAAAAATGAGATTTAACGAAAAAGAGAAAAAATTAAAAATCCAAATCACTCAAGTCACTCCACAAACTGTTGTTCACGTTGCAATCCACGTCACCAAAATAGTAACTCTCTTGTGGTGGTTGAAGTAACATACCTTCTGCCATGCTGGCAATAAGGGATGGCATGTAATACAGTGCTTCGTCGTCGTAAAACATTGCCGGAGACGAATAACTGTTGGAAATTTTCTCGGCGTTTTCAACCAGTCTTGATAATCCGGAAGTAACAGATTTAGGTGATTTTTTTGGTTTTGTATAACTGCAGAGTGGGAAAGCCTGAGCGGCTTCAGCAGCAGCAGATTGAATATCTACCGCCGACGATGATTTAGCACGAGATACGCGCCATAAAGAATCTTCGAAATTTAATGGAGCCAAATTACCTCGAAGAGCTAAAGCAGCAACATCATAAGCTCTAGCTGCCATTTCAGGAGTAGAATGAGTACCTAGCCAAATTCTTGTTTTGCTATTGGGTTCTCTAATTTCACAAACCCATTTATCATTTTTCCTTCCTCTTACTCCTCTGTAAGTTGGGTGTCTGGTTTCATTAAACTTCTTCCTTCCTGCCTTTTTCTTGTGTGACACTAATTGTTGTTCGGATACCGGATTCTGGACAGTTTCATCCAAGTCTGAAGATGAATATACGTCTGTAAATGAGGAAGACTCATAAGAGGTTTCAAAATTCATTCTGGGTGAATCCATTATAAAGCAGAGAAAGTGTATATGTTTGTAAGATAGTGAGCAAGTTCAGTTAAATTGAAATTGGAACTTAAGAGCTAAAAGGGGGAGAGAAGAAACTTTTCCAGAACAAAAAAAGAGAAAGAGATGGGTTTGAATCGTGAAAAGAGAAGAGATTCAGAACGTATACTTATAGACTGGGAAAAAGAAGATATTTAAATTTTAAACAGCTAAGACCTCACGAAGGGCACACGCTAAAAGGAAGGACACAGACACTGATATTATTATCTTTGGTTAGTTTCCTATAATAGTACTATTAGTCATGTTCTATTACTAAAGTAACCTTTAAGACATTGAGATTTTTATTTAGATATTTAGGAGCAGAGGATTCAACTGTCAAAATAATAGATTTAAAAACTGACATCTGTCCATACAGAAATGTTGGCGACTGTCAAACTAAATAAAACTGACATCTGTCCAACGCTTTTGATAGAGTTGAATGGGACACCAGAAAATAATGTATTAAAACTTCCTCTGTACTGTTGGCAATGCTGAATGGGACCCCCCAAGTCTCTTTCTGGCCCTAAACACATAGGGAGACCAGTTGTCTCCTTTCCTATCCATGTCACTCTAGGAAGGTCACTTTAGTTTAATCGGCTGAATATGAACGAATAATTAATTCATCAAAATTTCCAAATTTGGCCCGTCCGTTAACTATCTGTTGTTTTCAAACGTTTATGACAGTTTGTCGTATTTGAATATTGTTGCTAAATCTGGCCTTACGAAATCTTGTTAGAAGAATCATTAGATTTGATTCGTGGAATAAACTAATGAAGATAGATTCGTGCTTTTTTTACCTGGCTTGACTGGGGTATACCAAATTAATTGGGGTATACCTAATGAGCCAAAAATCAGGTCATTTTGAAGTAAAACAGGCTACCCCTTAACCTTGTATTTTCTAAATGGATAGTATATCCTTATTTAATTAACACTAAAAATTCTGATTAGGTTAATTAATTGAATTTAGATGAATTAATTAAGTACATTAAAACTTATGAATTTAAGTTATCAAATTTTGTTTTTGATTGAACTAATGTGGCAAGATTTTTGATGGAGAAAAAATTGTTTTGAAATTTTTTTTTGCAACGAAAATGAAAACATACTACCCAAACACTTCTAAAAAGGGGATTGCAAAGCTGATGTGTGAAATCATACTCAAAATTAAAGAAGAAATCAACACTTTCAATTCTGAAACTATGAAAAGCCTCGGCAGGTCGACGAATGAAGAACATGCTTAATATATCCGGCCGAATAAGGTCTACGAGATGAGTAACATGCCGACTATATCCCACTAAGCAAGGTCGATTGAATGAAGAAGATGCTTGACTTTATTATTTTTGACACACATGAGACTCGTTGTAAATGTTTCACTAGTCGGCATCTTATTGATTTTTTACCGGCTACCTTATAGTCGGCAAGGTCGACAAAAAATACACTGCCGACTATAGGATTTTTGACATACAGAGAAAGGCATTATAAATGCATAATTAGTCGGCAAGGTTTTAATTTCATAACCTTGCCGACTAAACTACAGTCGGCAAGGTATAAGGATGAATACCGTGCTGACCCTGTAAATATTACTTTCAGAAACAAAACTCTTTGAAAAGTCGGCATGCTATTCATCTTATAACCTTGCCGACTAAAAATGATATATGAAAAGTCGGCATGTTGTTCATCCTATAAGCTTGCCGACTAAAAATAAATATGAAAAGTCGACATGCACAACAAACAAATACCATGCCGACTGTGTAACTACAATTCAACAATTTCAAATTTTCTGATCTAATTTGTCATTCAAATAACAAAACAAAGTACTAGAATGAGTTTGAAAGGATTAATCGACAATAAAAAAATCATAATCGACGATATTTTTTCATTTGAAAACGATGAAATATAGAATAGGAGAAATGAATTGATCATTAGATTGATGATGAAGGAGAAGGAAAGAAATTAATAAGGCTTTGATCTAAAACCCAAAAGGGGTGGTTTTGGTTATTATTAGGAAAAGGGTAATTAGGTAACTTTACACATATTAGACACCCCTTAACTCTCTATTATGGTTGGGAACAAAATGGGTATACCCCAATTAATCTGGGTATACCCCAATCTCGCCAGGTTTTTTTAGCCAAAATGATAAAGTTGTTCCTTACAAATCTAAATGTGCATTTGTTTCTTCCTCAGTTACTGTATTGAAGATTTACCTCATGGTGTTGATGTTTCCTCTGCTATTGCTGCTGTTGACTGTTGTTGAAGTTGAATGAAATGCAAATTCTGAGGTTTCTTCTTAAGATGAAGAATACGCTTTTTATGCCCACGACCCATTTTGTGTTGTTCCCACTCATGTGCTCCACGAAGGATCCGACTTCCACAAGCCTATAATGTGAAAGAGAATATCAAACACATATTGCAATTATATTCTTGATTATGTCTCTTTGAAGTTTAAATCCGAAAACAAAAAACAAAAGTTCTTGTTACACGTGGAAGTAGAAAAAATAGTGTTGATTATTCCTTTGGGGTGTCTCGACCCAGGTAGTTTGCAACTAATTCTATTCGTTCGATCATTATCTCAAACTTAATAAATTACTACTGTATAGAGGTTTTTGAATGTTACTAACCTCACAAACAAATTGAGTCCACAATCTCTTGCATCCTTCATCTGAGTCTGCACTGGGTCGAGCTTTTCTGAGTTGGGAATAGAGCTTGAATCCTTGAGCAAGAATGACTTGATAATGTTGACAACCGGTTCAACCACCTGCCTTGGCCATGCCTCATCAAAATCACCTGCAGAAGTGTTAAATTCCGGTTCAAGGGAAAACAGCCAGATGCATATCGAAGGAAAATGAAAGTCTTCAGTATTTTACACACCATGAAAAGCTTCAGTTGCATATACATAATGCAGGTCCCATCCAAAAATTGTTTGCAACCTGTTAAGCCTCCTTTTCTATCAAAGGATGAAGGGCGTCAAATATAAGTTTAAACGCAGAACACGTAAGAAGGATTTAGAATTACAGTTATAAAATGCCAAGAAGAGGCGATCTGTACCTGACGCCTAACAAGTCTTTTGGTATTTTTCTTTAGTTTGTCAATAGCTTCGAGTAACAAAATTTTGTGCTGGCTATCATCAGAATTCAAAATTGCCTTCAAGTTTTCATTCGAAACCTCCTCCAAATTTGTTTCCAGTGGTATAATAGCTTCAGCATAAGACTGATCTCCAACACGGACACCTGAAGTTTTTGTGTTGGAGAAGTAAGAACTTAAAAATCCTCGAATTCCCTGACACCTATAGCTTGGCAAATGCCACGAGTGTAATCCGCATTTGCATTGTATATATCATAGACTTCATTTAGTAAGCCAGCATCAATCATGCAATCTACTCGTTGTTCGACGTATTTGTCCAAAACTGGAAGAGAAACATCCACACATATAAAACAACAATCATATCTGGAATTATCGACTCGACCCCAGTTCTGCCCTGCCACATGCAACATCAGAGTATCTAAGTATCCAATTACTTGAGAAGAATTGTAAAATACATTTTCAATATGTGCATTTTGGGTTCGTCCTGTTTATTACGGAGCTCCACTTCCAAAATAGAAGCAGAAATAAGTTCGACTTGCAAGAATTCTAATGGACAAGGAGCACAAACCTCTGCACCCTTTGCTTGGAAAAGTTTGCTAGGGAGGATACCAGAGCGCTCATACAAACTAAGGTACTGATTAATCTGCGGAAACAAGAAACCAGAACTAAGAAAATCCTCGAGCTACAAGCTACAACTACGTAACAAAGCACAACCACTATAATGTTGCAGTGAGTTTTTGGATTAAGTAATAAAACAACTGAATATGTAATCTTCTAGGGTATGTTGAGCAGAGTTTTAATAAGAATGAGCAAATAAATAGACAGACTTTAAAGAACCTCACTTTTCTATAATCATTTGGATGAATCCTGTTGGTAGCATCTGGATCGAGCTCTTTAAGAAGATTATAGTTATTTGTAGACCCATCATTTTCCAACTCATACTTATAATCGGATTGCTTATCCGCTGTTTAAAAAAATAGCTAATATCAAACACTCTTCCTAAGTTCATTTTTAAACATTAAGAGACGTATACAAATCAAGAAAACATACTCACCAGGCAAGGAACTAACACAGACATCATCCATATCTTCCATCGAATCATCGAGAAGGAACGGACTCACCAAAGCCTGAATTTGATAGTTAACACCATTAATAACTAATTCCAAAACTCCAGAATCAAAATTTATTACACATATAGAATTCAAGCAATTCAGAGACTACAAAATTATACCTGTATATAGAAATTTGTACCACCAACAACCACAGGCAAGTGATTCCGCGACAAAATCTCATCTATAATCTGAAATTATTCCCCAAACACACATCAAGAATCCAGATAAATACACACACACAAAAAAAAAAAAAAAACATAGATAAACCAGATAAAGAACTGAAAACTTATCGTACTGGAATTGCAGCATCACGAAAATCCTTGGACGTGAATTCAACATTAGGGCTAATATTTCCCAAACAGGTGATGAGGAATTCCTACAAGAAAACCCCAAATTAAAACCCTAAAAAACATGAACCGAATTCAATTACTTGTTCCAATGGAGGGAACATAACTTTCTGTTCTTGGATGGTGACTTTATTGGTTAGGATATCTAGGCCATTGTAAACCTGCATGGAATCTGCATTGATGATTTCGATAGGGAAATGAGAAGCAAGATCAATTGCTAAACGAGATTTTCCAGCACCAGTAGCTCCCATTATTATCACCACTTTAGGGATTTTGTTGTTTTTAGATTTAATTACATCTTACTTCTTCAGTTTCCATCTTTTGTACTAATGGAATCAAAGCAACTACACTGAATAATGAGTTTGTAGAAACCCTAATTTAGGTGATTTGGTTCGCCATTGTTGAATATGCGGAAATTTAAGGGAAATTTTGGTTGGGCTGAGCTTGACTTCAAATAGTTAATGCGGAAATAGTTACTATTGAACGAAAACATGGGCCTTCAGATTAGGGTACATTATTTATGAACCATTTTTTGGGAATCGTTTTTTGGGACCATGGTTTTTTTTGGGGACCATGGTTTTTTTTGGGATTAATGTGTTCGGTTAGGAAATATTTTTTGCGACGTAACCGAACTTAGGTTCGGTTGAGAAATATTTTTTGCGACGTAACCGAACTATTGTTCGGTTGGAAAATCTTTTTTTGCAACTAAACCGAACTATTGTTCGGTTGGGAAATGTTTTTTGCAACTAACCGAACTTATGTTCGGTTGGCAAATGTTTTTGCAACTAACCGAACTTATGTTCGGTTGGGAAATGTTCTTGCAACTAATATTTGCAACTAACCGAACTGACCAGTTCGGTTGGGAAATGTTTTTTGCAACTAACCGAACTTACCAGTTCAGTTGGTAATTCTTTTTTGCAACTAACCGAACTTATGTTCGGTTGGGAAATGTTTTTTTAAAACTAACCGAACTTATGTTCGGTTGGAAAATTTTTGTTGCAACTAACCGAACTTATGTTCGGTTGGGAAAGGTTTTTTGCAACTAACCGAACTTTTCCCCAAAAAAACCATGGTCCCCAAAAAAAAACCTTGGTCCCCAAAAAACGATTCTTTTTTGGGACCATGTTTTTTTTTTGGGACCATGGTCTTATTAGAGCGACTGCAGTGGTGCGAGTATAACCAAAGACCAAAGAGGGAAAAAAAGACCAAAATTTGAGTTTAGTCTGGTGTGTGACGCTACGGGTGGAAGACTAAATTTGGTGGAGCGTGGATTATACGTTCGCCTGGTGTGGGGCGTGAAGTATACGTTCGCCTGGTGGTAGGGCGTGGATTATACGTTCGCCTGGTGTGGGGGAGATTTCGAAAAAAAAAAATTAAAAAAAAAAAACAAACAAACAATGGGGCGGAGGTATAAACCTCGCCTCATTCAAAATGTTTAAAAAAGTTTCGTGGGGCGGAGGTATAAACCACGCCCCACAATAAATTAAAAAAATATATGGGGCGGGTATAAACCACGCCTGCTGTGGGGCGTAGACTTTACGTCCGCCTGGTGTGGGGAGAATACTATATCAACGCCTGGTGTGGGGCGAACACTATATCAACGCTCGACTAAAATTTGAGTTTGGTCTTTGGTCGCGGACCAAATTTAGTCTGAAAATTTGGTATAGTCTGGTATTTGATCTTTAGTCCGTCCCACTACGTCTCTATCTCTTCCCAAATTTTTGGTCTTGGTCGCCCACTGCGGTTGCTCTGAGGCCACCTTCCCTATAGTTATAAGGAGTGTCCTAAAATGTGGAAATGACTAACCTACCATTAACCTAATTTAATTTAAAACCAACCTAATAACCTCCTATATATATATAACCACCACCTCCTCCCACCACCACCGCCCACCACCGCCGATTACCACCACCACCTCCGGTTATCACCACCACCAACCACCTCCTCCCACCACCACCGCCGATTACCACCACCACCTCCTCCGATTACCACCACCACCAACCACCGATTACCACCACCACCAACCACCGCCACCTCTATATATAGCTTAATTTAAATCATTAACAAAGATATTCTCACAAACTCATTACTTGTCATTCGTTTTTGGTTGAAAAAATGAGAAGTAATCATCAAAATGAGCTGAAAATGGAAGTTGCAGAGAGGTTTAAAGGAGGTTTTTTTTTTTTCAGAGACAAGTTCGGTTATGTCGCAAAAAAAAGTCTCAGCCGAACTTTTAGTTCGGTTACGTCGCAAAACATTCGGTTTCGTCGCAAAAAG
Organism: Papaver armeniacum; assembly: GCA_023531295.1. NCBI lineage: Eukaryota > Viridiplantae > Streptophyta > Magnoliopsida > Ranunculales > Papaveraceae > Papaver > Papaver armeniacum. Next base: position 26,942 of record JAJJWW010010608.1, on the reverse strand, counting down.
TTCGGTTATCAGGAATTAATTTTTTTCTTAACTGAACTCAAAGTTCGGTTGATTCGCAAAAAATACTTTTAACCGAACTATGGGCTAATTCCATATATGCATTTGCAAGTGCGGTTCGGTTGGATCGCAAAAATTGTTAAGTTTGCGAACCAACCGAACTATGTTGAAGTTTGCGAACCAACCGAACATCTAACACTAGGTTACTTTTAACCTGCAGTTCGGTTGGGAACTTGGTTGCGTTGAAGTTTGCAAACCAACCGAACATACCTCTGTAAAACTTATTACTAAAGTTCGGCTACCTGCGTGTTCGAAGAAAGAAACCGAACTTTGTGTTCGGTTATATGTTCTTGACATTTACTAACCAAACTACGTGTTCGATTACCTGTTCTTCACACTTGGTAACCGAACTACCTGAACCTAGCATGAAATTTTTATAAAAATTTACAGTTTTATGAATATTTGGACCAATTCAACCAACATTATCTAAGTTTGAAGCATACCTGGGTACCCAAATACTCTTCCTCCGGTTGTGGTTGGTAAAATCCATGTTTTACTTCTTCATCTTCTCTAACTTTACTCTCTCAATAATTCTACTTCTTTTTTAAAAAAACCCATCTGATTTTTTAATCTCACTAATTATCTTTAACTTAATCATTTCACTAATCATTACACTAACTATTATTAACACTAAGTAATCATTACCCAAAATTAATCAGGAGGGTAATTTAGGTATTAATAGAATTTCCAAACTTTCATATTTATTGACCAAGGAAGTTTGGAAACCAAGGAATTTCCAAAACCGAAAAAATTCTCAAGATATGCAATATATTCCAAATTCGGTTTCCATAACCTGGAAATGCTTTGTCCAAATAATGATCGAAAATCTCTTGGAAAATCTCCAACTAGTAAATGCACATTACTAATTTTTTTTTTCCTAAAATAAAATTAAAAACCTTAAATAAAAGATTCTCAATTTATTTTATTCGATCCGGGATTTTCTTCCTTAGCTATTAAGGAATAACTTTGAACAATTAAAGATTAGCGTTACTGCACATGTTCAAAGTATGTCGACATCCGTACTTTGTAAGTCCTCTTTCATACTTACAACCTTGAAACCGATTTTCCACACTTTCAAACAAGTTTAGAATTGGTTCATCTGACTTTCAAGAACTATGTGATTGATCAAGAACACTCAATCACAAATCATGGGTTTCACGGTTCTACCAAAACAAGTTTCGGTTCTACCTCCATGTGAGTACTGTTTATAGTCACACTAGCTTTCCAAAAATTCGGTTGACTAGGTATTAGGATCGGTTCCCCACATATATATGGTATCTAACTTGTACTTGATGCACATGTCCATAGGATCGGTTCCCCTTTGCCTAAAAACATGTTGCACATGTCCATAGGATTGGTTCCCCTTTCTGCTAAAACTTGTTGCACCTCATACAAGGATCGATTCCCATTTGTGATGTGTTGCACCGCTTACTAGGATCGGTTCCCCTTTACCCAGTCGGTCATACACAAAATCACAAACTCGATCATACCATCTCGGTGATTACTTAAGATTGGTTTCACTAATAAAAGTCATACCAATACAAAAGTCAGGCCATTGTGAATAGTTTTACCAAGAACATAAACAAGTCATGAGCGGTTATACTAATCACACATATTGGTTGTTCACAAGATATGCAATGAATAACAATACCAATAATGCCTGGCAATTTCCTTTTCGATTCACAAAACAAGTTCATGAATTTACTTCCTTAAAACAAATGTAAAACATTGTTTCCTAGGATGAAATCTTCACTTTATACCCATACATAATCACAATAGCATTCAAACGATTATGTCGATATATTATCTACAAAGTTTAATGGTTAAGCAATAAACCTCGTATTGTATTCCTTATACTATGTCTAACTAGAGTGTCATTCATGCTTCGCAGTATTGTTTTCAATCTGCACGACTTGAAAGATACGTTAGGTAATGAAATAGTTCAAGTCAAATATCACTAACCTCAAGTGGAAGGATGATGTTGTCGTTGTAGCTCCTTACTTCTTCACTTCTTCAAGTCTTCACAATACTTGTAATGTCTCATATCCTAATACTTTCAAGCTAACCTATACGAAGTTGACTCTAGTACATAATCAAGCGAATCTTAAAATGAGTTTTGGCTCACTAAAATATGACAACCAAACTTGACATACCAACGCTTGGTGGGTTCAACCGAGCTATGCTCTAACAAAAACCGAGAATATTCTCAAGATATGTAATAAAGTACCTAATTTCAGGTTTCTTATTTCCAATAAATGTCAAACAATATTTTCGAAATCTCTCTTAGAAAATTTCTATTATTATTTTAGCACATTAGCTAATAATCCTTATCTAGAGCATATGCTTTAGCTAATAATCCTTTTATCTCTTAGAAAATTTCGGTTTGGGATCACCTTGAGCATCAAGGAATAGCTTTGAACAATTAATGATAAGAGTTATGCACATGTTCAAATAATGTCGACATCTAGAAGTTCCCGATCTTATCAAACCCTAATTTCATATTCACACACAAGATAAAGAAATATGTGAATATTGGAAACTCGGCTTTGCTCTTGGGACCGCTTCTACCATGACTCCCAAACTAAGTTAGGATCGGTTATACCATGACTCCCAATATAAGTTATGATTGGTTATACCTTGCTTCCCAATACTAGTTAGGATCAGTTATACCATGTCACTAGATATAAGGTATGACCGGTTATACCTTGTCCCCCAATACTAGTTAGGATCGGTTATAACTTGTCACACAATATAGGCTATGACCGATTCTACCTTGATTCTCAATATAAGTTTAGATTGTTTCTACCTTGTCATCTTGCATTGGTCATCCAACTAATCTTCAATGGAAAACCGGACCAATACACTTGTTGATTTCCCTTTCGATTACGAAAGAAGTTCGTAAATTTACTTCCTTAAACCAATGTAATAATACATAGTTTCATATGATGAAATTACACCTATATCCCACAAAAATCAAAACAATTAATAAAAACCACACATAATCAAGTAACTAAATACATAGATTATGTTGATGTCGTATTTACGAAGTTCAAAAGATAAGTGTTATACTTCATAATTCAATATAATTCCTTGACACTTTAATCATAATGTTATGACCAAGTCTAATCAGTAGAGTGTTATAAATATAACTTCGCATGTTATGTTTTCAATATAAAGCGACTTTAAAGATACGTTAGGAATGGAAACAAGTCAAGCCAGTATTACTAACCTCAAGTAGAAGGATGATGTCTTCGTTGTAGTCGTTACTCTTCACATTCTTCAGGTCTTCAGAGTAATACTTGTAAGTATCAACATTCTTAGACTTTCTAGTCTAACCTAAACGAAGTTGACTCTAGTAATTAATCAAGCGACTCTAGATGAGTTTTGATACTAAAATATGACAACCAAACTTGACATACGTTTGGTGGGTTCAACCGAGCGATGCTCTAACATACCACTTAGCCAGGTGGGAGAGAATGACTAATGAGCGATAGACTCTCCGTCACTCGATGGTCTTTTGATGCTCGACGGTCAGAAGAACGCCAGCGATAGTGTCTAGTTCGCTTGACGCTATGGTCATCCAATCGTTCCCCATCCTACGCTCGAAAATCCTCCTTCTATAAATACTCAACTTCAAATCGATTTCAACTCACACCGCTTCCATACTTTCATCACTCTTTTATTTTTTCAAACATAAATAAATAAAATCTTCTAGTTTTTTGTAATATGAATATGGATGAGTTCATAGAAAACCAACATGCCGTCGAAAATCAAAGTGGTGTTAACCGAGTCAATGTGCAAAATCAAATAGAAGGCGGAGTACAAATCTTTCGCATAAGATGAATGCATTTTCAGGAATTATATTTTGTTTACTCAACGTCCTATCGTTGGTGGTGCACTCCAAGCCATGCCATTTTGGAAAAACATATTTCTGAAATTTCAAGTAGAAACAATGAACCTCCACAATAGTGATGCGAGCTCGTTGAGTGGTTGCTGCAATGTAATCACTAAGAAAGTTAATTTGTATGTTGCTTTGGTAATGCAAGCGGGTCAAAACATATGGAATGGTAAATGCCTGATAGACTTGAACAAATTATATCGTGCGGAGTGGCTCCACATCAAGGTAAAAGACTTCCAATATGGAAGTTGTTATGAGATCTTAAGAGCCCATATATAATCCAGTTTTTATGTTTTAATTTCTTAATTGTCAATTTAAGTCTAAATGTAAGTTTTAATTTTCTTTCTTAATTTTTTAGTTAATTTATGTTTTAATTAATGTTAGTCTAATTAAATGTAAATTCCAATTAAGAATATAAGCTTAATTTTGAACGCGAAATTGGGGGATATAAAAAGGAATTGGGGGATATAAGAAAAGGACAAAAACTGGATCCAGATATCAATTCGGGGTCACCCCTTATCTAAGTATATTTTTAAATCCTAATCTACCCCTCACTAATTAGGTTTAGTGGTTAATAATAATTAGTAAAAATCTGAAGTATTTGTTAAATGATTAGTGTGTATTTGTATTTGGGTGAGTGAGATGAGAGTAGAAAGATGGAAATTTTTTTTGAGAGGGAACTTTTTTTGGTGAAAGTGGAGGATGATTGTGAAGAGAGAATTGCTGCTAAGAGGTTGAAAATTTTATTTTTTTTTCTTTGAATCCACCATTGTTGCAGCTGAAATAGCTCGGTGCCGGCATTGTATTCAACCTAAAAAACCATGCCGGTACCTATGCCGGCATAGTATGTTGCTCAAATTTTTATGCCGGCACATGATGAAAAGTATCCAGGAAACTTCAATTTTTTTTCACTTGACTACCGGCATTGATAGATTTCTATCGAGCATGTCGGCACCATTTTCCGACATGGTTCTTCACCAATTCCGGCATGGTCTTCATCACTTCCGGCGATGTAAAAAAATATTCCGTTTTAAATTTTTTCTGGTTTTAATCAGTCCACTTCCGGCACAATTAGTTAATTCTCGAGCATGCCGGCACTGGTTTCCGGCATAGTATGTTGCTTTAATTTTTATGCCGGCACATGATGTAAAGTATCCAGAAAGTTGATTTTTTTTTCATTTCCAAAGTGAGGAGCCGGCAGAGAAGGAGAAGAGAATTTGAAAGAGAGTGGGGAGAGTTTAGAATTTGAAAGGGAATGGGGAATATTTGGGTTTCAAAGCTCTAACCCTGAAAGAGATTAATAAGAAGTGGAGATGGGAATGGGGGATATGATTTTGTTTTTATTTTAAGTTTTTTGATTTTTGATTTTTATTTTAAAGGGAGGATATTTTAGTATTTTTGCACCCCAAAACCACCCCTTAGCAGACACCATGGTTTGGGAGAAGTAATCAATATCTCCCAATTTCTTTTTATATCCCCCAATTTCTTTTTATATTAGCCATTTTTCCCATAATGGCACGGTTAGTTTGACCACCCGGTATAGCAAAGGGATTTTTTGAAAGTGGGGATTGGAACCGGCCTAATAACAAACATCTCCAACCATAATTGTCTTTATTTTAATTATAAATTTCTAATTCATTAACTTAAATTTGGTTATTTAATTGTTTTTTTTTTTTTGCTCGGTAAATAAGGTTATATTAGAAATGTAACGTACAAAAAGCTTTATTTATTAGAATACCTCATTCAAATTGAGGTTTGAAGGATTACATTGATCAATTACATCAATAAACAGGACAATACAGATGTTACAAGGTTTACAATCGAAACTTAAAGAAACGAGATATGAAAATCCTATTAAACTTTTGCAGCCCTTTGAAGGATTGGAAATCCTTATAATGGTTTTAAACCATTTTGTTTCTTGATCATCAAAGATATCAGATGCTTCCATCAAAGGGAAGTAATATGCCCAAATTAATTTCTTTAGAAACGATCTCCATATTTGACGAAGTAGATCGCTTTCATCCAGAGCAACGCAAATCCAAATCCACCAAAAAAACCTAATTAGAGAATATGAAAACAGGTCCCGATAATTTTGTGAAACCATCAGACCGATCAGAAAACCATAAAAATTGTTTAGAAACAATTTTCTTTTATTGGAAGATAAATATGTACAAGAAAACAAACTCGATCCGTCCGGTAGATCTGAAAAATCAAACCAAAACCGGACGGATCAAGGATTTAAGTTTTTGAACAAAGTAGTTTTTTTTTTTTCCTTTGGTTCAGAGAAAAGGGGAAAGAGAGAAAATGATGGCATTTCAAAGTTGAAATGCCTATAAGAACCCAAAATGGAAAACACATTTACAAAAGACCGAAATGGTTGATGCCTAGACGAAACTCCTAAAGATCGAGCCAACCTTCTCTTTGCACACTCAAGTTAAATCCTTGATCTTTAGGAGTTTCGGCTAGGCATTCAACCATTTCGGTCTTTTGGATGGAGGAAGAAGAAGAGATGTTTAGGATAGTTTATTTTTTGATTTTAGGTTCAAGGTTATATAGGTAATTGATTTGCCCAATAGACACCCCTTATAAGGTCACCTAGGATGGGAAAACTATTTTGTATGCCTTGAAAGTTTTTGGTATGCCCAAAATCAAGGTTCGGCTAGCTCGTGTTGTTGAGTTATCAGCCGAACCTTCTCTTTGCACACTCAAGTTTTTCGATCTTGTTTTGGCCATAACTTTTTCGTCCGATGTCGGAATGACCTCATTCTTTTTGTGTTGTGTTTGTCTTTTCATTCCCTTGAAGTTGAAGATAAGATCTCATTGATTTTAATGAGTTGAATATGGACCTTGGTATTCTCCATCATTAGACTTCACTTTCTTAACACTTTTAGTAATTTCCACTTTTTTTGTTTTGTTCATCCTATGAAAAGGCTGCACAATTGAAAACATATGTAATAAAAAGCCTAACCCCTAAATGTGTATGAATTTAAGTGTTTCATGGAAAATCAGTATCATGTTCGGCTGATGTGATTTTTTTGAATATGAGCCGAACTTAGAAAAGTATATAGTTCGGCTGATACGATATTTAGAGTGAAAACCGAACCTAACTCTCAGAAATAGGTTCGCTTGTTATTAGACTTTAATATAAGCGAACTAGGATCTTGCAAATAGGTTGGAAGTTGGAAAATGAAGGTTCGGCATATAACGTTAACAAATTCAGCTAGCCGAATTGTTCATCAATTTAGTGGGTTCGGCTTATATTTTTAAGCCGAATATAGTCCTGGTTCGCCGAACCATGATGAAAAATACAATCTTTTGATGATATTAAACTACAAAAGTGAGATTAAAATAAAATAGAAGTGTACATGTGTGTTAGAAGCATTGGGTTCCTCATCTATGTATTCATCATCTGGATTAGGGTCATAAAAATTATCATCTTGAGTTTGAGTTTGTGAAAAATCATTCTCATAATCTAAGAAATCAGCCATTTCTGGATCATTTGTTGTAGTTGATATGTATTTTCCTAGGTTCTTTAGATGAAGAATGCCCGTCCTCATCCTCCATTGAATCAAGAATTAAAATTTGCTCATTTTCTCCTTCTCTTTCTCTCCTTCTTAACCAAAACTTTGATTACTTTTTTCCCCCAAATTTTTTCATCTAAACAACCTTTATAATTCTGAAAATTATCTTAATCACTAAACAAAATATTTAATCACTAATCCAGATTACTAAACCTAATACGTAAAGGGTAGATTTGCCATTTAAAAAAATTTGGGTTAAGGGGATATCTGATTTTGCTATTTCACAATCCTTTTTGTCTTTATTGAGTATGCCTAAAAAGATTTTGGTATGCCCAAAATCAGGGTTCCAAACAAATATTACTTGGAAACACAATGAAAAGCCCATATAATATCCCTGGACATAAGTCCTCAAATAAACCCAGTTAAGAAACCCACGATAAAAAAAAACATTTGATCCCAGATTTTCTTATAACAGTTTGCCGTCAACCCCACTGACTCCACTGTTGCAGCTGCCGTTGTTGCCGATCAACGCCGTCTGCCTCCAAAACCATCTTCACTTTCATCTCTACTACCACAATCATCACCCTTTGGTTATTTAATTGTGTAATGATCGCTATAGATAATGATGATTAGGCTCTAGATTTAGTATCTAAATTTAGACGCTTGCCCCATAATTTTCACATGCTCTCTTCAAATTCCGGTTGGAAATGAATTTTTTAGAAAAAGATACATAAATTGTTCACATATTACAATCTCCCGTTAGAGATGCTATCGGTAATATATTTCAGTACGATCCCATATGAAACTGCCCTTAGAATCGTAAAACCACCACTTGGCTTAGATCTTAAGAAATGATGATAGCATATTAGCACCTTTGTCTATTCAAAACTTCTGATATCATTAAAGTTCATAATTCAGGAAACATATATTCACTGTCAAACGAAGAAAAAACAAGGGGTAATAACTACAAAAATGTTACCCAAAAGTCTAAAGATGATGTACAAACTACAAACCACTATATATAAACACCTATATATATTTTCTCCATATAGTAGTGCTCCAAAATGACTTAATTAATCAACTCCTAATCACTTGTATCAGTCCATAAACCGGAGTTCACGTTGCAGTCCACGTCACCAAAATAGTAACCCTCTTGTGGTGGATCAAGTAGCATCCCTTCTGCCATGCTGGCAATCAGTGCTGGCATGTAATACAATGCCTCATCATCATAAAACGTCGCCGGAATCGATGAATTATTGGAAGCTTTCTCGGCCTCTTCAACCAGTCTAGATAGTCTAGACGTAACACCACCATGTGACCGCTCATTTGTAATTGAAGATGGTTTAGGGTAACTACGGAGTGGGAAAGCGTGAGCAGCTTCGGCAGCGGCACACTGAATATCTTTGTGGGACGATGACTTGGCACGATGTAAAAGCCATATAGAGTCTTCAAAGTTTAACGGGGCCAAATTCCCTCGGAGAGCTAATGCAACAACATCGTGAGCTCTAGCTGCCATTTCAGGGGTAGAATGAGTACCAAGCCAAATTCTTGATTTGCTATTTGGTTCTCTAATTTCACAAACCCATTTATCATTTTTCCGTTCTCTTACTCCTCTATAAGTTGGGTGTCTAGTTTCCTTAAACTTCTTTCTCCCTGCCTTTTTCTTATGCGACACTAATTGCTGTTCCGATACCGGATTCTGGAGAGTTTCCCCCATGTCTGATGAAGACGAATACTCATGCGAGTTTCCAAGATTTATTCTTGGTGAGTTCATTAAGTAGTAGTGAAAGTGTGTATGTTTGGGTTTGTAAAAATAGTGAGAAGAGGAAGTGAGATGATTTTGAAAGAAGAAGAGAGTTGGGAGGTCTACTTATAGAGGGGGACGGAGATATTGAAAACCGCTAAGACTCCACGAACGGCCCACGGTATATGGAAATAAGTTTACATGACAAAGACATTGATATTATATTTTTTTGGCAAGTTTCTTATATTCAGCTATTGGCAGTCACATAAAAACACATCGAGATTTTCAAGATATTTGGAAACAGGGAATCTATGAGCCAGAGTGGAGACAAGCAAGAGTAGGTAGGTCAATTGTCCCCATCTGTCAACCAGTAGCTCTTAAAAGGTTATATTGCCGTAAATTTTGAAACCGGGACAACTATCATGGATCAAATCTGGGACAATCAATTATACCCGTCTCCACCTCGCTACCAATCCTATATTAGAGTCATTCTCCTCTTCATTTTTTAAATCTTGTCACGTCATGTTCCAAATCTGGATAGCAAAGTCGGATTTTTGAATAAACTACTATGGATTTGTACTTATATTCATATTTTATTTAAGATATTTATTCTGCTTTGCCCATTCTTATCTGTAATCTTAGCAACGCCACTTCCGATGAGCCATTGATCAAATTTTTTTAGTGCCTAATAAAAAATTGACATCCGTACATGCAAATATATCCCCAACCAAGACCAATGCGAGCCATTAAATTTTAAAATAGAAAATCGCCAAAATCATTCACTCACACCAATTGTTGTTTTGTGTTGGGAACAATATCGTGAATCATAGTTTCATCTCGGTCCCGACAAAGACACCGGGGTAACTCGGTGAAATCACGAAGTGACTTCCCATATAATTATTTTAAATTTTATACCTATAATTAAGACGGATAGAGTCAAGGAATATTCTAGGGAAGATCACGGCGAGTTGGAGCGAGCCAGGCGGAGACGGATCGAGACAGGCGAAAATTCCTATTAAAATCTTGGATCGCCGAGATTGCATGAATCGTCTCGTTAATTTCTATGTCGAGACTCGAGAACCCAGGCGAATTCAGCCGAGATCGAGGACATTGGATGAACCAATTATTCCCTGAAATAATTTCACTAGGGAGGACTGCTTTTTGGTTGTCCAAATTCACGTTCTCTTTAATACTTCCTCCACGTTGTTGACACTTGTCACTGCTGAATGGGACACCTCACTCACTTTTCAACTTCTTTCCAGATCTGGCCCATCCATTTCTAGAAATGAAATGATTTTAATCATGGAATCAAAATATCTAAATCTGGCCCATCCATATACGTCAAAAAGATTTGATACGTGGCACAAACTAACAAAGTCGAAAAAATTATTCCTTTCTCCGTATTATTTCTTTATTATTATAAAGGGATTTTTTGAATTGAAATAAAAATCAACAAGTTGGGCTGCAAATCCACGATTGCTAAAGGCTGATACCACTTTTGCTAGGGGCGGGTACCAATTCAGGATCCAACGACTGAGATTGCTTTGTCCTATATGCAGTGGTATCCTCCCCTAGCAAATCAGTAACAGCCTTTAGCAATCATGTGCAAATCCCTCATAAATTGAAAATCTGTTCTATGAAATGGAAAACGATATCTTCTACGTTGGACTCATCACTAGCTAAACAAAACGGATGAATTGAGGGTCCTGGAAAATAATTGGGGGCCTCTAGCTACAGGACAAAAAAGATCATGAAATAGTAATTGGGGGTTATCCCTTATCCCCATTTTTTTAAATGGCTAAATTACCCCTAATCATTAGTGGTAATTAGTAATTAAGTTAAATTAATTAATTGGTAATTAAATTAGTTAGATTAAAATCGGATTTAAGGATTAAATTTTGATAATAGAAAAATTGTGTTTTTGTGTTGGATAAAGAGGAAGAAAGTGAGTTTTGGGAGAAAATTTAGGTTATTTGAAATGAGTGATTGTAGTGGAGGAAATGATGTAGGTGAAGATTCAAACAGCATACATGATTGTGTTGATGGTGAGATTGTCTCATCGAATCCTATGGATTCGATGTTTGATGAAGAGATGTTAATAGAGGAAGCTTTGATATTTGTTGCAAATGAAGATCCTTTTGCTCAAAAAGAAGGAACCAATACTCAAAATGAAGAACCCAAAGCTCTAAACAATCAGGTAAACTTCCTATACTCTTCAAATCGCATGAATGGTGCTCCAAGTTATCGATTCATGGTCATTATGCAGCAGCTCAGTGTGAGAGTCGTTAGGTCGAGTGTATAATAATCAAATGACCCTAACGAGTCGTTAGTGACTTAGCACACAAATATACGACTCCAATATGCAGGTTATGAAAAATCGTCCACCAAGTTTGAAAATATTGACGACTCCAATCTGCAGTTATGAAAAATCGTTCATCAAGTTTGAAAAAGATGACGACTCCATCTTTTAGGTCATCTAGAGTCGTTAACTCAATATATTTAGGACCCAACGACTAAAAAAACTTTTACTCTCTGTAGCTTTCACTCTAAGGGTCGTTTGTTTAGCATTACTATAAACAGACGACCCTTTCATATTAAATGAGAGTCGTTGTTCCATACGTCTATAATATTGACGACTCATACTTTTTATTTTTTTTTTAATAATTTCGATTTCGAATGATCTTTGGTTTGGTCTACGGGTGAGTCGTTGGTCTGCAAAAACTGTGTTGACGACTCTAACACTGACTTTATTTCCACAGGTTTTGAGTCGTTGCTTTGAAAAACATTTCCTGGCGACTCTAATTCTCATATTTAGAGTCGTTGATCTGCAAAACATTTGTTGCCGACTCAAACAACAAGATGTCATATTATCCAGATTTTCACATCATTTGAACATTCATATAAGCACAAAAACTTCAAAACAACATGCTAAATTGTTAGGAAACCCAATCCACACAAGATACCGATAGTACGAACTACAGAAAATAGTTGTATCTAAGAAAGACGTAAGTTAAAGTCGATAATACTAAAAGACATAAGTTCTAGATGTTAAACCATGCACTTTAAAGTTTTAGACATAAGTTCTTCTCACTCACAACTTCCACCTCGACCTCGACCTCCGCCTCGACCTTTCGACTTCCCCCGACGTGATGATGTCCGACTTTTCTTTGAAGGACCTTGTCCAGGCTCCTTGCCCTTTGAGAACCACCTTCATCTCCACTACCTTGATCATCACCATATCCCTTTTGAGCACGTTCTTGTGTTAGTTGGCTAGTTGTTATCCTTGTCCTCTTACATTGCTTTTCCGGATCAACGAACATTTTCTTTGCTTGTGGATTTTCAATGTGTTGACAAGTTTCAGCGTACATGCGACTTTGCTCAGAGTCTATCACTTCTCCTTTGTCGGCTTTGCAACAAAATGACTTCATAAAAATCTTCACTCGTTCCCTCTATTTGCATTCAAATACCGATTAAGATTAACATAATTAAAATTGTATGTAAATGATTAACACAATTCGAAAAATAAGTACTTACCACAAGCTTAAGAATGGAAGAGTCATCTCTAGTGTCAACTGTAGAAACGATGGAAGATGCTTTGTTGCTCCTCCTACCCGTAGTCTGATCAATCCTTATCACTCGACCGTGGGAGAAGCCTTCATACCATGACATGTAATCATCGGTTACCTCATGACCTTCATTAACATGTTCCCACCAAGAGATTTCTACCCTACTAGTACCCAAATGCATATTATTCCAATGCTCAGTCTCAGGCTCAGGTTCATAAGCAACAACCAGCGCCTTTTTGTCCGCCTTGCATTTCTTTAATTTATATTTGAACGGTGGTACATAATCCTCATCGGGTGAATCTTGAATATACCCAAGCTGACGCATTACTCTATGCGGATTGTACATTGAGTATCCATAAGGGTAAAATAGAGGGCCATGGTAATATGCAAGATCTTGCAATCCTCCTACTTTATCTTCCCTGTAGGGATCAAAGGTTACCTCTTTGGCTGTCATGTTGTCCAATTTTTGGCGCACGGCTAGCAACTTCAACTTCTGCGCTTCCTCCTGATCCTTAGCTTCAGTGTACTTGTATCGGGTTCCTCTTGGTTTAGTATTATTCCATGTTGGCTGCAATTGGATATCTTCATCGCCTTTGATCAATGAGGGGAAATGCTCGTAAATCCACACCTGAAACAGCATCAAAACAATAAAAATAATGTTAAATCTAAAAATATAGAACAACAAATATTACGAACAACGAACAAATTTGATAACTCAAATTACCTAAAGTAAAGCCAAATTCCCGTTCATTTGAGAAGTTCTTTCCCGGGATGCCTTTGCTAGGCGACTGCCGTTTCAAATGTGCTACTATGGAAGCCCCCCACGAATACTTACTCACCTCATCCAAGGGATCCAAAAGTTGAAGAAGGTTGACGCTGACTCTGTTTCCTTTGCTATCGGGAAATATAACGAAGCAAGGACATACAACAAGTATGTATGTGGCTGCCGTCGCACGAACTTCAAAATCAGAGAGTAGTTCATTGTCTCCGTCTTTCTCAAGTGACCCCGCATACATCTTTCTAATCTCAATAAGTTTAAACTCTTTCTTTGGGTACTTCTTTCCCATCACAAAGAGGCCGTACGTCTTCTTTTCATCAATCCAAACAACTTCTCCATCAATTCATAAATTTTTTTCCAATCTAGGTTTTTCTTGAACTTGTCTTCCGTGGATTTTCCCTCAACCTGCAATCCTAGAATCTGTTCTGCGTTTCGGGAATCAATGCCATCTCGCCAAATGGGAATAGAATGTATCGACTTCGCCGTAAAACCTCTCAGTAAAACATGATATTGCAGCCTTGTCATATGCAATCACGGAGTTTTGAACGGCAGCATACAAACCTGAGTTTTTAACAATGGCTCTCACTCTTGGACATTCACCTTCTAGGGGCCATTTTTTTATTTTTGCATAAGAAGATTGGTGTCTAAAAAGACGTGTGGAATTCTTATAATCCTACGAAAGACAAACAAATAGAATTAAAACATAAGAAATTAAATATCAACAAATCATATGAAAAACAAAGTTGAGATTGTTACAATTGTCTCATTGATGGTACGAGCCCACGAGCTATCATATACGAATAGAACTTTGCCGCCATCTTTAGGTTCACCTCTGGCTTTCCCACCGGGTAGACGAGTAAGCTGCAAATGCATGGGTGGAATGTGTCGCGCGCTTGGTTTAATTGGGACTTTCTCCTTCAGCTTCGGCTATGGCTGTGGCTGTGGTTACGCAGCATCCTCCTGAATCTCCCCCTCATCCTCCTCCTCATCCTCCTCCTCCTCCTCATCCTCATCATCATCATCACCGATACTACCATCATTTCTTTCCTTACCATTTCCATCATTACCATTATCCTCATCATCCTCTTCATCACTGCTAACACCACCATTTCCATCCTCATCCTCATCCTCATCATTACCTTGATCCCCCTCTTCCTCAATCTCTGCCACCTCATTACCACTATTCAATCCATCACCACCATTACCACCATTCCCTCCATCACCACCATTACCTTGATCACCATCCTCCGCATCATCATAAGCATCATATTCACCTACTAAAGGAATTTCTTCATGTTCCGCGACTTCTTCTTCTTCATCGCTTGGAGTTGTAGATATAACAACAGATGATGAAGACGAAGATATAGAGGAATCAGCACATGGTTCTCTGGGTTGGCGGATAATTAAGGCTACCTCACTCGGTATTTTTCCTCGTAATAGACCTGCATTTAGGTTTTTTTTGGTTGCGGGGAGGTCTGGATGGAGGAGTTACCAAGACATTCTTATCCTTTTTATTCTTGTTACTGAAAGGCCAACAACAAAAATATTTAAGAGTCGTCATAAAAAAAAATCCTAAAATAAACGACTCTTACAAAAACAAACAAATCCATGTATATCATTAACGATTTTCAGTTAATGCTTAACGATTCAAGCAATTTTTCTTAGCGATTCTTCCTATTTTTTAGACAGAAGACCAAATATGTGTGGTGTAGAGTCGTTTACTTCTAAAATTGGTCGTCCACAAAATTCATTATCTTATTCCAATTATGTGGACGACTTTTTCATTATTTGGGACAGAGTGGTGGTTTGGAAAATCACGGAGTCGTTCATTAATAAAAATGGTCGTCAGAATAAATCACACAGGGGTCATTTTCACCTAAACAATTGGTTAACGATTTCTTGATGATTTCAACATGCATGTCAAAAATCGTTAACAAAAAACAATTGGTTAACGATTCTAACCTAAAAAAAAATACTACATCAGGAATCGTTTTCTCCGCCACCCTAATGGTTGACGATTTCTCCAAAGTCCAACATGCATATCAAAAATCTTAACCAAACATGAAAACTCGTTAAGCAAGGATGAAAAATCGTTAGACATTCAAACTTAGTGATTAACGACTACCATTCTGAGAAATCGATTTCTCCGATTCAAACCCTAATTTTCAGCAGAAACTAAAACCCAAGTTAGAGTAGGGGTTTTTAAAGGACATACCATCTAATTGGAGCCATTTGTTTGTCCGGAGGTTTTGATTTCTTACTTGTACTCGAATACTCCTTCGCCGATTTAACGGTATCAACGAGAATGGGAATTTGACCCGGCTAGTCTCGCGATGCACGTTTAGTACGTGCCATGTTTGTAGAAGAAGTTAATCTTCGATTAAAGTTTTCGCATCGACGATTTCGACGATGAATCGGATGAAAAAAAATTCTCCAGGGTCGTTAATGGAGGATGAGGAACTGATAGAGGGAGGGGGAGAGGAGAAGAAGAAAGGTTTTGTGTTAGATTGAAATGGGGCCTAGCTTAAGTCTTAATAGGATTTTAGGGTTATTTTTATGAGAAGGGTAAAATGGTACTTTTACCATCATTTTGGAAGCCCCTTAACTTTTCTGGTGTGGGTATAAATTTGGTGAGGCCCCCAATTATTTTCCAGGGCCCCCAATTAAGCCTTGCTAAAAAATTATTTAGTCTCTCCGAAAAGACTTTTGTACCTTCATTGAGTTCACCTAAGGTGGAAAAGCCAAGATGCCAAATCTGTAACCATGAGAGATGCACGTATCGAGATACTTCTTGCGTTTACGGGTGATTGCAGAAGAAATTACATGACCAGAGATAAAGTTATGATGGACGTATTTATATGTCTATCATAACTTATTTTGTATTTATTTAATTATTACCTCAGTGCTCGATTTTGTACTTATTTGATTATTTTATGTTTTTATAAGTGTTTTTTTAAGGAAATAAGCTGTTGCGGAAAAATTTGCTCGAAAAGTGATATTTGGACTCCCAAGAGAAAATTACTAGAGGCACTTGAACAATTGATACGAGCACCCTAGGAATTTGGCTAAGGGCATCCTTGAATCGCTATTTACACCATGTGGTTAACAGCACCCACATATTGGTTTCAGGGCACCCACCTTTTGAATATTATTTTGGCTAAAAAAACTTGGTTTCACAGACAGATTTAGGGTTCGAATTTTGGGCTATTTCTGGATGGATTCAATCACCATATTTGGTTGGGATGGACTTGAATTAACTCAACAGGCTTGGTCTGAGTGATTTGATGGATTAAATTGGGTCGGATGATCGGGAAAAAAAAATACATGGTGATGAAGAGTTACGGGTTTCCTGTGATCGTATTTTTGGAAATTACGTGGTTCGTGAGAGAATTTCTTCCCTGCTGATTTATTTCCATATTTTGAAGACAAATAGAAGACGCATAAGAGAGTTTGGGGAGAATAAAACTCGTGGATTGTGATGAGAAATTCACGGGAAGTTTGGATTATTCTGGTAACTACGTGAAATATGGGAAGAAAGAATCTCGGGAATTTGAGCTGAAAAGGGAAGTTACAGTAAAACTTCGATAAATTAATAGTGTTGGGACCGAAGAAAAATATTATTTTAGCGAAGTTATTAATTTATCGAGTTAAAATTTAGCCTGTACAAGCCTAATTGGGACCAGAGAATTTTATTATTTTAGCGAAGTAATTAATTTATCGACGATTAATTTATCGAAGTTCTACTGTACGTGAGGAAATTGGAGATAATATCTTCTTTAGGTTCTGGTTTGGAAGGATAAAGCACCGAAAATCTATTTTTTGAAGAAAAAAAAATAGGTAGGAAATACCAATAGGTCCTAGAATTAATATATTAGAGAGAGTTTAGTTTAGTTGACTGAGTCAACTGTCTGTTTGGTCCATTTTCAAAATATATTTTACAGTTTGGTCCTGCAAATTATGGTTTGGTCCTAGAGTGATGTAATTGTCATCTTGTAGTGGCAGAAATACCCTTTTGGGACCATTATATCATCCATGACGTCACCCTAGGACATATATACTAAATTATCAAGAGAGAAGAAATTATTTTCAGATTTTCTTTCTCTCACCTCCATATTTTCAGACCTAGTTTTTCTCTCTCTATTTTTTCTTCTTCTGCTGCTGCATAAACGATGAAGATTTGTGTGAGTTCTAGGGTTTTGATTTTGCAGAGATGATAAAGAAGATTTGCAGAGATGATAAAGACGATGAGTATATAAAGATGATGAACAAGACGACGATTTGCAACGAAGATTTTTTGTTTTTCTTCTCTGTTTAATGCTGCTGCGGTTGAAGATGATGATGAACACGATGAAGATTACGAAGATGAAGATTTTTTCTTCCTGCTGCTGTAACAATGGCGATTCAAAGGTGAAAATCTAAATTTTTTTTTTTTTCTGGATTTGTTTTTGATTTCTTCCTGTTGCTGTAACAATGGCGTCTCCACGAGCAACTCATGTTTCTGTTGCTGCTCGTGTTGAAGATGAAGATGAAGATGATGAACTTTGTTGTTGTTTATGATGAAGATGAACTCTATTGTTTTTTAAGATGAAGATGATGAACTCATGTTGTTGCTGCTGCTGCTCGTGTTGAAGATGAAGATGATGAACTCATGTTGCTGTTGCTGCTCGTTTTGAAGATGAAGATGACGAAGAATTCCTTTTAATTCTTTGTTTGAAGATGATGAAGACGATCGAACATAATGAACTCAAATATGCTGATATTGAAGAATGATGAAGACGACGAAGTTCATCAAACAAAATGAACTCGTGTTGAAGATGAACTTTGATTTTTATGGATTTTTTTTTGTGTGTTCATGTAAAGAATGAACACTGTTTTTAGATATTGAATTACTAGGTATTCATGTAAAGAATGAACTCGTGTTGAAGATGAACTCTGTTTTTTTTTTTTTTTTTTTTTTTTGTTCATGTAAAGAATGAACTCAATTCTAGGTTTGAATTAGTTAGTTTTTGATAGGTGTTCATTTTGTCGAATGAACTCTGTTTTCTTATAGGTTATATTAGGTGCTCATTTGAAGAATGAACTCTGTTTCCATATAGGTTTTATCAGGTGTTCATTTGAAAGAATGAACTCTGTTTCCAAATATGTTTTATCAGGTGTTCATTTGAAACAATGAACTCTAAAGGTTGGTTTCTTTGTGTATATAAAGACTTGGGGTGAAGCAAGAAAAGATATCGAGAGTTTGGGTACGCTGCTGTGAAGAAAGAAAGAACGCAAAGGAGAAAAGTAGCAGCATCAGGAAGAGGAAGAAGAAGGGTTGCAATCTACACATACAAAGCGTCGTTCTCAAGAAAACTCTGTCGCAGAAACTGTGGTGTAGTAGCAGTGCTTTCCAAAGACCTTCAGCAACAGAGAAACCTTTAGCAACTATTCTCTGTAATAGTGACGTATGTAACACTATTACAGCGTTACAAATTCTTGTGTTATACAATTTCTTCAATAAACACACCTTTTAAGTTATATATTATTATTTTGAGTGTGTTTTCACCATGAAGAGCTAAAACCCAACACTGGGACGATGGAGGAAGCTTTATTTCACAAAAGTTTGGTAACTATAATCGATTCTTTATGACTTTTGCATTATTTTTAATCGTTTTATAATTTTTAGTAATTAGTTATCACTTGTGATAATCCATTGTTAACAGACTCCGTTCTGTGTGTGATTGATCACAAGATATTCAAGTGGTGTTGTGCAGGTTTAATTGAAGATTAAAGAAGATTTGAAGACGAAGAAGGTTTTCGCATCTTTGTGTGTGCACAAACCTTGATCGGGCCGGATCAACTAGAATCGGATTTATTCGATTGATTAGTTGCATAAGATCGCATCACTTTATAGTTTCTCTTTGAGATCTATACCGATTGATTGTGAATCTAAACTTGACTACTTTTGTAGTTATTGGATAGATTAATCTAACCGAGCAAAGGAGTTTATTAGATTAAACAAGAGCCTTTTCGTATGACTTGAGACATCTTTATCTTGAAAAGAATCTAAGAGTTGTTACAAACAGATTAGTTGTTCCTTTACTGTTTGGAATACGATCCAAAGGAATTGTACCAGTGCGTGACTCATCGAAGTCGGAAGCTCGGGGATACTTTTGAAACCGAGTGAACTAGGGGTAGTTGCTTGGTCTCAACTATACGAAGTTGGTTTAGATTTGTATAGCGGCTTAATTTTGAGAGTATTCAATTGGACTAGGTCCCAGGTTTTTCTCGCATTTGCGGTTTCCTCGTTAACAAAATCTTGCCGTGTCTTTTACTTTGATTTCCGCATTATAATTGTTTATTATAATAAAGTAAAATACACAAACGTTAACTCTGATTTACTTGATAGTGATCCTATAGAGTTTGGTTAAGTCCGAACCTATTATCAAGTAATTAATCACACTTTGTTTGTCGCATTGTCTCGATCTCTTATCCATAGACAATAACACAAAGTGTGAATACCGAAGTTGTTGTATTGTCTCGACTTTGTCCATAGACTATCACACCTGGTAAGAGGACTTATAGTTTGAAACAAAAATATTGTGGTGTATTTGGGTACCCTCGTCTTTTCACTTCTCTTCCTATTCCTCCTCTAGAAGAGTCCTTCAGGAAATTAGAGGAGTCAACACATAAGATAGATGAGATGAATACCTTAGTTATTGACGAAAGAAAACTTTTTATAGAGGAATCCCTCAAGCTGATGGCTGGGACGAACGAAAGAATTGCTCGAAATAGTCTTAATTTTCAATATATTGTTTCCAATAGTACCCTTGAAAATAAGGATAGTTATTTGCATGATCAAGATGACGAGTTTAAAATTGGTAACACTGCTTGTGTAGATGAGGTTCGATCATTTTGATGTTATTATAATGATGATGATTATGATGAGGATAGTGCTAATGAAGAATCCGACATATGTGGGCACATTGATCAGGAATTTGTTACTCCATTTGAGCTTCATAATGATAGTGTTATTTTTGGTTCAAATCCCGATAATTTTAATGATTATTCACCTGTTCAAAAGGACGAGGATTTGATTATAAATGACACTTCTTTAAGTGGTGTAGTTGATTACGAAGTTGTTGATGGTTTAAAGGAACGGGTTTATTTTGAGAATATTGTTTTACAGTCCAATGATTTAAAAACTCTTAGACAAAGAAGATAGACTCGTAAAGTTTTCAAATATGAGTGAGGATGCACCTCCCGATTATAACTTAGAAGAATTAATTGACCATTTTCAGGAATCCGATGACCTAGAAATTAGGAAGATTGTGATTAGTCTACCTATGGACACTATTAACTCTAAGTTTGGGGGTGATTATCATTCTCCATGTGCTTTACCGTTGACTCTTAGAAAGATCCCTCACTTGGGACTTGACATATGTGCCTCAACTATTTTACAAGATTATCTTCAAACATGTTTTCCTGAACCTAGTGATGTCCATAAGGAAGTTAAGTTATTAGAAACCTATCCTCTAGTTGATGTGGTTTACCCAGATTGATTTTGTTTTCCCACAAAAAACTTTTCTTCCAATTGTGGCAATGTTTGAATTTAAAATGTGTCAGTTATTAAGTTTTGAGACTAAGTCTAAGTACTTTAGGAGATTAGAATCGACACACTTGCTTAAGATTGACCGCCACTTTCATTGTGGTCAACTGTGTGAGTCAAATAAGATTGACTATGATGATCCTCAATTATTCAGGTTATTGTTATGTGCTTCTAAATTTTTCCAGACTTTAGAACATGATCTTTCAGATCTTACTTATGAGGAGGTGCAACCCATGAAAATATTTTTTTAGACCCATTTATTGAACCTGAACCTGAACCACAACTAGATGTAGTTGTCTTAAACTGGAAACTAGGCAAGGGTGTGCTATGGTTATTCACTTTCTTGGTTTGTTGCAGTTTCCTTTTATCTGTGGTAACACTTTTTGATGCAGATGATCCACAGTTATTTCAGTTATTGCTTTATGATATGAGGTGACTAATCCTTTATTGGTTTGGCTGAAGACGTTAAACTTAACACTTATTGGGAGGTAACCCATGTTCATGCAACACGGTAGTATCTTTCCTTAACTCCTTTTATTCAAGTGGTAACAATTTCTCCTTGTTCATGCTTTTAATTTCATCTTTAGAACATTGAGGACAATGTCAGATTTAAGTTTGGGGGTTTGGGAGAAAAATTTTAGTTGCATTATTAAAATCCAAAGCTTAGGAATTGTTGCCAATTAAGGACAGCACTAACCAGTCTAACTGGATGGAAGAATCTTGGTCGTAGGAGTTGAGGAATCCAACAATAGAGCATATTCATAAAAGCACAGAGCTCAGGTGTTAGAAATAACATGGTAGTTTCACCGTATCCCAGAGTCATCACCATATCACTTTCTGTTTTTTTTTTTTTTTTTTGAAAACTTATATGTTTCTCTAAGTGATTTGGTGGGGCACACGCATCGAGTTGTTACCACCGCTGGGATGAAATAGGGTGATTGAGTTACTATTAAAAAAAAAGACCAGACCAAGTAGACCAATCGGAGTATATATATGAAGAAAAATAAAATAATAATAATAATAATTAACACTTGGATAGCAATATGTGTGTATTCTCCCTATCTCCGTCGCCTAAACAAGCGTGGAACGCAGGATCCACAGGAATTACCATGTAATCTGCTGACAAGAAGCATGCGCTTAGATCCGCAAGATCTCATGTTGTTCGTAAAAAAAAATTTATTTGTTAATGTTCAGCGAATAAATCGACCGTTGGTTCCCTTGTATATGCCAGTTGAGTTGATCTAGATTTAGGATTGTCGACCACTGGTTCCGTTGTATATGCCGGTTGCATTGATATTAGTTCTAACCAGTATGTCAGTTCACTAGGATAGGTTCATCTTGGCAGTGGCCTTCAGACAGATATGGGAAACATCGTTCATCTTAGTCAACATTATTACAAACCATATATTATCTCCATATCCATCTTCTTAATCTATTAACATGTGATTGTGGTTTGTTGACTCCAAATATTGATGTCCATAGTACGACTATCAGAGTATATCTCCGTCACTCGCATTAGGGTAATTCCTCCTGTAGTCAACGAAAGTTTACCAACCAAGTAGATTCTTTAGTGTCGTTCCAAGGTTCTGCAAAGATAGCTAGGGTCTGGAGTAAAGGTTTTGTGGGTATATCTCTAGTAAACCCTCCCGAGACTATAACTCGGCTACTAGGGCCACCTAGGGGTTTAAAGGCTTGTTGCACACGCTGAGTGCAATCGCGATGCCTGCGACAGTGAGTTAGGATTTTATTTTAGATTTGCTCGAGGACTAGCAAATAATAAGTTTGGGGGTATTTGGAAGGCGTATTTATATGTCTATTTTGATCTCAATTATGTGTATTATTAGTGCTCTATTTTGTACTTATTTGATCATTTTATGTTTTTGTAGGTGTTTTTGAGGAAATAAGCTTTTGCGGCAAAATTCGCTCGAAAAGTGGTATTTGGACTTCCAAGAGAAAATTACTAAAGGCACATGAACAATTGATACGGGCACCTCAGGAATTTGGCTAAGGGCACCCCTAAATTGCTATTTACACCTTGTGGTTAACATCACCCACATATTGGTTTCAGGACACCCACCTTCTTCTCCCTTTTGAATATTATTTTGGCGGGAAAAACTTGGTTTCACAGACAGATTTAGGGTTCAATTTTTGGACTATTTCTGGATGGATTCAATCACCAGATTTGGTTGGTATGGACTTGAATTAACTAACTAAACAGGCTTGGTCTGCGTGATTTGATGGATTAAATTGAGTCGGATGATCTAAAATAAACCTAGATGGATCGAACCGAGCTACCAGATACAGGTGTAAACTGTACCGAGTAATCCTGGTACATGTACCGGCTCCAACTAAAAAACAGACATTCCAACTGAAAAACCGATTGTATACTGGTTCGACACTCGGTTTAATAGAAAACCAAGCCGAACCATATCTTGTGCCTGGCCAAACCTTATTCCTTCTCAATTTTATCAATCCACTGATCCCAATTATATAGCCAAAATATTTCGTCCTTATTCATTAATTTTCTTTCATTGTACTTGATTTCTCGAATATGAAATTACACTTGGAAAATTCAACAGATAATAACTTTTCAGAGCTTCTAAAATCACTCTCCTCAGACCTATCCCAATGGAACTCAGATACTTTTGGCAACATCCATAAAAATATCAAACTTTTAAATAGTAAAATAGATGGTATCCATAGGTCATGCAACATTTCCAAAGACATGGGAAAACTCAAGAATCTCCAAGCTGAATTCGGGAAATGGTATAGAATAAAAAATAATTTCTATCACCAACTCTCTAGAGATAAATTCTTCATGGAATATGACCAAAATACAGAATATTTCCATGCTACGGCAAACCATAGAAAAAGAATCAATGCAATAAAATCCCTAAGAGAGCCTTCGGGTCTTTGGATCTCTGATAGAGACCAAATCAACTCGCTCCTGATCAACCATTTCAAACAAATAGGCTCCTCACAAAGTGAAAACTATGATTTTGACCTAGCAAGCATAATAAAACCTTGTATCTCTACTTAGGAAAACTCTTCTCAAATAGAAATCCCCTCTAAAGATGAAATTTGGAGAACTTTATCCAATATGAACCAATGGGGAGCGCCGGGCCCGGACGGTTTCCAACCGGGATTTTTCAAAGAAAATTGGAATATCGTTGGCCCAGATATAATTCTTCAAGTCCAAAATTTTTTCAAATCGGGTATCCTCAATAATGATTTCAATTACTCTTTCATAACTCTCATTCCGAAAAATTCCGCAGTCTCCGGGTGATTTTAGACCTATAAGCCTAACCAATACAATTTATAAATTAATTTCAAAAATTCTTGCCAACAGGCTAAAACCCATTCTAAATAAGCTAATTTCCCCCAACCAGTCGGCTTTCCTTCCTGGAAGACAAATAACCGACAATATTATAATAGCCCATGAGCTTATCCATACAATGAAAACTTCAAAAGCTAGAAAAGGGAGACTAGCTCTAAAACTCGATCTCTCGAAAGGTTTCAATAGGGTGGAGTGGAACTTCTTAGAAAAGGTTTTACATGCTCTTGGCTTCAGTGAAAAATGGATCTAGCTAATTATGCAATGTATATCAACAACCTCTTTCTCGATCCTCCTTAATGGTTTCTCAGATCCTCAATTCAACACCTCGAGAGGTTTAAGACAGGGTTACCCGCTCTCACCTTACCTATTCCTAATATGCATGGAGATACTATCCAGACTCCTTGAAAAGGCTACTAAAGAGGGAAAAAAATATGGTTTCCAAATCAATAAAAACGCCCCAAATATATCTCATCTTTTCTTTGCGGATGACTGCTTCTTATTTACTAAAGCAGACCTGGGAGAAGCGAAATGTTGCAATTATTTGGAAAAATCACTGGCCAGATGGTAAATCTACAAAAATAAAGTGTCTATTTTAGTCACCGCATTCACCCAAGACATGCGAAAAAAATTGCAAAAATTCTAAAAGTCCCTCTGATGACAATAAACGATAAATACCTTGGTACACCGCTATTTTTCGATAAAAACAGAAAGGCCAATTTTACCCCCCTCCTTCAAAAATATATTCCACTCTTCAAGGTTGGAAGTCAAAACTTTTGTCCCAAGCATGTAAAACAGTTCTGATCAAATCAATTCTCCAAGCTTTCCCAACCTACCAAATGCAAGTTCTTGCTCTCCCAAATAAAACTCTCGATCATTTGGATCGTATTCAGAGGAATTTTTGGTGGAAAAAAAGAGGGAAATAAAAGACAAGGAGGGTTTATAAAAGCTTGGAAAAGTATATGCAAACCCATTTCTCAAGGTGGTCTAGGATCAAAAATCCACACCAATTCAATATTTCCCTCCTTACAAAACTAGCTAGTAGATTAATAACTGAGCAAGAACAACTTTGGGCCCAACTTCTGAAAGCAAAATATTTTCCAAACTCTCATGCGTTAGAAGGCTCTAGAACTTCTAATTTGTCCTGGATTTGGACTAGTATAAAGAAAGGTCTAGAACTAATAAAGGGAAATTATGTTTGGCAAGTAAAAAATGGAGAATCGATTAAGATTTGGGAGGAAAGATGGATTCCTAATTCTGAGATCGTCCAACAAATCCCGAATTCACAAGACCCAGCTCCAAAAATGGTTCAAGAATTGATAACAGAGAAAAACAACTGGAATCAGGAGACATTAAATCAATTCTTCTACCCATAGGATAGTACAAAAATCCAAGCGATTCTTCCAAGGAGACATGAAAAAGAGGTCATCAGGTGGAGGCATCATAATTCGGGAAAATTTTCAGTTAAGAATATTTATAATTTCCTAGCTAAACAAGATCAGGAAAATATCAGCCAGGCAGACTTTCCTTGGGTCAAAATTTGGAAAATCCCAGCCATTCCAAGAATAAAACTTTTCATATGGAAAATGACTCAAAAAGTTCTACCAACATCATCCAGATTGGGAGCACACAACCCAGAGATCGAGACGAGATGTGAAATGTGTAATAATCAGGCTCAGGAGATGGAACAACATTTATTTAGGAAATGCCCTATCGCAAGAGCAATTTGGTTTGGCCTTTCCCTCGGGAACATAATCTCAAGTTACAATACAGACCCAATTATATCTTGGGTTAAATGGTGGATTACATAACCAAAACTGGATAGTTTTACAGGGAAAATCTCAACCATTCTCTGGTTCATTTGGAAATATAGATGCTCGAAGGTATTCGAAAAAATAAAACCAGACCCGACTGAGCTAATAGAACAGATCATCAGATTTCTAAACTCCACACCGTCAACAAATACCCGGAAGACTTTATCGCCCCAATAAACTATCCCAAACAACAAAAATGGTCTAAACTAAACACATACTGGATTATCTTTATCGATGCCTCTTTCAAGAAAGAAGATTCGATGATGGGATATGATTTCATCCTATATTTCGTAGATCATGAGACATTCATGCAATTGTCACCAGGATCGGACTGGGCAGCATCAACTTTTCAAGCAGATTCAAAATCCTTACTTAAAGTTGTTACTTGGTTAAAAGATAACATATTATCAAGCGTCTCGATTGTCACTGACTGCAAAACTCTGGCGGACATCATCAACGAGGTAAGCAGAGACTGTCCTTGGGAAGCTGAGAACACTTTACAGAAAGCTGGAAAATTTTTGAGGGATCTCCCTCAAGCTCAGGTAAAATATGTCGCTCGAAGGTACAATTCTGCTGCGGACTACATTATCAATGAAGCAAGGATTAAAAACTTTCAGCACATGTCATCTCAATCAAATCAAA
>JAJJWW010010607.1:0-32524 GCA_023531295.1 Papaver armeniacum | reverse complement strand
AGAAATCGACAAATCATCTTCGTACATTAGGTGAAGGATCGGTGGACTGTTCCTTGATATTTTGAGACCTTGTATCTCACCATTGTGCTCTAGAACTCCTATATTCGTGGATAGAACCTTTGCACATAGTATGAATATATATGGTGATAGAGGGTCACCTTGGCGCAACCCCCTGGTTGGTTTGATATTTCCTTGTGCAGCTCCGTTGAAGTTGATGGAGTAAGATACCGAGGTGATACATTCCATGATTAGATTTTTGAACCTTGGCGGAAAACCCATTCTATCCAGAGTTATTGCTATGAAACCCCAATCTATGCTATCATAAGCTTTTTGAACATCCAGCTTCAGGGCACTTTTTGGGGTTTTTGTTGATGGAGTGGCTCGTATGAGGTGAAAATGCAGGAGATAATCATGAAAGAGTTCAGTGGCTACAGCTATATTGTCGTGGATGGCCCTATTGGGTATAAATGCACTCTGGAAGGGACTAATCATGAACTGTAAAAGGGGTCGAATTCTATTCACCAGAATCTTAGCAATTATTTTATATACAACGTTGCATAGGCCGATGGGTCGAAAATGGTTTAGTGTTGTTGGGTTTTGGATTTTTGGGATTAGGGTGATGTTGGTATTGTTGATTGGGTGTTGAATATGAGAGTGTGTGAAGAAGTGTTTCACCATTTCTATGATTTGGTTTTTTAGCAATGGCCAGAAGGAAATATAGAACTTACTAGTAAATCTGTCTAGCCCGGGAGCTTTATTGATACTTATGGATTTGACTGCCACCATAATTTCATCCTCTGAGACCGGTTTAGATAGATTCTGGCATTGTGTTGGAGTTAGCCTGTTGGAGATGCAATGAAACAACGATTCATCAATAGTTTTTGTCGGGCCTGTGTATTGTTCTGTGTAGAAATTTTGTAGTTCTCTTATTATTGCTGCTGGTTCTGTGAGCCATACACCCTGCCCATTTTGTATTTGTGATATATGGTTGATGCGCCGATGAATTTTGGCCTTTGTATGAAAGAACGTTGTATTCAGATCTCCCCCTTGAAGCCATTGAATTCTTGACCTCTGCTTCCAATAAGTTTCATTGCAATTTGCTAGCATTAGGTGGGTGTGCCTGTATTCTTGTTCTGTCTGTAGCCAAAACTGAAGTGTTGGGCCTGTCGTGGTTGCACATATCGATTGGGCCTTTTGGATCGCAATTTCCATTTCTTTGATGAGTGTTAGCAGATGGCCGAAGGTATTTTTGCTCTAGAATTGTAAGGCATTTGCAGTGTTTAGCATATTGTTGAGAAGGTTTGTTGGTGGTGAAGGCAGTTGGTCTTGGTTCCACGCCGCTGTGACTATCCTGCATGTGGGGGTGTAGGAACCATAGATGTTCCAATTTGAAGTTATGGGATTTTTGGTGTCGGGTGTATTTTTCTTGGAGCAGCAGCAGTGCATGATCGGATGCAATCCTTGGTAGATGTTTGATCATCGAGTTGGTGTGAAGATCCAGCCAAGATTGATTACTGAGGCCACGGTCTATTCGTTCCAAAACGTTGTTGTCATCCATTTGATTATTTGACCAAGTATAGGGGTCGCCTTGAAAACCTAAGTCAATCAGTCCATTAGTGTTGATAACATCTTTGAACTGGCTAGCTTGGTTTGTACCCACTGGTCTCCCTCCTTTTTTTTCTGCCTGATTAAGAACTTCATTGAAGTCTCCCATAAGGAGCCATGGGAGATCATGGGGGGGGTGGGTGGGGGGGGTTATGTTGTTGAAGTGTTGCCAAAAATTATTCCTAGCTTGAGGTTGAGGTGGGACGTAAACACCGGTGAAGAGCCATGGTGGGGAGTTTGAGATCGGGTCGATGTAGGCGTGAATAATACTTTGATTAGCTACTAGTACATTAACCCTAAGGGTGGATTTCCACAACAAACATAATCCGCCCTTTCGTCTATTACAGTCAACAGAAAAACAGTCATCATATCCTAAATGAGATTGCAAAAAAGAGTTATGTGGTGCTGAGGACAAAGTTTTAGACAAAAAGATGATAGATGGGTTAAACCGGCGTGCATACTCACGCAGTTTTTGAATTGTCAGGGCATTGTGGCCTCCCTGAAAATTCCAAGCCAAGTAATTCATAATGGGTGCGAGTGTTGGCCAGGGCCAACATCTCGCAATGGAGTTGCATTTGCAATGACATCATTATCTTCATCCAGAGATAGTTGCCATGCCGGGTGGGATGTTGATGTTGTTGCTTTCTTTGCAGACGCCGCTGCAGATGTAGTGGTGGTGCTTGGTTCTTGTTGTTGTTGCTCTTGTCTAGTAGATGGTGGTACTGGTCTTCCGATGTATAGTGATGATCTAGGTTTCCTGGTGCGAGTCGTTGGCACTTCATGTGAATCATGATCATCTCTAGTTGGTAGTGGTTCCAATGAAAATAGAGACTTGAATTTTCTAGTTTTGGCCGGTGGTGGTGAAGCTCCAAAATCAGGTGTAGGGGGAAGCATGAGGTGTTTTGGAATGCCTTTCCTCTCTCTTCTTTCTTTTCTTTTGTATGTTTTCACTGGTGTAGTTATAGCTGGTTCAGCTTCTTTTTCAGATGTAGGCCCCGTGGGAATTATAGAGCTATGTGCAGCCTTTGCCGCCGTAGCATCCTGTATGTTCTCTTCCTCGATGTGACTGTGTGTCATTTTCACATGTGGGTTCCCATTGACAGTAGTGATCTGGAGAGTTATTTGTGCCTCTTTCTTCTGCAAAAAGGTGAACAATAATTGAGATAATGTGGCAGAGAAGTAAGTGCTCAGAGGGAACAGCTGGGTGGGATTGGGCCCTGTTGTTGGTGTAGATTGTCGGCCCATATCACGGATGTTAAAAAGGCCTGAAGGTGTAGGATTTGGTGTTTGTTGTAGCATTGGGCCTTTGCCTTTGTCCGTTGCTTTTTTTCCCAAGCTTCCTTGCATGGCACCATCTGGTGATATCATGGCAGAGATGGGAACACCAAATTGGAGCGGTCCCTCGGATACAGTACTGTTCCTTGTTTTGGGGGCACTGGTTCCATGCAAAACCTTGATGAGTCATTGTGTTTGATAACCTGGTTGGGATCGACCTGGTGACCGTAGATTTTGGTGGTAAGATAGGTGATGGGAGTATGGGTGTAGATAATGTGGTGGTGGTGGTGGTGTTGGTGTTTTGTGGTGTTGGTTGGAGAGGGTATGGATTGTTGGTGATAATGGTTGGGGTTGGGGTTGTAGGGAGGTTGAAGTTGGTGAGGAAATTGGGTATGGTGGGTGGGGTTACTGAGAAGGAGTATAGTGTTGATGCGGAGGCTGCTGGTGGTTGGTATGGTGGTGGTGTTGGTAGTGGTGGTGATGCGGGGTGGTGATGATGTTGTTGGGGTTGGATGGGTGGTAGCCTGTGTGCTTTGATTCTGCTATAAGACGGTGATAGGGGAAGTTTGGGAACATTGGGTCATGACGGAGAATTCTGTAATCAGAAATCTGGTGCAATCTTTAGCCACATGACCAATGAAACCACATATGTAGCAAAATCAAAGGAAGGAACTCATAAGCGAACTGTATCCATGTAGGTCCTTGGATATTTAGTAGAACCTCAGGCAAGAAAGGTTTTTGAATGTCCATTTCCATCTTCGCTTTTGGTGGTCTTGATATAAGATCAATCTCTAGTACTGTTCCTGCTTATCTCGCTAGTTGGTCGATGGAGATCCCATCTATTAAGAAACCAGGGAGATGAAGTATCTTCATCCAAAGCACCACGGTTCGGAAGCATTCATTAGGGTTAGCTGAAAAAAGCTCATAATCAACAAACTGAACCACCTGTTCTGATATAATCCAAGGCTGGTGTTTTAGGATGGTGTTCTTGTCACATTCGTGGCGCATAACCACTTTGAAGATATCAGGGTTGGAGATAGTTTCTAGGTGCTCAATATTTATTGGACTCCAATGGTGTTTCAAAGCAGAGAACAAGGTAGAATAAGAAAACTTCCCTGGAAAAATTTTAGCCGCCAAACAATATTTTTGATGGTCCTGCATGAGGGTCTTCATTCTTTCCGTCAGTTGAAAATGGTTTGTACTTTTTTCTTTAGAGTGATGGTGACTTCGAAAAGTAGTAGACGATGATGGGTTTTGATTTTCTTGGGGTTGTAAAGTTGATTGGAGTCCTTTTTGTTGATTCTCTCTAGTGCCACTGAGGTATCAATGGGATTCTGTACTTTATTGATATCTGGGGTGTTTGAGAAAGTAGATGAGGCTGGTGGAGAAGGAGATGATGAGATGTTCATTATCTGGAGTATATCGAAGGAGGTAGAGATGGAGGTGATTGTTGAAGTGGGAGAGTCATGATTGCATACCTTGGAAAGAAGAGAACTTTGTGGGAGGTTGTGTTGCTTTGCAGGCGTGCCTGGGCAAGAACTCGGTTTTGTTAATTGCTCTGAGGGTGATGGTGGCGTTTGTGGAATGGGTGGTTTGTACGGTGGCTGGTTCTTCATTGGTTGAATTTTAAAATAACTAAAAAGGGAAGGTGGGGTGGCGGATTTAACAGAGCGTAAGAATGTTGAACAATATCCCAGAAAATCTAGCATAGATTCTTCCTTGCAGGAATACCAAAAAGATATTAAAGGATTGCATTAACCTTAGTGGAATGATTTTCTGATTTTTTAGTACTGATCAAGAGAAATTTTTTTTGGTGATGTGCGAATATTTGCTAACTCAACTCGTGGTCAAACTCGGCGGCCAGGGTCATGTTACCCAAGAAAATACTGAATATTGGAAGAACCATTTTTATTTACTAGAGACCCAGAAGTTTGCCTTGGAGAATAACCTAGTAGCTGGATATCGCAAGTATGATGGGTTATATTTGGAGTTCGAGAAGAAGAAGACAGAGTGTGTTCAAGTTAAGAAAAAGTTTAAAACCCTTGTTGTAGAAAAAGAATCTCTTGAAAATGACCTCGACGAGTTAAAGAAAATGTGCAGTGAAATGAATGAAAAGATGAATAGTTTAGAAGAAGAAAATCTAGTTACAAGTGAAAGTGAGAAGAAGGTACTAGGAAGAAAAACTTAATTGGAGGAGAAAATTAAAAAGATGTTTAGTAACGAAAAAGCGAAATGTGCTGAGCTGAACAAGGAGATTCAAGATTTAAAAAGCGGGAAAAGGAGAGTTGAAGATGAGATTCAAGTTATGAAACAAAGGTTTAGGGATTTTGAGACTCAAGCTGCCATGAGATTAAATTACGAACTTGGATTGGAGAGAGAATTGGAAATTCATAAAAACAAGTATGATCAGTTAGCAATGGAGTTTCAAGAGAAGAAGTTAGAGTGGGATGTTATTGAGGATAAGTTGAGGGACCTCAACTGCAATAGGAATTCTGTTGAAACCCAGCTTAAGGAGATTAACATAATATGCAGTCAATTGAGAGAGCAGAATAAGCGTTTAGAAGAGGAAAAGGAAAATTTAAGTGAAAGAGTGAAGAGAGAGCAAGAACGAATTACTTGCTTGGAAGAGGAAAATCAAAAAATGGTAAGTGATCAAAGGGATAAATGTGTTCAACTCAACAGTGAGATAAGGGATTTGAAGGATGGTAAAAAAAATGGCAGAGGATGAAATTGAAGTATTGAACATGAAATTAAAGAAACTGGAGAGTCAAGCAGCCAAGCAACTGAAACATGGAATTCAATTGGGGAAAGATTTGGAGTTATATCATGGTTTGTCTATGGAGCTTAAGGAGAAGGAAATGGAGTGTGTTGGATTTGAGGGTAAGTTGAGGAGCTGGAAGAGCACAAGTCCGCATGCACTGGAATGCAACTGAAAATTACGGCTCTAGCAAAAGAACAAAAGGTTATATCCAATAGGAAGAGGAGGGTACAAGAAAGAACCTCTCCCTTGGAAGAAGCAGCTAAGAAGTTTGAAAATGATGAAAGAGAGGCATTTGTGCAGCTTAAGACTGAGAACAGGGATCTGGAGTGTTGGAAAAGAAGAGCAGAAGATGAAATTGAGAGTTGGAAGAAGAGGTGTACAGAGTTGGAGGCACAGGTCTTAAGGATGGAAGGTGAAGTTTCAACTTTGAGAACCTTACAGAATGAAGTTTCTTACAATAATATCGCTAATAAATACATAAATGAAGACACTTGCAAAATGGATGTCACTGATGTGTCTCACTTGAATTTGAAAGATGAGATGTTGAGTAAAACAGGCAGCACTCCATCTTCAAATAATAAAGAAAATTTCACAGATCTACATGTCTCAGGTATGCATGATATTCTTCTTCTTGGATATATCTTAATCTTAGTTTTTCCCGCATTGTCCTTTGCTTTTCCTGTGCTCATGTAGAGGGAAACCATGATTATCTTCTGAGTTCTGTCTTTCATGTATAGTTTGGTACGCCATCTCGTATTTGGTGTTACTTTTACTAGTAAACTTCCAAGGAACAACCAGTTGGAGGTTGTAATAACTAGCTAGTAACCGAAAGATAACAGAATAGAGGGTTGATAGTTTGGTAACAATCAGGTAGCTAAATTTCTGCTTAAATAGAAATGAATTCACTATTCTGCTTAAATAGAAATGAATTCACTAAAATAGCCATTGGAGACCATATTCCATGCATAACTGCTGAAATAGTAAACTTTCCAGTGCCCTCTTCTCCCTACTGGATATGACCTTTTGTTCTTCTGCTCGACCCGTAAGTTTCTGTTTCATTCCACTGCATACGGTCTTGTACTCTTCATGCTCTTCATCAAGAGCAACCTTCACTAATGTTCTGGGTTGCACAGATACGTTCCCGAGTGTCCGATACGACATTTCCGGAAAAAAAATCTTTACATGTTGCCTACAAATATGGTGTTGATGTCCGACACGATAAGTATGTGACATGGATACAGACAACAATTGTATTCTGCACGCTTATGTTTTTCTTGGGTTACAACTTACCACGTGTTTGTTACATTTATTTTGTGATCTAATTTGTTTGGGTTGCTGAGGAAATCCATTGCTTCATTACCCAGGAGAAGCACTGAGTCTTTAATATATAGTTGTGGTGTGTCTTTCTATCTAGTACTTAAGTTGTTGTTTCTTTTTCTCATTATGGAGAACTTTTCCTTGTTATGAATATTACTATTATTAGTAGGTGCATTTATGTCCACTTGGTTCATTATTGGCAAGCTAATGGGCGATGCACTAATTAACAAATATCTGTTTAACCATGGACGGGAAGGAACCTGGGAATATGGCGTCAGCGTTTCCACCTTTTTGGTGTTTGTTAAACTTGTTGGCTGCGCGAATCCTTGTTTAAGAAATAGTCTAAAGGACTCCAACTCAATGAAAGTTTCTCCATTCATTAGGTTTTGTTGTTCATGTTGTAAGTATTAACCTATGTCCATGATTAACGCCTATTGTGACCTCAAGTTTTGGGGAATTTATTCTATTTACTCTTTCGCTTCTATGATGATTTTATTCCTGTCTTATGCATAATGCATGTCTGTATCTGTATTCCACAAACCTCTCTGATGATTATGTGACATCGTTTTTCTCTTTTGGTAGAACTCAACTTTTTAGTGAAACTAGTGATATCTTTTTTCCGTACTTCTCATTTTGAACTGACATTCTTACCTGTATGTCGAAATCGTTATCCTCTTAATGACTGATAACTTTTTTAATTGCAAGTATGGTTAAAAATTTATAAGAATTCTGAACCCTTTATAATAGGTGTCCTTTTTCTTACATGCTGCAAGATGTGACAGCATAGTAGTTACTTTTTCAGTTACTTGAACATTAGGGGCATCATAGTTGTCATCTACTGGTTACTAAAGAATATGAAACTACAAAGAAATATGTTCCATTAAACTAAATGCATCTCTCATGTTGAGTGTTCTAAATGATAGCTTAGTATTGAGCTCTAAGGAGAAGGTGTAGTGGTCCAGTCATAAAAAAAGAAAGGAGGAGTTTTAAGTAGCAGATGAATAGATCTTATGTTTGCGGCACTAGAAGATTTGTAGTATGGACTTTACATCTCTGAATGGGATTTGACCTAATGTATATGTTGTGTGTATTAAGAAGAACCAGTAATACTTCATACAATGTTTTATTCAAAAGAGAACTTCCTTACGTGATTCCTTATGGATATCACTGCCCTGTTTCACTAAAACCTGATAATACAGTGTCATCATATATTTTACTCCGTTGAATATTTTGCAGGCCCACTGTATAGTTCTATTTTTAAGGATAAGAGGAAGAATATTTCTTCAGATTCGAAGGTGGAGTTCACAACTGCTGCTAGAGAGCAACTATGTTTCAAGACAGAAGGGAGCTCCAGAAAAAAACTAGATTTGATTAAACAAAGTACCGTGCCTACATCATCCAGAGGTATTGTTGAGATCAATGACAGTGAGGATGAAAAAGAGATTACTGAAGAACACACTTGTAACGTCACAGGCGAAAAGATAGATTATGTCTCAATTGTTGGAACTGTGAATAGATGTATAAGTAATGGTAAGAATTTGGCATCCAAGGACTATTCAAAGAGGTCATTATCAGATCAAAGAGTTGGGGAATGTGAAAGAAGCTTTGGCGAGGATATCACATTAACCCCATTATCTTCGACTACAAAAAGATGTAGGACTATCAAAGGAGAAATAAGCAGAACTGAGTGTCAAGATGATGACACAATTCCATTTGGTGAACTTCTGAATATGTGCGATGGAGGTCACACAGTTGGAAAACTTGAATCCTCCTCGAGGAGATCTTTGCCTCTGAAAAAGAATAATATGCTGAAAAGAACACCAGGGAATGAGAGTGCAACAATAAATGATCTACGAATGAGTAGGATATCATATCAGAAAGCACCCAACCCAACTTTTGCTTATGGACAAGAAAACATGGTTGAAGAAGTGGGTTTAAATAGAGAAGGTGAGGTCTTGGGTGGGATAAAAGTAAAATGCTCCGACAGTTCAGATAGTGGAGATAGTTCTAGTGATTCAGAGGGTTCAAGAGATAATGATTTCTCTTTTCATCAGATTGCAGCAAAAATTGAAAGAAACAAATTGAAGCTATCAAAATGGCTATTTGAGGAAGACATGCTTTCTTCATTTCAAGAGGATCCTGAACTCTGCATGAGGGCTGTTTGTGCTCTCTATCGACAGCAAATTTTTATAGAAAAATCGAGGGGTTCATTGCATTCCGATAAGCGAGGCTTTACCGAGTATGATGTCCTCATGTATGGTTGTCAGGGCCCTTTTTCAAATATAAGTAAATCGGACAGCACAGTGGGTGGAGCTCTCCAAGAACTCCTGGCTAAATTTTTTCTTATTTTATTTAGGCTATTTATATGATCTTTCATTTTAATTATTTATAATGGTTTTAGATTCCCACTATAGATGTTCATTTCTTTTACATCGCTGTAAGCAAGTACTTGTTTTTCACTGTTTTCTGTTATATTTTATATTTTACTTAACGGCAGAATGTGCATCTTTTGGTAAACAGGTGGGACATATCATTGCTGCATTGATGTACCCAGTTTCTAGTTTTTATTAATACCTGTCTCCTACATTTACTTCAGGGGAATCACTTTGGCCAAGTTTCTAATGGATGGGAACCAAGAAGGTGACTTGAAGAAGTCTGTAAAGGAGTTGGAGCTGTTCGAACCGGGAGCAGTAGAGGAGATTAGCTATGAAATACTCAGAGCAGTTGTTCAAAATATATCAGAAGAAAGATGATTGTTTCTTCCTTCTTTCGTAGGAAGAGAGGCCGTTAAGAAATCAAATTGCGTTCTCTTGTATATTTTTTTGGCCCTACCTATTAATCTCCCTAAAGTATCACAATCAGAGACTCTGAAACATTGAACAGCATATGCCCATGTTAATAGAGATCAAACTTCAGAGACTCTTCGGTGATTTGAAGTAATTTTGACCATCTAAAGTTAATGAAGCTATTGCAGCGTCATTCCTTTTGTTTTCTATGTCGTGTATAACTCTGATGACATTCTCTAGCTGTTAAATCTCGAGTGCCAAGAGTATCTTGCAATATCCTTGAACAGAAGTGATAGACGCACCGAGGGATTTATCCCGCAACCTCGGTGCTGTCTCACAAATTTGCGGGGCCCACCACCAAGGGAGTTTAGCAGGGGGCACTTATGCGTGGCGGGTCCCAGAAAAATGTGAGAGAGCACCGAGGTTGCGGGATAAATCCCTCGGTGTATCTATCATTTGTGATCCTTGAAACAATACCGGAGGGAATAATCTATGTTTAGTGAATCAATACCAGATTGAATTAATCTTTCCAGGAATTACTGGTTAATCCTAGAACTGAGAACCCGTTTACTGTGTAATCCACTCATAGAAATTATTTAATTGGTAGTCCAAAAACATAATTTTGGACCAAAAAATTTATTCCATGATCCACAAGCGTGCGGGAGATATAAGCTCAACGTTTTAAATGGCAAAATTACCCTTTTTATTCCTCTTCATTTATTTCCGTTTTTTCTCTCTCGTTGTCGTCTGTGTTAGAAGAGAGATCCGGATATGAGAATCGTAAGGTATGTGATCGATCTCTATATGTGTCTTTGATCTTCAAATCGATTTTAGATTTGTATTCAGCGAGCCATAGTCTCCATATCCAACAATTTTTCGGAAGCAAACAACTTTGATTTTCATAAACCTAGTTATGATTTTTCATTTTATTCAATTCATAGATCTGATGAGCAATCAGAATCGAAATCGAAATCAAAATCGTTATATATATATATATATATATATATATATATATATATTGCTTGTACTAGAATAATTTGTCTTTGTTCAAATGTATTTTTCTTTTTGTATTACTGTTTTGTACTGCATTCTTGGGACTTGACATGATAACCCATAACCCACTGCTAAAATGGAAAATTTTCCGAGGGTGTTCATGACGGTAGTCTTACTTTGACAGGTTTCATATACTTCATGCAGTGTTTCTGAGAGGCAGTCACATTGACATAACTTGGATTAACATGAGAATTTTTGGATATGACAATGAACTTCAGGTATATCAACCGTCTCTTAGATGCTTAGATGCTTGAATGTTACACATCAAAGGTTCAAAACGTGAAAATGAAATGAGATGCTGATAAGTGCAAACTTATCAATTAAGCATCAATGGTGAAGTTAGACGAATAAATAGATAAAAGAAGGGAAGAAATCAGAGTAGGAGGCTAGAAGAATCATTTAGAATCAGGGAAGAAGGGGATACAGACAAGATAACATTACATTTCCATTCATCCATATTACATACTTACAGACAAATATATAGATGTCTGTTTACAACCGTACGACAACTACCTAAACCACCTAATATCATCCAAACATAAAACATGCACGTATCATTACCAACCCCTTGAAAACAACCTTGTCCTCAAGGTTGTGTGTATGGAGTATTAAACTTTTGACAGCATGCATTACAGAAGACATGATAAGGAAAATGACAATGAAGATTATGATGCGTCCACGAACTTTTCCCGCGTAGTTACTATGTTTCAATGCTAAGAAGGAAAAGTAAACTTCTGCTCTGCTAATACAAGCAAAGCATAGTATATAGCATTCATCACTTGATTTACTTTCTGTCTTATGAACGTGCACATCGATTTCTGGAAATTCTTCGTCAAATATTGGGAAGAAATCGACAATATCAATCTCGAAATCTTGTACGAACAGTTTCGTCTTTTTCTGCAAATATGTCAAAAGATTCTTCCAAGTAGATACATTCTTCTTCAATTAATGCCGAGATGTTTGATGAAATGTTTGAAATGAGATCTTTCATTTCTTTGTTTAATCGTCGTCTTTCATCAATATGTGCTGAGAGCATTGAATTGAGATTCCTAATAGCATCAATATACCAATCCATTTCTATACACCATCCGACAAGATCGAACGGCTCCGATACCCTTGATAAGTGCAAACTTATCAATTAAGCAAGAAATGGTGAAGTTAGACGAATAAATAGATAAAAGAAGGGAAGAAATCAGAGTAGGAGGCTAGAAGAATCATTTAGAATCAGGGAAGAAGGGGATACAAACAAGATAACATTACATTTCCATTCATCCATATTACATACTTACAGACAAATATATAGATGTATGTTTACAACCGTACGACAACTACCTAAACCACCTAATATCATCCAAACATAAAACATGCACGGATCAGATGCATATTGAACATTTATGGTTATTGAATGGCTTAAATTAGGCATTTTTATGTAAGTTTGATATGATGGTTATCCAACAGAATTAACTAGGACATTACTTAACCAAGAAATTGAAACTTTTTGTAACTTTGTTGTCCATGGTGCATTTTCTTGAATTTGGTTGTGTAGTAATGATAATTGAAACCTAATTGTAAGTTCATTGATAATATGTCTGTTCGGCTATGAATTAAGATTTACGCACATCAAAACAAGACACTAGGATCTTAAAATGAGATGTGTGTGGACTGTGGAGGCCAATGAGCGTCACGTGTATAGAATCTTGGTTCTTAATCATTCATTGAGTATTTGAGTATATTCATGGGTCTCGCTACAGTCCATGATCTTTGAGACGGCCGTGGTGTAGGTACGTTATAAATAAATAGTATTTCTCTTCAATCTTCCTAATCATATCCATGTTTATGATATGTACTAGTTTTCACTCAATACATATCCATACGTACTAAGTTTTACACGCAGTATCAATACGTACTACTGCAAAGAAAAGCTGAGGTCTGCAAGAGGTACAACTTGAGTAAGTTAAAGAAGAGCTATTGAACGCCATTGACTTTCGCGGTTTGTTTGATTTGATTTTTAGGAACATCAATGTGGATGACAAGCCACTTGATTTCTTTTTACTGATCTCTTTCAGGTTTTCAATATCTAATAGGTTTTCAATATGTACAGGGTTTTCACTCAGTACATATAATATGTATTGGGTTTTCAATTCTTGTTTTCTTCAGTACGTGTGTATATGTACCGTGTATCCATATTTGATCTCTAAAAAAATTTTATCGGATTCCATTTCTCTATTTTGATTTCAAAACTTTGAAAAATTGTTTACAGACATATATAGACTGGTAGATATGAGGCTCATCTATGGGATAGCATAGCTGTTGAATATAAGGGAAAATCAGGAAACGAGGTCAAGGCAGTACGTACTCTCTCTATATATATATCAAAGATCCAAAAGTTTCTCTTAGACTGACATTCATGTCCGGGTCTTGTTTTTTTTTGCTTAGATATTAGGATGTGTTTGCTTTTCAAATAATTTGTTGCAATATGCTCATATAATTAAAGCAGGGATGCAAAGCAATCATTGCTTAGATACTATGATGTCTTTCACTTTTCTAAGAAGCATGATTGTTTAATAGTGTTCTAAATATACATATGAAGTAAGATAAGTGTGTTGCATTTCATCTGGTTAAATTGATATGTACTTTCATTATCATCTTTTGGTACGCTTTCTTTACTTTCTTTCTTATGTCAGGTCATCCTTGGATTTGTGAAAATAGGGTTGCTACTAACCGTATATTAGATCCAACAATTGTTATCGAACAGTTTTGTACAATGACAAGAACTTATTCTGATGATGTCCCATTGGTTTATGGGGGTCGAGGGGGCAGCGCCCATCGTAATCATCAATTTCTCAGTAACCTTGACATTGTTTTCTTTGAATCCCTTTAATATCTGTTGTTAGAATACTACATAACAATGGGTACATATGTGCCTTGTAAAAACATACTAAATACTCATTTTTTCAGTTTATGCACTGATTTCGGGCATTTATAACTTTCAATCTTTTGGGTTTTCTTACCATACATATATTTATGTATTGATGTCTGAGATTCAGTTACGTTTTAGTTCTTTTGTGCATCATGGAAGGGTATTTTCTAGTGGTTTGTAGGAGTTGGTTATATTCTGGTGGTTTGGACATTTTTGAGTTCTCTAGTGGCACAAAACCACGGTGCATAACCTTAAGTCCTTAATGATGAAGACTCTTGATAGTTTTGATTGTGTCTTTGGCAGTTGACAACAGGAGTTGGATGAAACTAAAGCAAGCTATGGTGGAAAATTCAAAAAATAACAGCAGTTGAAGCTATGCTAGAGATGCAGCAGAAAGTTATTTGAGGTTATCAGACTTGTAGGCATCATGACTAAGAGAGAGAGGTCGGAGGAATTATCTCATCAAATTGAAGAGCCTGATACTTGGTACATATTGATATGTACCATGGTTTCACTCGGTACATGTCGATGTACCAGGATTTGCTCAATATGTACTAAAGTTATCCAAGTTATATATGTTTCTGGCAAAAATTTCTTTTGTGCGCTTGAGTTTACAATACTGGCAAAATATGTACTACCATTATTTAAGGCTTCATACTTTTTTTGAATTACATACTTTGCTTATCAAAAATAAAAATACTTAACTGGAAAATATGAGTTGAAATCACAGTATACAATGATGTGCTATGAAAAAACCACAGTAATATAAATGATATATTCCGTAGAACCATGGTACATAAAACAATGTACTCAGGAGGAGAACTTGTAGTACCTAAACGTTGTACACTGAAACAAGAGAAGAAGTTGAAATAAGAGGAGTAGTTCATGTACTATTACATTCAAATTTTAGCGCAGAGTTAAGTGACCAGGTGTTTATGGGTAAAAATCGTTTCTGCCGATTTCGGTAAATTCGGTAGGTGAGTGAGAAACTGGTTCAAACCCTAAACAAATGTGCTGCACGTGAGCACTTTATAGATTCGAGAGATCAATCTGCATACAAGTCCGGCCTAAACCAAGAAATGGCCGTTCCGGACTTGCTTCGGTCACAAAGTGGAGGAGAAGGGTTGATTTGGGGAGGGAAGCAAAGAAAGGTGTTGAGACCCGAATAGTTACGGGAGAGTAGTATCTCGACTTGTATCGAGAAAGTAAAAGCTTGGGAAGCTTGCAAGAGATGAAAGCTTTTGGGGAGAGCTTGCAAAGTTGCCTTTACGAGAGTGTAGTATTTTCTCTGACCGAGACTTGTTGTCGGTGGAAATAGGTAAGACCTATTTATACAAGTCGAGATTGAAACGTACCACTGGCCTCATGAAGGAAGAGAGTAAAGGGTGAAATAATGGGAGGAGGTGGTAACCGCATGGTATTAATGGGTGAAAACGTTTTTCACCATTATTTCCTCTTTTATTTGACCGCTTTATTCCTTTTCACGCTTTCTTAATGTGAGTTTGTGTTGATGTCTCGAGTGTTGGTTGCATCTTGGGTGCAAGTGGTGCTGCTAGGGACGCATGTGGCATGTGCCAATGGCATGTGCGGAATGCCTTCGTTGCGAGTTGCACCTCGAGCGTAAGTGGTAATGCCGAGCTGCTAGTGGCGTGTGTGGCATGTGCCAACGGCATGTGCGGAATGCCTTGGTGGTAGGTTGCACGGTTTTGCAAGTTAGGCTACCGGCGTGTGTGTTTGGCATGTGCCAATGGCATGTTCGGCCATGCTTGATCTAGTTGCAAGTCTCGCGAGCCTAGGGCGCTATATTCGGCGTGGGCCAATGGAATAGTGGCTTGGAAACACGGCTTGCGATACGTGCTGGCATGTGCCAATGGCACGTACGGCCATGTTGACCTAGTTGCAAGTCTTGCAAGCCTAGGGCGCTATATTTGGCGTGGGCCAAAGGCATAGCGGCTTGGAAATATGGCTTGTGATACGTGTTGGCATGTGCCAATGGCACGTACGGCCATGTTGACCTAGTTGCAAGTCTTGCAAGCCTAGGGCGCTATATTTGGCGTGGGACAAAGGCATATCGGCTTGGAAATATGGCTTGCGATACGTGTTGGCATGTGCCAATGGCACGTACGGCCATGTTGACCTAGTTGCAAGTCTTGCAAGCCTAGGGCGCTATATTTGGCGTGGGCCAATGGCATAGCGACTTAGAAATATGGCTTGCGATACGTGTTGGCATGTGCCAATGGCACGTACGGCCATGTTGACCTAGTTGCAAGTCTTGCAAGCCTAGGGCGCTATATTTGGCGTGGGCCAATGGCATAGCGGCTTGGAAATATGGCTTGCGATACGTGTTGGCATGTGCCAATGGCACGTACGGTCATGTTGACCTAGTTGCAAGTCTTGCAAGCCTAGGGCGCTATATTTGGCGTGGGCCAATGGCATAACGACTTAGAAATATGGCTTGCGGTACGTGTTGTCATGTGCCAATGGCACGTACGGCCATGTTGACCTAGTTGCAAGTCTTGCAAGCCTAGGGCGCTATATTTGGCGTGGGCCAATGGCATAGCGACTTAGAAATATGGCTTGCGGTACGTGTTGGCATGTGCCAATGGCACGTACGGCCATGTTTACCTAGTTGCAAGTCTTGCAAGCCTAGGGCGCTATATTTGGCGTGGGCCAATGGCATAGCGTCTTAGAAATATGGCTTGCGGTACGTGTTGGCATGTGCCAATGGCACGTACGGCCATGTTGACCTAGTTGCAAGTCTTGCAAGCCTAGGGCGCTATATTTGGCGTGGGCCAATGGCATAGCGACTTAGAAATATGGTTTGCGGTACGTGTTGGCATGTGCCAATGGCACGTACGGCCATGTTGACCTAGTTGCAAGTCTTGCAAGCCTAGGGCGCTATATTTGGCGTGGGCCAATGGCATAGCGACTTAGAGATATGGCTTGCGACGTGTTGGCATGTGCCAATGGCACGTCGGCCATGTTGACCTAGTTGCAAGTCTTGCAAGCCTAGGGCGCTATATTTGGCGTGGGCCAAAGGCATAGCGGCTCGGAAATTTGGCATTGTTGCCATGGTGCGCGAGGGTGCGGCTTGGTTTGGCATTGTTGCCATGGTGCGCGGGTGCGGCTTTGGTTTGGCATTGTTGCCATGGTGCGCGGGGTGCGGCTTGGTTTGGCATTGTTGCCATGGTGCGCGAGTGCGGCTTGGTTTGGCATTGTTGCCATGGTGCGCGGATGCGGCTTGGTTTGGCATTGTTGCCATGGTGCGCGATATGCGGCTTGGTTTGGCATTGTTGCCATGGTGCGCGATATGCGGCTTGGTTTGGCATTGTTTCCATGGTGCGCGGGGTGCGGCTTGGTTTGGCATTGTTGCCATGGTGCGCGATATGCGGCTTGGTTTGGCATTGTTGCCATGGTGCGCAATATGCGGCTTGGTTTGGCATTGTTGCCATGGTGCGCAAGGTGCGGCTTGGTTTTGGAATTAGGGTTCTGTGTTTAAAACCCTAATCTGGTATTTTGAAAAAATACCCCTATTAATTATTTACACCTGAGTTAAATGCTCTTAGTTAAAGTGTTGCG
Organism: Papaver armeniacum; assembly: GCA_023531295.1. Classification (NCBI taxonomy): domain Eukaryota; kingdom Viridiplantae; phylum Streptophyta; class Magnoliopsida; order Ranunculales; family Papaveraceae; genus Papaver; species Papaver armeniacum. Next base: position 15,228 of record JAJJWW010010607.1, on the reverse strand, counting down.
GGTAACACTAGGTCATGGGGTTTTACGATTTTACCCCTTGTCTAAAAACCACCATCAACATTAAGTCCCATGCTTAGCTCGGAACAGGGGCTTTGTTGCGAGGTAAGCATAAGTTGGTGACAAACTATTAACAACAAACCGTAAAAAAATTGAAGGAGGCTTGTCTGACCTTTTATAAATAGGATTTGGAATCCTTTCCTCTGGTAGTTTTGCACAAATCGGGAGGCTGGCACAATTGGTGGGCCCGGTGCAGCTTGGGCGACGTTGGGAAGTTGGCGTGAGTTGGGAAACTGAGTGTGCTAGCTGGTGGGACCGGTGCAAAGTGTAGAAGCCGTGCGCGCTTGCAGGTCTGCGCAATTGGCGGGGCCGGTGCAACTTGGAAATCGCGCTTGCAGGCGTGACTTGGGCGGCCATTGGGAGGTCGGCGCAATTGGTGGGGCCGGTGCAACTTGGAAACCGTGCTTGCAGGCGTGACTTATGTAAATAAAGAGGGAGCAGACGTTTCTTCAGACAACAAAGTTTCCTTATTTTGCTTTCCTTCACGTGCGGCTTCAATTAGGGCATCATCCATGCCAAAAAATCTGGAAGCATTATGTCCTTCATTGCTCCCTTTCCTTTTTTAGGGTTCCGTATTCATACCCAACGCGAATGTATCGCCTCCCTTGTTTGAGAAGGGGTTCTTCCTGTTGATTCCCCTTTTCCTTTGCTTTGCCGGTGCGTTTTCTTCTTCTTTTTGTTCATGCTATCCTCTTTTTGTATGTGTATAGATAGGATGGAACTTGATCATTTTCCCATTTCTTGCAGTGTATGATTGGATCTTCCAGAGACGGCCGTGCCTTTAACCTTTTGGAAAAGGACTTCAGAATCGGTGGAGATCGATCTCCTTCTCTTGAGGAGGTATTGGTTGGGATTGAATCTTTGTTCCATGAAGCTAACGAAATTATTAAGGACCTCCCTTCCATCTATCCTCACGAAGAACAGGTGCATGTTCGGACTCTCTTGGGTTCAGTGGACGCGGAGGAGAACGCCATGATTCTTGATTTTGATGTGGATGAATCAAAAAACTTCCTTCGAAGTGTCGATGAGAAAACTTTCGAAGGAGTATATGATAGAAGCGAGACAGCCTTTGAAGTTGATGCCAAAGGTGTTATTGATGATACCGGAGGGGTCATGGTGGCGTATCTTTGGAATAGTTGTCGGGGAGGACACTGCTGGCTTGCATTGTGGCTGCCGGGATGGGATGTTGAGGTTGCCGCTGCTAAAACTGCTGAATGGAACCTTTGTTGCCCGAAGGATTGCTGGGGGAAGTGCTTGAAGATAGTTTTTCCCGAAGGGACTTGCGCTCCATCCTTCGAGGGCTAGTTCCTCCTTTTGTTTTTTCTGTTAGCTGCTTAGTTCCCTGATGTTTTTCTCCTTTTTTTTTTTCTTTTTTGTAAACACATCTTTCCCTTCTTCTTCATCAGTAAACATTTTGCTTCATATATATATATATTTGAAAGAGGTTGTGGTATGATGGTTCTGCAATGGTTTTCTGGGTTCTTCTGATGTATTTCTCTGATATATGAAGGATTCGCTCGGGATATATTTATTTATTTTTATTTTTTTTTTGACAAAAAGGGAGATCTCCAGGGAAAAATACAAACGGTGTATTCATCCTGGGGAAGTACAGCTATTAAGAGGAATGGTTTAAAGGAAATCTGAAAAGGGAGTGATTGGGAAGTACTGACATTTTAGGGATTGGATTCCTTGAGCCATCGCGAGTGAACTATCACGCCTTGGTGTGTCGGTATTGATGAGCTTGCAATATCCTCCCAAAGGGTATCCGCAACTGAGATCTGACTCGCCTTCATCTTCCTCGGGCAAATCCATCTTTACTGTCATCCTCCCAACTTAAAACGACATTTCCTTAACCACTACATCTCCGATTGAAAACGGGTTCAGACGTCGTGTAACCATTTGAGCCACAGCCGTTGGTTTCACTAGAAGCTTCCAAGCTTCTTGCAAAGTGTTCGAATGGTCCAGCTCCCCATTCACATTTTTTGACAGCGTTTGTGCTTAGGTTGTTGCGCGAGTCCCCATGACATAATGGGGGAAGAAAAGGCCGGTTGCAGAAAAGGTTGCTCGGTCAGACTTACTTGCATTTGAAAATCATGGGCTAGTGCCAACGGGTCCTCTCCGGATGCTTGGGTTCCTTCAATAGCTCGTTGATGCGATAACCCGTGGGACGATTTGTTGGGAATCCCTTCGGGCGTGGATGTCGGCGGAGGTGTACGTCCGATTTCGCTTTGTTGTCGAGCACCCATAAGCGTCCCAAAATCATGTCATGATCTAGTTCTTTGATAATGTGGAACTTGCTATGCGTTATAGCGTCTCCCATCTCGATCTCTAAGTTGATGTAGCCATGCGCGTTCAAAGCTTCTCCTCCCAAGTTCTTAATCACGGACGGGGAATAGGTAGCGTCTTGTTTTGTAAATCCTGCTTGCCTTTAGTGTCTTGAAAGTAATGATGTTGTGGTAGGAGGTCGTGTCGATGAGCGTGTCGTCAAATTTGTTACCTCTTAAACGGGACGTGGTTAGCGAGTCCCAGTTCTCCTTTTTGGTTCCGCCCATTTGGAGAGCTTGGGCCCCGGTGTGGAGTGCGAGGAGAGAAAAAGCCGTTTGCCGGACACAACACGATTGAGAGCTGCGAAAATATCTTGTCTCTGTACCTTGGAAAGATAGAGAATTTCGCATATATGTTGCATCATGGATTGCACAGTCTCGTGCACGGAATTCCCGGAGAGGACCCCTTGATTTCTTATGGGGAGTGGGTCTCGATGCACTCTTTCGTCTCTAGTTGGAGTTCTCCACCTTCTATCCTTTCTTTGAAAATATGCTTTAGTCTGTTGCAATCGCTAGTCGGGTGGTGAACGAACCTGTGATAATGACAGTATTTGGGGTTCGCCATCTCAGCTTCAGTTGGCGGACGTCTGAGCGGTGGCAGTCTGATGACATCATCTTGAACCCATGCTTCCAGGAGGTCAATCACCTCCTCGATGGGGAATGGGAAATCAAGGGTATTTCCTTCGGTCTCGCGATGCTGCACGGGAGTTTTAGCGACAATCTTCCGTCGTGAGGTTCCGTTGTGCCGGTGCTTCACGTTTCGAGTGGTGGCTCGTAGTTGCGGCTTTCCTTTTTCCTCTTTCGTTCACTATGTTCACGGAGGATGAGCCGGCATTAAATTGTTTGCTGATGAGGCGTCTATTCCCGCGAGTTTCACGCGCGTCTTCGATTCGAGTTGGCCTAGTCCTTTCCAGTAATCTTTGTGCTTGTTATTGCGATCGTCGGCGGCCTCATGGAGTTCGGAGAACGTTTGGAAACGCAAGTTTTCTAGCGGGCGCGGTAGATGGGACCATACCATTGATGCATGCGTTTACCAATTGTTGCTCGGTCACGTTTGGGTCGTGACGATCGAGTGTTGAACCCTGAACCTTTTGACGATCATTCGGATGTTCGTTATCCCACTGGTATATTCTCCCGAGGTCTGAAAAGGTAACTTGTTCGGACACGAAGAAGTACTTCCTGTAAAACGCGGTGACCATGCTACTCCGATTGGGAATGTTGTTCGGTGGGATCTTTGTTGTACCATGTATACGCCCTTAGGTAAGTGATTTTGAAAATTCCCTTAAACGAAGAACGTGATTGTATTCATGTTCACCCAAGGATTCGGTGAAACGAGAAACATGTTCGCGTGCATTCCCGTACCATCGTACGGGGTAAATTGAGGAGAAGAGTACCCCCTTGGGAGAGGGATTCTCTGTATTTCGGATGGGTAAGGGGTTGGTGATGATGTACATCCAACTCATCATGCTTGATTCGGTCGCGTAGGAGCTGTTCCAAATCTTCTCTCGTGACGAAGTTGGGTGGTTGATTTCTCTCCAACGGGATTCTAGTGCGAGTTTCTTCATCCGTGGAGGCGTGCCCTGCCGAGGTGCCGGCGTCGGGGTTGTTGGAGATGCTTCTAGGCGTCTCTGGAGGATGCGACTCACGGGGTAGTCGCTCTGTCAGGGTTTTGAGAAAGGTGAGCACCTCCTTCGTGTTGAAACCATATCTGTGCCAGGCTCGCGAACGTTTCTGTCGTTCCATCAAATCGGCGATGGTGACGTAAGGACGACTTCCTCTGGTCCCTCCGGTCTCTCGTCCCCGTCGGCGGGGTAATTGGAGCCTTAGTTGTCGGAGGCGCCATCTTTGGAAGAAGCATTCGGGGTCGTGGCGGCGGCCACTAGCTCGTGGCTGGGGGCGTGACACCTGAAGAGATATTCTCGTTGCCGTGATTAGAGGGTTGTGCAAAGACGCTAGAGGAGGCAGCGGCTCTGGCCCTGGTGATAGGCGGTGTTACACTTAAGGGAGTGCATTCGATGTTGCTGTTGTCGCCGTTGAAGTAACAACGTTATAGGGAGAGGCGCCAACATCAGGGATGCGTTCTGCGCTGGTGTTCTCGGCAGCCGCTCCGGATCTGAGTTCCACCATGTTGGGATTTGACGTTCGGAAAACGAAATCGGGAGTTGGAGTTGGTATTGTAGCCGATAGATCAATCCTCCCGCTGTGGTCGCCAATTGTTTATGGGTAAAAATCGTTTCTGCCGATTTCGGTAAATTCGGTAGGTGAGTGAGAAACTGGTTCAAACCCTAAACAAATGTGTTGCACGTGAGCACTTTATAGATTCGAGAGATCAATCTGTACAAGTCCGGCCTAAACCAAGAAATGGCCGTTCCAGACTTGCTTCGGTCACAAAGTGGAGGAGAAGGGTTGATTTGGGGAGGGAAGCAAAGAAAGGTGTTGAGACCAGAATAGTTCTGGGAGAGTAGTATCTCGACTTGTATCAGAAAGTAAAAGCTTGGGAAGCTTGCAAGAGATGAAAGCTTTTTGGGATAGCTTGCAAAGTTGCCTTTCTGAGAGTGTAGTATTTTTGTCCTGACCGAGACTTGTTGTCTGGTGGAAATAGGTAAGACCTATTTATACAAGTCGAGATTGAAACGTACCCTGGCCTCATGAAGGAAGAGAGTAAAGGGTGAAATAATGGGAGGAGGTGGTAACCGCATGGTGTTAATGGGTGAAAACGTTTTCACCATTATTTCCTCTTTTATTTGACCGCTTTATTCCTTTTCACGCTTTCTTAATGTGAGCGTAGTGTACGCTGCATCTTTGTGACCGCCAAACCAAAACCCTAAAAAGCATCCCCGGTTTGTGTTGATGTCTCGAGTGTTGGTTGCATCTTGGGTGCAAGTGGTGCTGCTAGGGGACGCATGTAGCATGTGCCAATGGCATGTGCGGAATGCCTTCGTTGCGAGTTGCACCTCGGCGTAAGTGGTAATGCCGAGCTGCTAGTGGCGTGTGTGGCATGTGCCAACGGCATGTGCGGAATGCCTTGGTGGTAGGTTGCACGGTTTGCAAGTTAGGCTACCAGCGTGTGTGTTTGGCATGTGCCAATGGCATGTGCGGCCATGCGACCTAGTTACAAGTCTCGCCAGCCTAGGGCGCTATATTCGGCGTGGGCCAATGGCATAGTGGCTTGGAAACACGGCTTGCGATACGTGTTTGGCATGTGCCAATGGCACGTACGGCCATGTTGACCTAGTTGCAAGTCTTGCAAGCCTAGGGCGCTATATTTGGCGTGGGCCAAAGGCATAGCGGCTTGGAAATATGGCTTGCGATACGTGTTGGCATGTGCCAATGGCACGTACGGCCATGTTGACCTAGTTGCAAGTCTTGCAAGCCTAGGGCGCTATATTTGGCGTGGGCCAAAGGCATAGCGGCTTGGAAATATGGCTTACGATACGTGTTGGCATGTGCCAATGGCACGTACGGCCATGTTGACCTAGTTGCAAGTCTTGCAAGCCTAGGGCGCTATATTTGGCGTGGGCCAATGGCATAGCGACTTAGAAATATGGCTTGCGATACGTGTTGGCATGTGCCAATGGCACGTACGGTCATGTTGACCTAGTTGCAAGTCTTGCAAGCCTAGGGCGCTATATTTGGCGTGGGCCAATGGCATAGCGACTTAGAAATATGGATTGCGGTACGTGTTGGCATGTGCCAATGGCATGTACGGCCATGTTGACCTAGTTGCAAGTCTTGCAAGCCTAGGGCGCTATATTTGGCGTGGGCCAATGGCATAGCGACTTAGAAATATGGCTTGTGGTACGTGTTGGCATGTGCCAATGGCACGTACGGCCATGTTGACCTAGTTGCAAGTCTTGCAAGCCTAGGGCGCTATATTTGGCGTGGGCCAATGGCATAGCGTCTTAGAAATATGGCTTGCGTTACGTGTTGGCATGTGCCAATGGCACGTACGGCCATGTTGACCTAGTTGCAAGTCTTGCAAGCCTAGGGCGCTATATTTGGCGTGGGCCAATGGCATAGCGACTTAGAAATATGGTTTGCGGTACGTGTTGGCACGTGCCAATGGCACGACTGGCCATGTTGACCTAGTTGCAAGTCTTGCAAGCCTAGGGCGCTATATTTGGCGTGGGCCAATGGCATAGCGACTTAGAGATATGGCTTGCGGTGTACGTGTTGGCATGTGCCAATGGCACGTACGACCATGTTGACCTAGTTGCAAGTCTTGCAAGCCTAGGGCGCTATATTTGGCGTGGGCCAAAGGCATAGCGGCTCGGATATTTGGCATTGTTGCCATGGTGCGCAGGGTGCGGCTTGGTTTGGCATTGTTGCCATGGTGCGCAGGGTGCGGCTTTGGTTTGGCATTGTTGCCATGGTGCGCAGGGTGCGGCTTGGTTTGGCATTGTTGCCATGGTGCGCAAGATATGCGGCTTGGTTTGGCATTGTTGCCATGGTGCGCGAGGTGCGGCTTGGTTTGGCATTGTTGCCATGGTGCGCGATATGCGGCTTGGTTTGGCATTGTTGCCATGGTGCGCGATATGCGGCTTGGTTTGGCATTGTTGCCATGGTGCGCAGGGTGCGGCTTGGTTTGGCATTGTTGCCATGGTGCGCGATATGCGGCTTGGTTTGGCATTGTTGCCATGGTGCGCGAGTGCGGCTTGGTTTTGGAATTAGGGTTACGTGTTTGAAAACCTAATGCGGTATTTTGAAAAAATACCCCTATTAATTATTTACATCTGAGTTAAATGCTATTAGTTAAAGTGTTGCGGGTAACACTAGGTCATGGGGTTTTACGATTTTACCCCTTGTCTAAAAACCACCATCAACACCAGGTCAGCAATCCCGAACTCTATGGTCTTTTTAGCACCAGTTTTTGGTGTAACAGTGGAACACTTTCATAATCCCGAGCTTCAACTGACTTGATAAAGTCTGGGTATTTATACCACTGCAACACATGCACCTTGCTGCAACACACACCCAAAAAGTAACTAATAAGTTTTTTCTTCACAAACTTTATGTAGATCTAATTTTTGCAACAATTATGTATCGAAAGAAAATAAAACCACCCAATTTTTCACAATACATAAAAGTATGCACTGGCATTGACACTGTCAAAAACCACCAGTTTTACACAGTACAACTAAGAAGATATGTACTGAATCAACAAAATATGTACTGCAGTTTTTACCAATACATATGGATTTTTCTTTCATATTTCATGTATAATCAACAAGCTTATTATATTAGAAAAGAAATATAACATGAACACATTAACAAGTACATGGTGATATGTACACATATGTAATCTATTCGATAACACTAAAAATCGATATGCACTAATGCTTATTCGTATCAATATGTACTGAAGTGTTTAACTCTAGGACAAAGTAACATGTATTTATCAGATATAACATGAACTGGTTAGATATCCATCAATACATGTTGATAAGTACTAATTCAAGAATAAAGTACTTTGAACAGTACATATCGACCATAAACTAGGTCTTTAAGCGGTACATATTGATATGTACTGTAGATACATATTCGAACCGAAACTAGGGCAAGGGGTCTATACAGTACATAATGATATGTACCGCATCAAAGAATCAAATTTCCCCAAATACAAATGGATATGTATTGTATGATGATAATTGTACATGTTGATATGTACTGGTGGATATGAACTGCAAGAAGTGAGTTTATCAATCAGTACATATCAACGTGTACTGTCAAAACACATTGATTTACATATTTTTTTCCCTTTGCATGTTAATACATACTGATATGTACCTAATAGTTATATAATAAGATAAAGTTTCAATAGTACATACCAACATGTACTAATTCTTTATTCAAGCATAAAAGACGTTTTACACATATTGTACATGTGAATATGTACAGGTTCCTTGAACAATTTGTCTTTGTTTATACAGTACATAATGATATATACTGAATCTAAAAGTTACTCTTTCCCTATGTATGGATATGTATTGCATCTAAAAATCAGTCTTATACAAGCATAAACTATGGGTTCATACAATACGTATCAGTACATAACTATATGTATTGCATCACCCAACAAAAATGATATGAGTTGTGATAAACCAGCATTAATTTTCAACCAAAATGAATTACAAGAATTGAAAAAAGTTCAAAGAGAGGAACAATATTTCAAACAAATTAACTTAGAAACCATCCAATTTCAGCACAATTAACAATTGAACAATGCAGTGATCAATTAAATTAATCTAACAAAATATTTTCTCAACAAATCCATCTGCATACAGCACTAACCCCTAACAATTTCAATAAACCCTAAAAGAAATCAAAATCCAACAAAATCAAATCAAAACAAATCAACAAATTACCTGTTCAAAGATCTTCTTCCTCATTGAATTAAACCCTAATATCTCCTACGCTACCATCTTTGACGTTAATCCCCTCTTCTTATGCTTCTTCTTCTTCTCCATGGTTACCACCACTGCAATCACAAAAACCATCAACGATTTTCTCGTTTGATTCGTCACAATAAAAACCAGAAAATCGAATACCAAAACTACAACGAAAGAGAAACTGACGTCCTGGTTTTGTGAAAGAGAAAGTGACAACCTGGTTTTGTGAAGCGAACGAGTTTTGTGATGGGTACGAAGGTAAATTTATTTTTCCAAAACCTTTTTGGACCAGCGGTTAAAAGATTTCTCACGCTGGACTACAAGATAACTGGTATACGGGTTTCTAGACCAACTAGCAAATTTCTCTATTCTTTTCCAACCAATACTGCAAGTGCACAATGCTGATTTACACAACCCAGCAGAGCTTGGATAAAAAGGTTTTAACAAGCTAAAACTATAACATATTCATCTGAACTAAGAAGAGGGTTACTAGTTACTACACCATTCCCCTGACAAGTTCAAATAAATTGCAACTCATTTTTCAGTACAGGAATTCCCTGCTCCTCACCAAGTAAAAACTCTGCGCTAACCCTCAATTGGTGATATAAAATTGGAATTGCAGATTCTTCTTGAACTCGGCACAAGATACTACGGTTCCTAATGTCCTCTATAAATTCGACGCTTTCTAGTTTAGCCACTTGTAGGTGTGCTTTAATTGTGGCAATGGTAAATTCGTAGCCAAACCTGACACCGCCGATCAACAGAAAATAAATTTAATATGTATTTGTCCGGTTAACTGGTGACGGTTCGTCATAGCCTGGCAGTTTAAACATTTTATTTTTCTAAGCACAAAACGTACCTGCACTGCGGCTTCAGTTAGCGCTGTTATCATTTTATTTACATTTTATTTTCGTTAGATAAATTGTGGAGGTGGTTAGGGGCCTTAGTGGCTAGTTAAGGTCATCGCGTGGACCTACTAAATAGTTTAAGTTAAGTTGGTCGGCCATGCGCCATTTGAAGGTTTGGTCTAAGCTAAGCCGATTGGTGCACGGACACGGATATAGGCCCGGTCCTGGCTTCCCGGTGGCCTCAATCGAAAAAATAATTTGTGGCCTCATAATATAATTTTCTTTTCATATAACAAACTAAAAATTAGTACCGCAGTATCAGGAAAAAGAAAATCATCATTAGCAAACTAAAATCAATTCTAATTGTAGATTTTTAATAGGTAACTTGTAAGGAATTTTTGATAAAAAAATTACCACCAACACCTAAAATCAGGTTTTTTTTTTTTTTTTTTTTTTTTTTTGTAATAGCCAAACAGTGGGGAAATGTGAGATTCTTTGTAAACAAATTATGATTACATATGCACTCATAAAACAAATTCATTTATATATAAATTGTATGAATATAGATTTTACTAGGTATCACCAGGGCCATCGCGGCTCAACCTCTTTGATTGATTTGTTCATATGGCTTATTTTTGCACTCATAGAGGTAGGTAGCATCCCAAATACAACTCATTTATCTTATTAACTTGCTTAATTTTTTTTTCAATCTCAGACATGTATACACGCCGATATATAAGATGAAATCTAGCTCTCACCTTATAGTATTGATGTATTTATAGACCCCTGATGAAATCTTAAGATAAAGTTAGGGTGTAAATTCGGGCAGGCCAGGCTGCCCAGCCCAAAAACTAAGGCAGGCCGGGTAGGCCAGGCCCGTAAAAAAATTTAGGCCAAACAGGCCGGGTAAAAGTAGATAATTTGCTACGCAAAGCCCTCTTTTTATACGGGCAGGCCAGATCGGGCCGGACATGCCACTATTTTGATTTCTTTTCTTTTTTAGTTTAAATTTTCAAATGGAAGGTATTAAATTTGTTTATTCTTAATATAATATCTTTTCCTTTCTAACACTGCATATAGTAAGTGATAGTATTATTTTATATTTAAATTACAATGACAAACTTCTTATTTTAGCCTTTAATAAATAAATAATTAGAATTGAATAAACTTTCCAAATAAGAAAATATATTACCATTAATGTTTTGAAAATGTTAATTATAAGTAAAAACAACTGTATATTTTATTTTTCTTGATACAAAATTGACAATTATAAAATGGTAACGTTTAAGTCTTATTAAGAGGATATTAAATAATTAATGCATAGAGAAGGCTTTCATGCCGCTAGGCCGGGCATCATAATTAATTGCAAAGCCCGAGCCCGCCTAATAAATTAATCCAGGCCAGACCAAGCGGCCCGTGACGGGCCATAACAGGCTTTGGGCTATTTCGGGTACAGGCAGGCTCGGGCGGGTACAGGCAGGTCGAGTATTTTTCGGGGTATTATTTACACCCCTAGATAAAGTAGCAATAAAATTTTGGATGGGGAAATTAAAGTCCACCAACGGGTATATTAATTAAATACCCTTAGATTTGGAATCCTTCAAAAATACCCCTATCACATTATAAATATACCCCTCCTCTTATATATAAACTTTATCCATTTAGAAATAAATTATTTTAGTAATCTATTCCACATGACATTTTTCTTTATTTCAAAAAACAATAATTTTCTATCTCGATCACTCCATCACCGCCTCAAACTCCACCGACGGCAATTCACCACCACCACCACTCCACAACCATCACCACCGCCACCACCACTTCACAACTATCACCAACATTCCACCATCACAACTCCACCACTCATCGTCACCACCGCCACCGCCATCGCGACCACCATCACCTCTAAATCCACCGCCGTTGCCGCCAAGTTGATAACAAAATTGAAAATTTAGAAATAAGTTAGGTCAAGATTTTTGTATCAACAACCGAAGTTGATCCATATTTTTATATCAACAACCGAAGTTGACATCAAATTTTGATGTCAACAACCAAAGTTGATATCATATTTATTGTCAACAACCCAAGTTGTTACCAAAATTGAAAACTCGAAAATTTGTTAGGTAAAGATTACGTGTTAACAACCCAAGTTGACACCAAAATCTGGTGTCAACAACAAAAGTTGATCCCAAAATCTGGTGGAACCACCACCTCCACCGCCGGCATCACCACCACCACCACAAGCATGTGAGATAATAAATAAAATGATTTTCATCTAAATTTTTATTAATATTGAAAAAATATTTATATGATTCAAAATTAAATGAATTATATTCTAGAAGACGAGGGGTGTAATTATTGATGGGTAAGGGTATTTGTGAAATCCATGAAAAGGAGGGGTATTAATACAATTTCCACATAAATTTGTTACGGAAGAACAAAAAATGAAGTCTCTTAATTATTTTCTATAGTAGCATTATCTTAGTAGTGGTCATTCATGCTTGCAAAATTTTCCGGAAATATAATCTTTATGTGGCGGATGGAGAGGAGTGAGTCCAAATTTGTGCACACCTCTAAAAACGGGGTTCACGTTCCGGCTCTCCTCATTGGACGCTCTATTCGGTCAAATTTGCTTACCATTCAATTTGAGCATTTTTTTTCTCTCTCATCCGATTTTTTCTCTCCAAACTAGGTGATTTTTTTAGGGTTTGTTTTTTTTTCAAGTTTTTGATCCTCTTGATCAACTGCGGTTGATTCAAGATGGTTGAAATCCATGATTGGGGACCTAGCAATCAAGATAAAGAAATTTCTTATGCTGATAAGGTTAAAGGGAAAAAATCTACATCTGATAAGGGTAAAAAACCTTATGTTATTACTGCGGAAGATTGTGATATTAATTCCAATATTACATATGATAATGGAGAGCATGTTCTTGAGGTGACACTTGATTTGGCTAAAGAGGGGTGCGACATATTCCAGTTTAGTTTGATCGGAAGATTAAACTTTAGTGGTTTAAAGCTTCTTGACGTTAAATTTTTTTTGGTAGATCAATGGGATATCCCTGATGATAGATGCAAACTTGCACCTATGACTATGGGTTTCTTTGTTATTAAGCTCGCCTCCAAAGAAGATAAAGAACATGTGTGGCATGGAGGATCCTTGATGGTTGGAAAATAAACTTTACGTGTGATTAATTTTTATGTGAATTTTGATCCGGAAAAACAGCCAACTTCAAAAAAAACTCTTTGGGTTTACTTTGCGGGTTTATTTATTGAATTATGGACGAAGAAAATTCTAATTTCGATGGCTAAGTTGATTGGAAGACCTGTTGCTATTGATCAGAAAACTTTAGATCATTATTTTTGTAATTATGCAGTTGTTCTTATTGAGATAGACATGGCGAAACCTATTCCAAAAAGGATTAGGGTTAAAGCGAATGTAAATATATTTTGGCAGTACATTATAGTTCAGGATTTAAATAAGGCTAATTTATGTTCCCATTGTAAAATAATGGGGCATATGCTTGCAAATTGTAATGCTGCTCGGAAAATCATCAAGGGACCTGGAGGTACTGACGGGAGTAGAACTGAAGGTACAAGAAAGGGTGCGTTAGTAATCCAATGGAGGGAAACTGGGGGAATCAGTTTCGGATGCAAAAGGTGTTGAAAATACGTCCAACACTAATTCTACAACTGATGAGGTACAACAAGATGAGGGAATACACGGTGATACCCAACAGGAAGCAAATATGAGTAATCCAATTCATGATAGTGTGCATATTGTGGACGATGATCAGGAAAAATCTACATGGAATCAGGTTAAAGGTAAGAATATTTCTGGCCGTATGCATGTTGATTCAACACCACTCCTTTGGTTGGTGCTTTATTAGATTCTAGGCATATTCATTCTAAAAATTATTTTGAAGTTCTTTCGAGAGAAGTTGGCTTGTTTAATGATGCTGACAATGAAGATGTTTCATTACAAATGTCAGATTGTAGTATTGAAGTTTCTGATGGTAATATTGATTCGGAAGAATGGAGTAAGGAAATTTCTAGCACATCGCAAAATTCAAACAGAAACGGAGTCCAATTCAGATTCGGTTTTGTAATTCAATCGAGATTTGGAAATCAAATCAGATTTGGTTTTGCAAGCAAAACCTAATTCTAACGTGAATATGGACCAAAATAAGGATAATGGGCCTGATCTGGGCAGTAAAGATGTTGATTTGGATTCCTCTCCGCAACTGGATACTTTTGGTCACAAAGCTCAACGGGGGAAATCGCCTAGGCCTATTCGAGATAAGGTAAGTGCTAGTAGTTCAGTTCCTTTAACTAAAGAGGAGCATGATGTTTTTATTCAATAAAAAATGATGATATTCAAGTAAAGTTTGTGAAGGATATAATTTTTAGAAAGGAGTATTTCAAGGAAATACAAGAACAATTAGAAAGAATGAAAACTTCAATGAAGAAAATTAAGAATTCAATTTATGTTAGTGCTAGTGGCACTAAATTAACAAAGGAGGAGGTGGAAACACTTGACCTAATTGAGGATGCTGATTTCCAAAGACGATTCATTGAAGATGACTCGATTCGAAGGGAGTGTATGCTGGAACTCAGTAAAGTAACTGTAGAGAATTATTCTTTGTAATTTTTTTTTTCAGTTATGAGTCTCTTGAGTATTTTTGGCTTTTAGGGAAGTTATTTATGCTTTAACCTCTTTGGTTTATGGGGGTGGGGGGCCTTGAGCCCCCTTTTGTAATTCTTGTAATTACGTTTTTTTTCTTAATAAACTATTGGACTTAGCAAAAAAAAAAAAATTAATATTTATTTCTGATAATGATATTTTCCTTATCTTTTCTCCTTCATAATAATAATCAATTTTGAAATGGTTCAGAGAAAAAGAGAAAATCAATCAGAGCTCATCTTCATTCGTCGATGATCCACTTTAACAACATATAAAATTTAAGTTTTCATGTATAAAAATATTTAGGTCATGCAAGTTACAATCACATGAGACTCGATTTCGATTTTTTGATTCGCGGCAAAAAAAGAGATTCCTAATTCACAAAATCGCAAATTCTCCCAAAACCAGAACCCTCTAAACCTAAATGAAATTCCAATCACTAATGTTCCCATATATGAGTTCAGGGTTCAGATTAAGTTTATTGAAGAACACGATCTTATGAAAAAGTTGGTACCTCTCTTACCAAGACTGCAGGTCTACGCGCTTGTACCATTAATGGTTGATATCATAAGACACGAGTCTAACATAGTGATCGACTGCTAGACATCAAACCCCTTTTATCAGATTAAGAAGTCGTCGCTCTGCCAATCAACTTAAAATTCAAGGTTTATGTTTCCGATCGTTCCTTCCATCTCCAACTTCTCTAACCTCTCATCAATCTTCTTCTTTTTCTTTTTTTTTTTTTTTTTTCTGAATCATATCTGGTGCAAATCAGTATTTTAGATTCTCTAACTGTGGACTCAAAGATTTTATTTTATTTTATTTTCTTGATGATGAAGAAGAAGAAATCAATCTCAGTATAGAAACTTGTGTTTTATTGAAAATAAAAACTAAAAGCGTTTTTGATGCAAAAAATCCTCCAATGAG
>JAJJWW010010606.1:0-336810 GCA_023531295.1 Papaver armeniacum | reverse complement strand
ATTAATTAGGCAAAATCGAGTAAGGGGTGTAGTGTGGGAAATCCTGCTACTACAGCACCTCTTCAAAACCCTGATTCCATCAACGGTCGCATATGAGTGTCTCAAAGATCATCTCGTCCGTCCAGCTTCACCGGCTTGGTTATACAACCCTGGTCAGGAGTTAATTGGTCAATGAGGCGTCATGGTGATCACCACCCGTCGCTTTACCACACCATGATACAGTACCTGCATAAAATACACACGATACTTCACAAGTATCGACTTCCTAAATAACGCAGTTATTCAATTTAGCATCACATGCTACCTTTTGTGGGTCCCACGATCCACACATTCCAGACATCAATCATGTCACAAACTTGGGGATACATACTTGGGTATTGGTCTGGCGGTTTACAGCGTGCAACGCACCATCACAAGAACGTGTCAGGAAGTCATGGACGGTTAGAGATGATAGGAGAAGTGGGCAAGACTGGTCGTGTAACACCAACACACACCTCCACTACTCCATCACTCCACTTCCTTCACTTCCCACGAGAGACGTGAATAAGGCTCAAATGACTTGTATAAATAGGTTCTCCTCCCTATTTTCAACACAGGAGAAAAAACAACACAAGTCCAGCATTTAGAAACCAAGTGTTAATACAAAACGTATTCAAATACCCGAGCCTGCTTGCATCAATCGTAAGCCTCGCTCACCTTTACGTTACAAGTCATAAGCAAGCCAACACCTTCACAATCTCAACACCTTCTTCGCTTCCCTCCCTAAGATCAACCCCATCTCCTTCACTTTGTGACCGAAACAAGTCTGGAATGGCCATGTCTTGGTTTAGGCCGGACTTGCACAGATTGATTTCCGAATCTACAAGCACTCACCGCGCAGTGCATTTGTTTAGGGTTTAGATTCATTCCTCATCCACACACCCCAAATTACTAAATCCGGCAGGAATAGTTTTCACCCATAAACAAAGGGTATATAGGTAATTGAACTACCCATAGTGTACCCCTTATAAGGTCACCCTAGATGGGATTATTGTTTTGTATGCCCTGAAATTTTTAGGTATGCCCTTGTAGATGGGGAAAAACGGTTCGCTGGTTTTTTAGGGAAGTGAAGAGACGGACGTGTTGTCGAGACTCCTCAACCGAGCAAACTGTTTAACCTCACACAGATGCACTGCAAAGGGAGTTCTTAGATTCGAGAGATCAATCTGTAAGACTCCGGCCTAAACAAAGTCAATGGTTGTTCTAGAGTCAATTCGGTCACAAAGAGGGAGATGGGTTGATCTGTAGGAGGGAAGCTGAGAATTGTGTGGGGTCAAAGATTTTCAAGGATTGTGGATGTGTTGTGGGCTTCTGCAAATGATGAATAAGTTTGAATGATTGAGAGAGTGTTGCTCACATGATGATTCTTGGTTAGACGATGGATTGTCTGTTCAATATCTCGTTGATTTTCTGTGCGTTTGTTCTCGTTGTTTCAATCATGGATTCAAGGACTTATTTATATTGTCAGAGTAATGGACACATTTATCCCTGTAAGTGTGACGGTTTCTTGAGTGAAATTGTGGGAAAGTGGGTGCTTATGGGTAAAAACTGATTCTACTATTTTTGGTAATTCGGGGTGTGTTGATGAGAAACGAGTCTAAACCCTAAACAAATGCACTGCACGGGAGTGCTTTTAGGTTCGAGAAATCAATCTGTAAGACTCTGGCCTAAACCAAGGAATGGCCGTTCCAGATTCAATTCGGTCACAAGGTGAAGGAGATGGGGTTTATCTTAGGGAGGGAAGCGAAGAAGGTGTTGAGATTATGAAGGTGTTGGCTGTGTATGACTTGTATCAGAATGATGAACCGGCTTGCAAAATGAAAGCAATCAGTTTTAGGTGTTTTCTGGATACTGATGACAACACTTGTGTTCCCCCTATTTGAATAGGTTGAAAACCTATTTATACAAGTCATTTGAGCGCAACCCTGATCTCGTAGGAAGTGGAGAGAGTTAAGTGGTGGAGTAATGGAGTTGTGTAAGAGGTGGTGAACATTGCGTGATCACACCTTCGCCCACTACTCCATCATTGTTAACCATCCGTCTTTTCCTAACACGTTCTCGTAATGGGCGCGTTGCACGCTGTACGCTGTAAACCGCCAGACCAATACCCCAGTAAGTGTCCCCCAGTTTGTGACATGTTTGATGTCTCGAATAAGTGGGTCAAGTCGTGGGACCCGCCGCAGAGAATAGCATGGAGCTATTAGGTAAAACAACTAAGTTGTTTATGAGGCCAAAATAAAATATGTATGTATTCGATGCATGTAAAGAAGCTCAAATAAATCGTTGTGTATGAAGCATCATTGTTTTTGAGCTTGATTGAATAAGTCGCGAATAAGCATCTTAAAAAGTGGAAGCGTGATCGACCACCTTCGGGTGATCGTTTGGTGGCTCTAGGGGCCCGCCATTACTTGGCCGATCGCCTCATGTGGAAGAAGGATGACCGGTCTTCACAATGTTACTTTGCTTGTTTTCTAAAAATAGATCTATACCATCCAATTAGGCCGGGGAAGTTGGATGGTTGTGATTGATTTGCGGCAGTTGTATAATGCCGTTGACACGTTTTTAGGGTTTGGAGGTCGATCGACCAACTCCCTTTTGAGCGGGCGATTCAAGGCGCCGCATGCACGTTTTGGGTAGGTCGATCGACTATGTATGAAGGTGGGTTTCCGGCGAGCATGCTGACATCCCCCGGGCCTCCTAAAATTAAATCTAAGCCACTCAATTTGGCTGGCGAAGTCGGATGGCCGTGATCGATTTGCGGTAGTTGTTCAATGCCGCAACGTAATTTAGGTTTTTTAAAAGTAGCGCGTTCAAGCTACTTTGGGTAAACGATTTGGTGTGCTTTGGACTTGCTATGGGCAAGTCGATCAGTCATGTGTGGAGTTGATTCGATGGTGAACGCGTTGGTATCTCCTTGACCGTTTGAAACACGATCTAAGCCGTCCAACTAGGCTGGCGAAGTTGGACGGATACGATCGATTAGCGGCAGTTGTATAATGCCGCTTATTAAATTTAGGGTTTTCAAAGCTGCGCGATCATACTAGTTTGGGTGAGAAATGTAATGTGCTTTGGTCCCGTTAGGGACAGGTCGATCAACCAAGGGAGAGATTGGGCCAATGGTAAACACATCGGCATCTCTTTGATTGCTCGAAATGCGATCCAAGCCATCCAACTAGTCCGGCTAAGTTGGACGGTCGTGACGCGTTTTGAGACCGTTTTTGCTGGTCTCAATTCGCTTAAGTTATGCAGCGTGAATGTCCATGTTTGGGTAAGCGATTGAGCACCTTATAGGTTTGACGCATGCAAGTCGATCGACTAGGGCACTAGTGGGCCCTCTGTCGATCATGTTTGCGCTTCCTAACTGTTCATAGGAGGGTCCAATCCGTCCATCCAGGCTGGCAAAGTTGGACGTTCGTGATGCTTCTAAGACCGTTTTGAACAGCCTAGTTCATTCGAGCTTCTTCCAAACAACGCGACCACCCTACTTATGGTTTGCGTTTGACAACGTTGAGATGTACTTAGGCATGGTACGACTGGTTGGAACGTTGGTGAGCCCACAGTCGGTCAATGCAATAATTACCTAGTTCTGTCAGAAGTGATCTAGGTTTATTGAATTATGCGGCCGAATTGTGTGGCCGTGATCGTTTCTGAGACTGATATAATCAGACTAGATTTTCCTTCAGGGAATTCATGCGCGATTGAGATGACTCAAAAGTGTGCGTTGATATGAGATTCTCTTTGTCAGAGAGTGATATAGCCCGCGGGGTATTTTTATGCAGATCTCAGTACTGGCACTTCGGGAGATTAATGCTACTCTGCTGAGAGTGAACAATCCATCATCATGTCATGTCAATAATGAGAGTTCGGCTGAGAACATAGCATGGAAAATACTAGGCGAGTCATGCATTAATAACTAACGCGATAGGTTGAAATTTATAAGATATCTGGGATAAATGCACCATTCTGATAAATTTCATAAATATATCGAATTACTCGATACATGTATAAGTAAAGAGGCTTAAACACTCATTACTTTTTAAATGGCATTTACTCCTTTGCAGGATGACAACGCATTAAATACAGGATTTCACGATTTTGACCCTGAACTAAAAACCACCATCAACATTAAGTCCCCTGATTAGCACGTAACGGTGACATTGTTGCGGGGTAAGTACTAGATGGTGACAGACAAAGAAATTCACAAGACAAGGTCGATGCACATTACCAGGATAGAGGATGGCTCGGTTCTTGAGTAGGGCATGTTTCCTCGCACGTCGGTTATCATCAGATAGATAAATATCTACTTGATTGTTATCCCGTATCTGAAGCCTTTATACACGGCAAGTAGAGACTCCTTTTCTTACCAGAATCTTGCTGATTTGTGGAATATAAAGAAGACGCCAGAGCCTTTTCTCATCACATGATTGCTTCTTTTCCTCGTTCCAGGTATTGCTCTTTGTTCATTGTGCAGATTTTGATTGATAATAACGATTTTATTTACCAGCTGTCGGTATGATCATAACGTCCCTTTTTTGCCGTGTATGATGGGAACTGCTGGTGATATTTACTCTTTTACTTCTCCAGAGAAGAGCTTCGAAGTCGACAAACCTGAGGCTAGCACGTTCGAGGAGGTGGTGGCCAAAATAGATCCTCCATTTCGTGAAGCTTATCGTGCCATACAGGGTATGTCTCTTCTTCAATTACGTTTCGTTCGGGAGCGTGTTCAGGCTTTCTTGGCTTCAATCGACATGGAGGAAGAATGGAGGCGCAACGAAGCATCTCAGCTGCCGAGTGCGAGAGCTGTAAGGTTTGCAGCTTGGCTAAAACGGCGAAGGATCGAGCATCAGCGGCCTTCCAGTGAAAACAAGTATGATTACCCTATCTGTAATGGAGTCATCATCCTCGATTCTGACATGGACAAACCAGAGTATCCTCAGAAGGCTGTTGGGGCAGTTCCTGAGGGAGAGGTCAAAGTAGATTTCGTGGAGGGTATTGAAGCAATCACTGGAGGGAACACTGAAGTGGCTGCTGAGGAGATCATGGTAGCGGCATCTGAAGAGGATGTTGAAGCAGCTTCCAAGAATGAAGATGTTGAAGCGGATTCCAAGGATGAAGGTGGTGGAAGGAATATTGAAGCAAATATTAAGGAAGGCGTCGCAGCGGTATCAAAAGGAGAAATCGATGCGGCTTCCTTGGAAGATGTAGTATTGGCCTGTGA
Organism: Papaver armeniacum; assembly: GCA_023531295.1. Lineage (NCBI taxonomy): Eukaryota > Viridiplantae > Streptophyta > Magnoliopsida > Ranunculales > Papaveraceae > Papaver > Papaver armeniacum. Next base: position 331,553 of record JAJJWW010010606.1, on the reverse strand, counting down.
TGGAGGCGTTGCAATAGTTTCCAACAGCTTCTGAAAATATTGTTGATCCTCTCAATGACTAGATTTCCCTTTGTTGCTTTTGTTCTTTGTTGGACGCTTTCATAGTTTGTAGACATTCCTTTTTACACTCAGCGGCGACTGAGCATAGGTTTAATTAAACAACAGTTCTTCTATTCGCATTATCTTGAGACCCAATTGTGACGGTCTTCGGTAGGGTCATAGTAGAATCACTCCATTTCATCAATTCACGCATATAACCCGTGATGCGTTTAATGTGTACTGTCTTTGTGATGATTTCTCATGATTCTAAACAATGAAGGAGGATGCGATAATGTAAACCAAAATTAACCACGAACCTGTTTCCCAGTAGGAAGAGTTTCACAAATCCTATTGTGGTGATGCTGCTTGCTTCATTGTTGGAGTAGATCGTTCCCCTTACTATACGAATCCCCTTTGCCATTTTCTTCATGTATGTAGGCCTTCAATGTTTCTCGAAAGATATAATATGTTTCTATTTAGGGTTTTGTATTTCTGATTTGAACTGGTGGGTAATGAGGGTTTAGGTTTGCTCAAGACTTTGCGTCACGATTCAGGGGCAAGGAGATTTCTAAAAGGAAATAATATTTTGATTTAATAATGAAACTCTAATTATGAATGCAAGCAGTGCAATCATTTTGGAGGAATTACAAATATTGCATGAAAAAGGAAATTACTGGGAGAAATACTAAAGTGAACGTTGGGGGAGAAGGTAGCACATCATTTTAAGTATGGAGAACGCTGGAGGAGATGGTAGCACATTGTTTTTTAGGTATTGTGGGGTTTGATCCATCGTGAGTGAATCGTCACGCCTTCCAGTTTGTCAGCATTGATGAGCTTGCAGTAACCGCCTAAGATAACATCTGCCATAAGGTATGGCTTATCTTCCTTTTCCGTAGGTGAATCAGACTGAGCGGTCATTTTCACTGTCACATCCCCAACTTGAAACGCGGTCGCCTTTGTTACCAGATCTCCAATTTGAAATGGGTTTGAGCGTTGCACAACTACTTGGTCCTTGGGCTTGTCATCTTTAATCGTGACAGCTTCTAAACTTTTGACAAAGCGTTTGAAAGGACCAGCATCCCATTCACACCTCTAGTGGCAGCTGGGTTGTTGATTGGAGCGAGTCCCCGAGGCTTATCGAAGGAGGAGTGACTGGTTGCAAAAAGGGTTGTTCGATGAGACTTACTTGGGTTCGGAATCTTCTAACATATGCTGACGGGCTCTCTCCAGGTAATTACGTCACATTTGTGAGTGATTGATACAACAAAAAATATTGGATGGCTTGTTAGAGATCCTCTCGGGTATAGACACACGGCAAAGGACACACTCCTAACTTTGCTTTGTTGTGGTGCACCCATGAGCGCCCCGAATCATATCATAGTTCGGGTAATCTTTCACAATATGAAACTTACCGCATGTAAGAGCGTCTCTTATCTTGATCTCGAGGTCGGTGTACCCATAAGTGTCTCTGGACTCTCCTTGAGTAATTTTTAATTATGGTTGGGCAAGCGATTGAGCACCTTATAGGTTTGACGCATGCGATTTGATCGACTAGGGAACTAGTGGGCCCGCTGTCGATCATGTTTGCGCTTCCCCTAACTGTTCATAGGAGGGTCCAAGCCGTCCAACCAGGCTGGAAAAGTTGGACGTTCGTGATGCTTCTAAGACCGTTTTGAACAGCCTAGTTCGTTCGAGCTTCTTCCAAACAACGCGACCACCCTACTTAGGGTTTGCGTTTGACAACGTTGAGATGTACTTAGGCATGGTCCGACCGGTTGGAACGTTGGTGAGCCCACAGTCGGTCAATGCAATAATTACATAGTTCTGTCAGAAGTGATCTAGGTTTGTTGAATTATGCGGCCAAATTGTGTGGCCGTGATCGTTTCCCGAGACCGATATAATCGGTCCTAGATTTTCCTTCGGGAATTCAAGCGCGATTGAGATGACTCAAAAGTGTGCGTTGATATGAGATTCTCTTTGTCGAGAGTGATATAGCCCGTGGGGTGTTTTTATGCAGATCTCGCATCGGCACTTCGGGAGATTCATGCTACTCACTGAGAGTGAACAATCCATCGTCATGTCATGTCAATAATGAGAGTTCGGCTGAGAACATAGCATGGAAAATACTAGGCGAGTCATGCATTAATAACTAACACGATAGGTTGAAATTTATAAGATATCTGGGATTGATGCACCATTCTGATAAATTTCATAAAAATATCGAATTACTCGATACATGTATAAGTAAAGAGGCTTAAACACTCATTACTTTTTAAATGACATTTACTCCTTTGTAGGATGACAGCGCATTAAATACAGGATTTCACGATTTTGACCCTGAACTAAAAACCACCATCAACAGCCCTAAAACATGGTTCACAAAGAAGGCAAAACCATCCCTCCACAAAACCTTTTCTTTAGTGGGCCCGGATTGGTATGATGACAAATAAAATCGTAATAGTAGTTGTAGATGTATTAGTAAGCAAATAGAATAGGTGATTGGTTGAGCATTAGCTGGTGTAAGAATTATACTCACACTTGCACATTAGCCACATTTGGAGTTGATACTGAAACTATTACATTAACTTGAGAATCAAACAAACATTTTTTAGGTTTTGAAAATACAATAAAAGAGTATATACTATGGTCCGATTACTGAACCGTGTACAACGACTATTCGGTTTGGCAAGTGTACCATAAGAACTAAAAGAAATTTGATGTTCATTTAAACACCTAAGAATTTAATCATGATGCACCACACATAAGTGTTTGAATGATCAATGAAGTCTTATAAGTGTTTAAGAGAGTTCTAGCAATGCTAAACATATTTAAAAAATAAGTCTTTGAGCATCTGCTAAAATCTGATAGGACAATTGGTAGAATGGTTCGTGTACTGTAAGACCTGTTCACGAGTCAAGGAGCTACTGTTCGTGAACCGAGTTCGCCAACTGCTAAAATCCAGTTCACCACGGTTCGTGAACTGTTCCCAACTGAACTTATGGATTGCGAACTAGTTCACCAACCTTCCCTGTATTTCTGAAACTCATATATTTATGGCTTGCAGATTGGTTGCCGACCTACCCTGAGCAGAAATAACAGTAGTTATGAATTTCTATCTTTTGATGTTTGAAACATTCTAAGTGATACAATCATTTGCATGGGCAAATTTCAATTGATCTACAAATTAACAATAAATTGCTTTGAACTAATATTGTTGAGGTTGAACATCTTTGCTAAAATCATATTTCGAGATTTTTAACAAGACAAGCTTGACTCGAAACTTCTATATTGCAAATCTACTAGAAGTCATACGTCATAGTTTTAACATATAGAATGTTAAGATAGAGAGTAAAATAGAATGGTTCAGTCTTTACTTACCTGATACAGAAGTTCTCCAAATGTCTTCGTCGATCTGCCGTCTTCGAGGGTGATATCTGATACTAAACTACCAAATTCAGACTTGACTCTGTAGATTAGAAATTAAAATATAGTTTTGATTATCTAACATTGACAACAAGCTTAAGATAGCAAAACTTGTAGGTTCAACCGAGCATTGCTCTAACGGTGGGTATCAGCCTACCCAACAGAAACAGAATTGTCGGTTGTGAGGAGTCAGCTCTAAAGGATAGACTCAATGTTTGATTTATATTTAGTTATTCCTGAGATTTATGAGAAGGTGATGATCCTGTATCCTTATCGTTATCCCACCGAATAGAGACTAGGGTTTTGCAGAGCTATGAATAGACATACGATTGGTGATTCTAAACACAACATCAGAATAGCAAGAACAACAACAAGTTCCCTGCAACACTCTCAGAGAAACTCTAATCTCATCTCTTTCGGCTTCCCTACCTAGACCAACTTTAACTCTCACCTACGATTGAATCAATCTTTCAACGACTATCATCTTGGTTTAGGCAAGGACTCTTCATAATCAGCCTCCCTTTCTCACAGTCGAACAAGTCATATTACCCGACTAACCCTCGTATATTTTTCGACATCAACATTTTGGCGATCACAATGGGATTTTTAATCACTCAGCCGTATTTACAGGTTATAATCATGGTTGTCATCATAGAGGAATTTGATTCTTCAACCATAATACAAACGTACTCTGAAAGATATGAACTTTACGTCTAAAAAGGGACTTTTCATCGACTCACAAAATATCAACAACCTAAAAACTCAATACCATCCCTCACTCCAGAATAAAAGTAGCACTGGTGGAGCTTACCCTCTCTCTTATTGGTTGGTGAGTGTAACCTCGCACTCTCATTGGCTAATTGAGAAACCATTCGTATTCGTCGGATGAAATTTTGTTAGATATGGTGCGTTGATTTGACAATGTGTGGTGTAGATTGGGTGGATTGCTGGGACACACGCGCCCTCATTATTTAGAAAAATTGCTATATTAATTCCGTGCATTTATTGTGAAAATATAGAAAATAAAGAAAACTACTATATTAATTTCGGACATTTATGATTAAAATAAAAAAAATCAATTCAACGTATTTATGGAATAAAATAAAATAATTTATATTTTTTGAATCTTTTATAATTTCATGTATTTATTATAAAAAATTCAAATAAAGAAAACTACTATAGTAATTTCGGACATTTATGATTAAAAAATAAAATCAATTCAACATATTTATGGAATAAAGTAATATAATTTATATTTTTTGAATTTCTTATAATTTCATGTATTTATTATAAAAAATCCAGAAAATAATAAAAAATACTATATTAATTTCGTACATTTATGATTGAAATAAAAAAAATCAAACTCAACATATTTATGGAATAAAATAATAAGTTTTAAAATTTTAAAATCTTTTGTAAGGAAAAAATATGAACACGTAATTGGGGGATAAAATTTGTAATTGGGGGATATAGGAAAAGGACAAAAAAAAAGTCCAAATATCAATTCGGGGTCACCCCTTATCTTAGTATTTTTTTAAATCCTAATCTACCCCTCACTAATCAGGTTTAGTGGCTAATAATAATTAGTAAAAATCTTAAGATTTTTTATAAATGATTAGTGTGTGTTTTATTTGTTTTTGGGTGAGTGAGGTGATAGTAGGAGGGAAAAATATTTTGAGAGAGAATTTTTTTTGTGGAAAATGGAAGATGATTGTGAAGAGAGGATTGCTGCTGCTGCTGCTGCTGAATCTTTATCTCAACTACAACAAGGAGCATATCTTGAATCTTCAGCTAACGACAACAACTCTCAATTGCAACTCATTGTTGAGCCAACACCCTTGAATGATGATTTCGACGAGTATGGAGAGTTTCATGAAGAACCAACACAAGAAAGTAAACTTGCACAACATACTAGCATCCCCAACACACAAAAGTAAAGCCTGCTAAGATGTCGAAAAATCCAATTTTTTCTTTAAACCCGCCATTTTTTCAACTGAAAAACCTCGATGCCGGCATGGTAGTTGTATGAATACCATGCCGGTAGTCAAGGTACCGTCATGGTATTCATACTACGACCACGCCGGTAGACTTATATCCCCCAATTTGAATTATAAACCGGCATAGTATTCTACCAAAAAACTATGCCTATACAGAGGTAACCTTTTTACCTACCAAGGAATATACTACGGAATATTCAACCGGCATGGTTACATTGATCGTTTACCATGCCGGATCTTGAATGAAAAACATACAGAAACAATTCCATCCCAAACCAAAAACCGCATTGAAACTTAATAAACATTAACGCCGAATTTAGTACCGGCGTGGTATTATCACTATCGATAATGCCGGCAAAGAAACCGGCGTTGTTAAGTTACAACTTTTCAATGCCGGTACCTACAAAAACCATGCAGAATAAATGTTTTCCAAAGCTAAATTCCGGCATTCAATATCGATTATTTTTAATGCCTAATTATGTACCGCTTGGAACAATATGTTACGATAATGCCGGCATCCTTGCTTCCGGCGTTGTAGTCTTACGAAACACTTATGCTTAATAGGTTTCAAATTTGGTCTTCCGTTTTGGTAAACTTAAACTATGCCGAACAAATGTCGAGCATGCCGGTACAGGTTTCCGGCATAGTGTTTTAATGTTGTTTGGAACTAATTTTCATTCGATTCTTAGGTGGTGCCATATATTGATCCAACAAATGCAAAGCCGCCTTATCGGGATACGTCGAATGCTATAAAATCCCTCCGGTATGTGACCAAATAATACTTTTCACCTAGTATCTTGAACATTACTAATGGATTGCTAGTAGTGAACCTTCTAATGAATGCGAAATTGTTCTTATGTAGGGAATAACTGATCGAAAGGAAGCAATCGCTTGGGCTAAAGAGACGGCTCTTAAGAACATGTGTGTGTTGGTAAGGAACACCGAAGGTTCGAATAGGCGTTTTGAGATGGCTTGCGAGAGAAGTGGGAAATACAAGGAGAAGAATAGCCACAAGAGAAAGGATTATGTATATCCAAAGAAGACTAATAGGGTATATAAGACTCGTACGAGGAAGAATGATTGCCCTTTTAAGCTTGTATTCCGTTTAAATGACATGAACAATTGGGACTGTGAGGTTTCGTGTGGCTGTCATAACCATCGGGATCCGAAGATTTTGTTGGTCACTCCTTAGTTGCGAAGCTAAAACCGACGAGTTCGAGGATGTAAAGAGATTGACCAAAGCACTTATCAAACCGAGACAAATTCTCGAGGCTTCAAGGAAAAGGACGAGACTAACGTGTCTTCTCTACGTACAATTTATAGTGCACAAGCAACTATTAGAAGGGTGGAATGGGAAGGGAGGTCCGTTATGCAAGAATTTGAGAAGATAGCTTGGGATCACAACTACACGCGTATCATTAAAAGAGGGCCCGACAACAAGCCCCTTCAAATATTCATTTCGCATCCGTTGCTTTCACAGTTGGCAAATACATGTTGTGGTGTTCTTTTGATGGATTGCACCTACAAGACAAACAAATACAATATGTCGTTGTTCAACATCGTTGGGCAAACCTCGGACAAGGTAACATTCACATTGGCTTGGTGTTTAATGGAAAACGAGGGACCATAATTATCATTGGGCATTACGACAATTGAAGTTGTTCTTCCGGAAAATCAACTTCCGAGGGTCATCGTGGCGATAACGATGCCGCATTAATGAGAGCAATATCCGACGTCTTCCCGGACGCACAAAATTTCCTATGTACATATCATATACGTAATAATGTGATAAAAACTTGCCATGCCTTGTTTGAACTCGCAAAGGCGGATATTAAGAAGAGAATGATGGTACAACTAGAGGAAGATGTTCGAAAGAACAAACTATCCCCCGAAGAAGAAGAAGATGAGAGAGGCAAGATAAAGGAGCGAGTGGACAAAGAACATGCGGAAAATCATAAAAAGTGGTTGGAATTTCTAAAAGATTGGGAGAAAGTTTATTGGTCTCTTCTGCCGAGGTTATGTACGAAAAGAGATTGGAGAAGTTCATTGCCGATTGGAACGAAGTTTATCCGACCGCCGTGCGGTATTGTCGGACTCAATGGTTGGATAAGTTCAAGGAAAGATTTGTACGTGCATGGACAAACCGGTATAGACACTTCAAGACGGAAGCAACTAGTGCAGCCGAGGCCGCTCATGGGAGATTTAAAGATCTCATCCAGACCGGTCAAGGCAATGTGGTTACAGTCACCGAGGCAATGGAGCAATACTTTAAGCAAGATATCAATAGGATCAAGGAGGCTTTTGAGAAAAGCTCAATGGATAGGTTGACTCCATTTCTTCATTATGGTAACTTTCTCCAAGGAATAGAATTCAACGTCTCTCATTGGGCAATAAAACATATGATGAGACAAATGGAATATGAGAAAAATTACGAAAACCGGGTGATGTGTGTATTTGTCCCGACATGTCTTCATTGGGGCTTCCATGTCGTCATATGCTTGTTAAGTATGAAAACTGATACCTTTGGAGGTTATTGATCCGTTTTGGAAGCAACTATCTTTCGACCCTCCCCGCCGGGAGATCCCTGGCAATCTCCATGGGATACGAACGAAGCAAAGGAATTCTTCGAAGCTTACTCTCGTGGCACCTCGGTAAGCCGACAAGTCTTGTTGAGCCAACTAAGGCTACTTGCTCGTCCATGGATCGCACAAAGCGAAGAGCCAAGAAAGGGAGATCCAACCTAAGACCACAAACTAAAACAAAAAGGAAAAAACAAAGGGTAGAATTGAAAGAAATGACTCAACGTGAAGAAGAACTCGCGGCAAGTAAGAAAAGAGATCTAACCGCATGTGAGATTTCGGAACAAAGGTTCGTGGAAGCGCAGGTTCCAAACAAAAGAGGTAGGCCGCGGAAGGAACCGCTAAGTCAACAACTAACCCAGAATCCGTATCCACACCAAAAGCCAACTCATCGGAGGTTCCAAAGAAGAGGGGTAGGCCGCCAAAGGTATCATCATCCAAAGAAATAGAGCAACAAGGTGAGCATTCCAAGCCATACCCATAGTCTATCTAGCGGAGGTTCCAAGGAAAAGGGGTAGGCCGCCAAAGGTAACATCATCTTGTGACAAAGAACAACAAGGTGAGCATTCCAAAGCCATGCCCATAGTCGATCTAGCGGAGGTTCCAAGGAAAAGGGGTAGGCCGCCAAAGGTAACATCATCTTGTGACAAAGAACAACAAGGTGAGCATTCCGAAGCCATACCCATAGTCGGTCTAGCGGAGGTTCCAAGGAACAGGGGTAGGCCGCCAAAGGTATCATCATCAAGTGACAAAGAACAACGAGGTGACGAGGCTAAGGAGGTGACAAACCAAAGTGATAGCAAAGTTGACGTAGTTTTAGTTCGAAGGAGAAGGGGTAGGCCAAGGAAGTACGGACTCCCATCACATATCGAAGACATTGCAAGTGTAGAGATTGCAGAGATGGTTTGGATATATTATTGTTACAAAAGGGTAATATGAAGATGTATAAGGATCCCGCAATGTGTAGGACAATTAGAAGTTATCATACCAAGATACGTCTTACATAGACCAACTTCCCGAGGTTATTCGCGAGTATATTTTATATACGGATGATGTCGACGGGAGATGGAAATTGTGGCTATCATGTCTGTGGACTCGAACAATTAGGAATCTTTGACACGGCGGTTAGTAGAGGTATGACACCATGCAAATATGCTAGATCGAGGATGGCCGAACAACTTGTGAACAAGAGGAGCTTTTATGAGCAATTGCTTGGTGAAGGCGAGGGGTTTGATGATATGCATGCTCAAGTATTGGGGCCCGAACAACAGATGAACTTTCTTCCTTCTGAATATTGGATGAGAATGCCGCTTTGTGGGCATCTCGGTGGCGGATACATTTAGATGTGTTGTTCATTATTTTACCCCCACCGTAGAATGTACATTCACCCCAAAGTGGCAAAAATGCGAAGGATCCCTTAAGAAGAGAAGAGTTGTTTTGGCGTTCGTGAACGGTAATCATTTCGTTATTCTAAAACTCGAGAAAATTGTCCATTGCCACCTGTTTGTGGGATGATTAAAAACAAGGCTCTAGATCCCAATATCCGGGAAGGGATGGATGGCATTGTATGAGGAGAATCACCAACTTTGGGATGCGTTGGCCTTATCAAAAAAACCTCTCCCGAGAGGAGAAGATGCAACTTCATACGTGTGGAAGCGACGATGAATAATTTTGATGTATGTTGTTCACTAGTACGCAAAATTTTCTTTTTTTTTGGAAGTGTGAATTGTAAACATTAAATCATATTTTGATGCCGGTCTGGCATAGTTGTGTTTTATATTGTCTACTCCGGAACATGTGTACCTACGTAGAATCTTGTTTGAAACAATGCCTGGATATGATGAAAAAACTTCCAGAGAATTCAGCGACCTTTCCGGCATTGACATTAACCTCGATCTTGCGCCGGTTTTCTGTCAAAATCGTATTTATCATGGAGATTACGATATCCAGGCATAGTATCTAAACACAAATAAATGCCTAACTCGTCATTTAGAGAACCGAGATTGTGTTTACTTGTTCTCGAGCATGCCGGGTATGAAAAAATTCTGAAATTTAGGGGATTTGACACAAATTTAACAACATAAAAAATATAATAAAAATACTACACCGTATAAAAGAACAAACTCCTAAGTTTTGTGGTTCCAAACCGAAAACAAATAAAGCAAACACATTGTTCAAGACTCACGCACAAACATAAACCAAACTAATACTATAGAATAAACACACGATCACTCGGTTCTTGGCTTCTTTTGTACCCTCTTCTTCCTTTCGCCCACAAGTCTTTTGCCTTCGGATCTTCAATTTTGTCCATCTTTTGCTCGACGTTCGCATTTCTTTTCTCGGTCAAGACCTCTCCTTTCGTGTTCTTTTTCTTAAAGAACTTTGTCAAATTTCCAATCCGCCGACGCTGTTGGAAATTTTAAACATGTACTTAGTATGTTCGATTGTATAAGTTCATAGACATAGATTAAAAGAATGGTAATGAACAAGACGTACGTACCAACAACGTAACGAGCCGTACAAGTGCGGAGTACAGTTTCCGGAGTTGTGGAGGCATGTGCTTTGGTGGTGGAGGAACAACTACTATATCCCAGGGCGTACAACATAAGGATGCGTGAACTTCCGATGGCCTCTTAGGAAGGTTGGTTCATCCTCATAACCGTTCTCACCAATTCCCAATCAGCCCTATCCAACACAAGTCCTTTTTCTTCCCTTTCACTCCAATGTGCAAGAATAGGTTTTGGGTCGTAAACCACGAGAGTATGGTTCTCACTTGATTGGCATTGAGGAAAGTCATGAGAGAATTTCTCTTGATAAGATGTATCCGTGAGATCTTTCTCGCTTGTACCCAAGTTGGCGCATTACACTACAGGGTTGTGCATAACAAATCCTTTTGGATGAAATAACGGTCCGTTGTAAAATGAAACATTGTCACGCCGTTGAAAGTGAACTCCTCTCGGCATTCCTATATGGATCAAACACTACATCTTGGACCTCCACCGAGTCCAAAGCCAATCTCATTGCTAATAACCGTTTTTTGTTATTTGGCCTTGGGGTATTGTCGAAGAAGTATTTCTGACCTATAGGCCTATTCTCTTGATATTCAGTGAAAATCTTCAATCCTTTGTAATGTTTGAACAATTTTTGAAGTGTTCATAAGCCCACACCTACGACAATGAAAATCTTTAATAATTGGAAACTAACAAATTTAATCACAACAATCAAAAAAAGTAGTTGACTATACCGAGTACAAAGAAATTCCCATTAAATTGACGGGCGTTCGCCTTAGATGCTCGACGCATTTCTCGCCAAAAAATGTGCCAAGAAAGCAAAGTGCCCCATGAATACTCATGAACCTTTTCCAAAGGATCCAAGTATTGTAGGTTGTTCATATGCACCCTATTACCATTGGCGTCGGGGAATATAGTCGTGCCCAAGATGAACAACATATAAGCCATGGCAGTTTCTTTGGACTTGTTCTGGATTCAATTCCTTGTTCTTCGTGTTCCCAAACAATTCAACGAGTTTGACGAATGTGATAGTCTTTGTCCTGGGAACGACTAGTCTTGTACATATTTGCCAAAGTGGTTTCCTTGTCCCATCCAAACAACTTTTTAGTCAGGTTCATAGATCTTGTCCCATTCCAAGTCCTTAGAGTCATCTCCTACCTTAACGGGTTTCCCGAGAACCTCAAGACCTATTATCCTTTGGACATCTTCGGGGGATGATAGTCATCTCGCCAAAAGGAAAATGCATGGTATCGCTTTCACCATAAAACCTCTCCAAAAGCAGTTTGCCGTGACGGTATCGTGGCCACATAATTTTTTATCGCAGATACAACCTGGATGCTTTGACTACAGCTTTAACAGCGTCACTCAAGCTTCAAAGGCCATACATCCGATTGTTGATGGCGGCTAACACGGAAGGCATTCTTGTGGTCCTATAAAAACACAATAAGTAAGTTAAATTCACTTGATCACGTATAAATAATATAATAACAAGATGCAAACGTCTTACATAAGTTTGATATATCCGTGAGCCCAAGAGTATTTGTAGGCAAATAAGAGTTGCGGGTTTATCGGTTCACCCCAATGTTTGCCATCATCGCGGTCCTGGAATCATGTCATACTTATCGGGAAAGTGGGTCGGGGGTGCCTTTTCATTATCCTTAGGGGCTTCAACTCCAACATCGGTCCGTCCTAAGCCACCGCTTGTGAGGAAGAGCCACCGGCTCGTTCGGGTACAGGATATGTTTCCCACTCATCATCATCATCACCGCTGCTGGTTGGGTAGCTTATAGGTTGATCCCGAATCGTGACCTTAGCGAAGAGCTTCTGATCGGGACGGCTATGTCGAGAAGACTTACGTTTTGCTTCTAAAACAGCTTTGCCTTTTCCTTTGCTCTTTTGTGGTGCTCTGACCTATGCGACAATATGTAAACCGAGTTATATAATGACAACCGGCATAGAAATCGAACTTAACGGAGTTCCATAGATAGGTGCGACATTCTAATCAATTAATATATGATGCCGTTGTCTTTTAATTTTTGACTGAGAATGAACATTTTTTTCAACAAGACCGGCATAGTAAGTTAACATAACGACAACGCCGGCAGATCGAGAACCTGCATTGTTAAGAAGTAAGCTTAAATGCCGCATCGGGGATTTTAGTACGTAGAATTTAACACGAAAAACGGCATAGTATTTATGAAACAAACAAAGCCGGTATGTAAAACCGGCATGGTATTCAATTAAATGTGTATGCCGGTAAAGGCATGCAATAAAATCTGGATTCGGGACATATATTCGCATGATTTTCAAATTGTATTCTACCGCCATTCAAACATGCAAATCAATTTCAATTTTATTTTCAAAGACTAAACAACATAATTTCACTTTTGGTTTTCTCGTATGGGATAAACCCTAAAATTAAAAACTTCAATTCAACATATACATCACTTACCTAAGCAAATTTGTTATTCTCGCCTCACCATCAGACTCTTCAGGCAGTTCTTGCGCTTTTGATTTCGATGTACCACCATCATCAACAGTTTCTTCAGGATTGGGTATTGGTTTTTCACCGGGTTTGACGACCCATTGTGTTAGAGAACGAATTATTTCCTTTCTATAAAAATGGAGAATGAATGATTTCCTTTCTAAAACCGTCACTTAAATAGAATGAAGGAGTGTGTAATCGACGCATAAACCGGTATTAAGGATTTTGTAACCGCCAAATAAGTGGGATAGATTAGTTTGTAAATCACAAATAAGTGGAATGAATGAGTTTTGTAACTGCCACATAACTTGAGTTTGTAATCAGTCGAAATGCCGGCATTGAAAAATGGAACCATTCAATGCCTAAGATTAAGGCAATAAGTACTTGGTGAGCAGAATTCAACGGAGGCATAGGTAACGGTCTAGTTTTTGGTTTATTTTTCGATCGGATAAGGAAAGAAAATTGATGAAATAAATAACATAGACCACATAATCTTAAGGAAATAAACTTAAAAACATTAACTCATTTCTTGAAACGAGATTCAATAAGCATAGCCGCTTCAAATGCCTAAAAGGCTCTTTTCTCCATTTGGTATATGCGTCCGAGCTTGAAACCTATTCCCTCTCGTATCTTGCAAGAAACTCGTTGTATTTGCGACATAACTTTATGAGTGCAATTGTTCGATTTTGTACATAGAGATCACCGTAATCCATTCGGCCTTTCTTACCTTCCAAGTAGTTATTCTTGTAAGGACCAGTCCTAACAAAACCCCAAAAAGATTCGAAGGGCGGTGATCTTCCTGGAAATCGGATACTATGTAGTAATTTTTAATCCACTCGGTTTCTTCCTCGACATCCGCTTCTATCTTAGATTGTTTTTGGCGTTTAAGGATTTCTTTAGCTTCTTTGCGATAATGTTCAAGCTTTGCTTCCTCTTCTTCTTCTCTTTGTCTCTTAAGTATCTCTTCTTCCATTGCGGCAATTGACTTGGTGGTTTCTCCCTTCCTTTTAAGTTTTTCTAGTATAAGGGAAACTGAGTTGGTGGTTGATAATTGATTTCCCAACGAGTGGATAGTTTGTTCTTCTTGAGTTTTTCTTTTTCCATGGCAATGATGGAATCGGTAGTTGATGAAGTATTTTCCATTGGAGGTATCAAGTGCAATGGGTGAATCCATTGCATTATATAGATGATTGCACAACGGCTATTTAGTGCCGGCATTGTCGATGACCTACAATCAATGCCTACCTCTAAAGCCGGTTTATGGTTCAAAAAAATAGCCGTTGTAATGATTTTTGAACATTCCGGCATTGGTATAAACTTATCGTAATTGCCGGCACTAAATACCGGCATAGATTAATATACTACATACTAAGCCTAATCATTAGGCAATTGAAACAACTTTACATACTAAGCCGAACTATAATTTATTTCGAACGTAATCCTTGTCGACGGAACAACGAATGCACTTAGCACGTGCATCAAGCCTTTAAACCACTTGGTGGCCCAAGTGGACGAGTTATAGTCTCGTGAGGGCTTACAGAGAGGTATACCCACAAAACCTTACAAAATACCTAACTGATACCCTAAAACCTAAGCAAATTACACTAAACTATCAATCTTTTTAAGAAGAATCCGTTTCCGATTCCCCCAACTGGTGGTACTCAGTGACTTTGGTTACAATATGGTTCACGTTGGCTTCAAACATGAATGGTTCTCCCTTTTCCTGTAAGTAACGCGTTTTCACGGCTTCATGCTACAAAAACAACACACAAACTTTGTTGGTTACATAAAAATTGAAAAATAGTAGATTGTGCCGAATTATTCATAAAGATACTTACCAGTTGTTGGGGACAACCTATTGTGATGAGCGTTATCGATCCTAAGATTTCATTTTTAGATACTCAACCACAGCATTTAGGATGATGTCGTGTCGTTGCTCGATTTGTTGAGCAGTTCTTCCTTTCGGGTTACCGTAATCGTGAACAAACTTCCTAAAATCTTCAACCACATGGAATCCCGCGTGCTGCTATCTATAGTTGAAGGACGAGTTTCGGAGTACCATGCTTGGGTGATTGCTAAATCTTCCTCCGAGTCAAACGATGCCATTTGTTGTATGTGGGATTAGGTTCTATTTATAGATGACTATTCTAGGGTTTAGGGTTTCTTAAGTTAAGATTCTCAAGGAGATATATAAGAACCCGAGTTTTTTGCTATTTGGGTCCAAGAATTAGCTCTCTTTATATAGAGAAAAACTTCAACGACTAGTTTTTATAGAAAATCGCAGCAACCGGCATTGTCGTAATCAGAAATACAACGCCAGTAAATACAACCGGCATTGTATCCGATAAGCTTACAATGCCTGTAATAGGAAAAATTTTAACATGTAGATTGCGACAAATATGCAACCTATACCGGCATGGTTTCAAAACTACTGTGAAACGCGGTAGATGCAACCGGAATTCAATCTATAACAACGTCTATGCCGGTAGTTGATGAATCCAAAAAAAAACGGCTAGTTTTTTGAAAAATAAGACCGTTGGAGATTCATCTCTATATAATACCCCCATTCCTTTGGAAAATTATACACAAACCAAAGATCCAAATAACAAAAATCATTCTCTTAGGAAAGCAAGCACGGTTAAAGCTTCACAAAGGATGGGGGATTCATCATCTTCCTCTATTTGCAAAGTAAGTACATTACTAACAATATGATCTTCACTACTATGACCCCCGACTAATATAATCTTCTCTTACGAGTCATCATTGCAAGTGTCAAATTTGCAAGTCGCCTTCTCATCTAGCCATGGACTGTCCTTTTATTTATTCAAAGTGTAGAAGTTTGTGATGGGACACGCCGGTTTTGGATTGCAAAACCGATGATGCTGAAAATGGAAGAATGTTTCTAAGGTGTTTGAATCACCCAAAGTGCGATGAGTTTCAATGGTTTGACAGAGTCAGTTCAACTAGCAGAGTCAAGAGAAACCACAAGGGCCAATGCAAGCCAATCGATGGGTGTGATGGGTGTTATATGAAGGGAAAGGAATATGTTGAAAGAGAAGAAGAACCAATGAAGTTGATCCTTGACACCCCACTCCCGACGATGTCTTCAAGAGGTTCGAGAAAGGCTCAAAGGTTCCGTAATTGTTGAAAAGGGATGGAAGTAGATTATCTTTAGCATGTTTTAATTAAAAGATTCAAATCCAATGTAATAGATTAATTATTAGGAATAAAATAGAAGAGCATTCGAAATGAATTTTTATTCAAAACAAGTAGTGTACCGGCATGGACGTATTCAATTTTATAAAGTCTTAGGTTTTTCGAGAATTATGAAAATTTTCAAATTATCGTAAAACCTAAGATAGATATCGAAAATACTACTGTGCCTATACCATTGAATATCTATACAGAACATTGAATTTTTGGTATTCTTGTCCCTAAGATGGTTTTATAAATACTTTCAACGCCGAATTATTAGAACCTGCATTGATGTTTAAATATTAAACATTGCCTATTAAAAATCCTAGCTTTGTTATCCTAATTTTTCTATGCCTGAAATAGTCACAAATAAATCTTGCAAGGATAACACGCTCAACATAAACCAACCAACTTGATTTTGCTATCAAGTTTGGAATTGTTCAATAGCAAAGAGTTTAACAACTAAAGAGTTTAACACGAGGTACAAACGAAAATAAGTTTGGAATTGTTCAAGATGTGACAACCACGATCCAAAAAAAAAAAAAACAAACTAAAGAGTTAAATCACGGGTCTTTTGCTTCTTTTGGGCAGTTTCTTCCTAGTTTCCCAGAACAAAGCTTTTGAACTAGGGTCGGGTTGCTTCAATTCTATCAAGCTTTTGCTCGAATTCCTTCATTTCTTCAAGGGACAGACCTCTCCTTCCCGGTATTTGCAACCCAACATCTTCTTTAACTTGCCAAGCGACGCCGCTAGTTTAATATAACAAACACATAATTAGTATACATATATGATTATGTGTATATTAAACGACGAAGCAATTAACAATACTTACAAGCAATCCAACGGTGTTATTTAGTTGGGTCATCGTAGGGGTGCCTGTAAGGAGTTGGAACTGGAGGGTTTTTCCGGGAGGAACTTGGACGTCATCCCGGCGGACGACATAAGGATGTGACCATTCCGTACTCTTCCATGTAATCGGCATCAACTTCATCACCGTTTTCAGCAATCTCCAACTTTTCCCACCGACTAAAATCTACCAAACGACGTGGTTCCCTATCCCTCCAATCTGCTTGGGTCCTGGTTTGAACATACTCTACATGCAACCGATTTGGAGTTGAATAACACCGAGACAAAGTCGAGTTCAAAACATTGAAAAGAGGCCGTCTGAAAAAATGCTAATTGCTTATATCCAAGTTGACGATCACACGCGTAGGATTAGCCATAACGTATCCTTTTGGGTGGAACAACGGCCCATGGTAAAATGCAACGTTACCAAACCTCAAAACCTGCCGGTTTCCTCTAGCCTCCTTGTAAGGGTCGAACACAACATCTTTGGTACTCATTGCGTCCAAAGCCAATCTCATATCGATCACCGACCCATGTTACCGGGCTTTGGAGTACCGTTGAACTCGTATCTCTTAGCTAGAGGCGTATCGGGTTACGGAAGATCTATGATCTTCAAGGAGGGGTAGGCCTTGAACAAGGTTGGGAAGTGTACATAAGCCCACACCTATTCCAATGTGAAGCAATAAATTTTGTTTCTAAGTTCACGATAAGAGTACATATGAACAATATACACAATAACATAAGTTTAAGAACAAATTTACCTGGCAGAGAGTGAAATTCCCGACAAATTGGTTGGTTTTAGCCTTAGAGGCCCTTCTCATCTCCATCATCAAATGTGCCATTATCATGTGCCCCAAGAATATCCATAGACATCTTCCAACGGATCCAAGTATCAAGGTAGTTCGCACTAACCCCGTTGCCATTGGTGTCGTGGAATACCCTAGTGCCCAAGACGTACAACAGTAAGCAAATGGCGGCGGATAACGAATTTGTTTAGGGTCCCATCCATCCTCCAAACTTCTTTTCTTTGTCTTTTCAAAATTCTTCTTAAGAAGCGTCAACTTGATTGTCTTTGTCTTACCGCACGTGGATTCATAAAAGCTCTCCACGAAGTTTTGTAGTCCCAACCAAATAGCTTGTTAGTCGACCAGCAACTTCGACCATTCTAGGTCTAGAGACTCAACTCCTTCGCAATTGATTTGCCGATAACATTCAAGCCTAGAATGTTCGAGCATCTTCTGAGGATGAAGGTCATCTCCCCAAAAGGGGAAGTGCATGGTATCGGTTTCACCATGATACCTTTCGACGAAGCAATTGACAAGAATGAATCAGCTTCACATAGTTTTCAACCAAAGCATATAGACCAATCCTTTACTATTCTTTGGACCTCTTCACATTCCTCGGACAAGTCCCAACCATCCGCGGCTTGGTTTTCTGCAAACACGCACAGCCTTCTTATGATCCTACAATTAGGAGAGACAATACAATTAAGAGATTTTACATAAATACACAACAATACATATGTACAAGATAGAAAATGCTTACATAGGTTTGATAGATAGTACGAGCCCACGAGTCCTTGTATCCAAATAGTATTTTCGGTTCCTGAGCTTCGCCCATATTCTACCACGATCAAGGTCGTGAATCATGTCATCAATGTGAGGAAGGTGAGAACCCTTAACTTTCACTTTGACGTTGCCCTTCCCCTTCTTGCCATTGTCTTGTGTTGGTTGTTGACTTGGGCCACCAACTTCGCTTTGGCTTGCTAATTGACTTTCCTCTTCATCTTGCTCATCTTGCTCATTGTGCTCACGGATTGCAAGTCGACTACGGTCAACACCACTCTCCCAAATTATCCCTCTTGTACCAGCCCCCAAACGAATCTTACGACCTTCATCTTTCCCTCGAGGAGGCAGGACCGAGGAGTATCAAGACCGTCCCTCCTTCTTCTCTTAGTGACAACATCTTTATTTTTCTTTTGTTGGCTTCCTTTGCTTTTGACCTATATCGTAAGCACACTGAAAAGCAATGAATATAAGACAACTCACCTTCGGTTTTGGTACCGCATTGACTACCTTAACATAAACCACGCCGGTTCAATGTTCCTAAGAAAAACATTGATCGTCGATAGTGTTTGATTATTTACCTAAGATACAATTGAAACCTATAATCTATGCCGGCATTGTTGACAATGTTCCTGTATGTTTTAAGTCCACTACCTAACATTCTCGAATTATTAAACAACAATGCCTAGATCTAAAACCGCTCGTAATGAAACCAAAAATCTATGCCAGATCGTGACAAATTCATAAACTCTCCCGTGTGTTTTAAGAGTACTACCGGCATGCTCGAAATATTAGAAACAAATGCCTGGTACTTAACACCTAATAGAATGAATCCACAAAACAATGCCTTATTGTTGGCAAATTCTAAACGCTTCGTATGTTTTTAGTATACTACCTACCACACACGAATCATTATCAAACACCGCCGGTACTACAAAACCTAAGACCGTATTCATCCTAGATTGAATGCCGGTAGTGAATAATCACCTCGGTTATTCTCACAACCTAAGCATTGTATTCATCATAGATTAAACGCTCGGAACACAAAACCTAAGACCGTATTCATACGAATTTCAATGCTTGGGGGTACTCTCAAACTCAACTGCTTCAGCTTAGGGTTTCGCGATTCTAACCTAAACCCATTGCCATACATCGAATTAAACACCTACAAAGTAGTTTTAAATGACTTACCTTCTCACCGAAGCCATATATTTCGTAGTTGATCGTCGATAACGTTGCTTCTTCGTGTTCTTGCTCTTGAGCAATCTTAGCAAGTCTTTCCGCTTTTTTTGTTCAAGAATCGATGATGTTGAGTTCGATTGGGCATTTGGTTTCTTTCGTGGAGGCATTGTTAATGATTCGGTTGGTTAATCGACGAAGAAATTTTTGAATCGACGATTAATCGACGAAGAACGATGAAGAACGATGAAGAACACTCAAATTTTTTTTTCAAAACTAAACCTAACAAAGGCTTGGAGATCGAGAACCGAAAATGGGGGATATTTGATTTGGTTTTTTGATTTTATTGTTTTAGTAGAGAGGGTATTATGGTATTTTCATAATGTTTTTTAATTAACCAAAGGGTATTTTGGTATTTTCATACCCAAAAATCACCCCTTATCAGACACCATGGGTTGGGAGAAGTAATCTATATCCCCCAATTACTTTTTTTATCCCCCAATTGCGCGTTCAAAAATATTGGTAAGCATAAATATTCGAATTATGATAAGATGAAAAAATATTTGAAATTTTGTTAGAAAATAAGATCCTATATTCATTTGTTAAAGAATTATTTTTCATGTTGCAAGTATTTAACTCATTTTGGAAGTTTTGGATCCTTTCTTATTTCTTCTTTTTAATTGTCTTCTGTAATCAAAATAAGCCTAAATTATAAAAAAATTATATAAATTTTAAGATATCCATTGATATTATTTTCGAAACCAAATATTTTTTCATAGTTTGGTGACTCCCTATAGCAAGAGCCTCATTGTTTACATATTGTTTTTTGCTTTCCAACTGTTTGTTTTTCTTTTGTTCCTTGAAATTAAGGTTTATGATGTCTCATCTATTTTCGTTATTTGTTTTGCAAGTATAATCAGTACTTCCAAAAGAAGTTGCCGCAAAGGACACACGCGACGGACGTCCCTCATTATTTAGAAAAATTGCTATATTAATTCCGTGCATTTATTGTGAAAATACAGAAAATAAAGAAAACTCATATATTAATTTCGGACATTTATGATTAAGAAAAAATAAAAAATCAATTCAACGTATTTATGGAATAAAATAAAATAATTTATATTTTTTGAATCTTTTATAATTTCATGTATTTATTATAAAAAATTCAAATAAAGAAAACTACTATATTAATTTCGGACATATATGATTAAAAAATAAAATAAAATCAATTCAAAATATTTATGGAATAAAGTAATATAATTTATTTTTTTTGAATCTCTTATAATTTCATGTATTTATTATAAAAAATCCAGAAAATAATAAAAAATACTATATTAATTTCGTAAATTTATGATTGAAATAAAAAAAATCAAACTCAACATATTTATGGAATAAAATAATAAGTTTTAAAATTTTAAAATCTTTTGTAAGGAAAAAATATTGGTAAGCATAAATATTCGAATTATGATAAGGTGAAAAAATATTTGAAATTATGTTAGAAAATAAGATCCTATATTCATTTGTTAAAGAATTATTTTTCATGTTGCAAGTATTTAACTCATTTTGGAAGTTTTGGATCCTTTCTTATTGCTTCTTTTTAATTGTCTTCTGTAATCAAAATAAGCCTAAATTATAACAAAATTATATAAATTTTAAGATATCCATTGATATTATTTTCGAAACCAAATATTTTTTCATAGATTGGTGACTCCCTATATAAGGCACTATAGCAAGAGCCTCATTGTTTACATACTTGCTTTGTGCTTCCCAACTGTTTGTTTTTCTTTTGTTCCTTGAAATTAAGGTTTATGATGTCTCATCTATTTTCGTTATTTGTTTTGCAAGTATAATCGCACTTCCAAAAGAAGTTGCCGCAAAGGACACACGCGACTTGACTTTACCCTCATTATTTAAAAATATTGCTATATTAATTCCGTGCATTTATTGTGAAAATACAGAAAATAAAGAAAACTACTATATTAATTTCGGACATTTATGATTAAAATAAAAAAAAAGCAATTCAACGCATTTATGGAATAAAATAAAATAATTTATATTTTTTGAATCTTTTATAATTTCATGTATTTATTATAAAAAATTCAAATAAAGAAAACTACTATATTAATTTCGAACATTTATGATTAAAAAATAAAATCAATTCAAAATATTTATGGAATAAAGTAATATAATTTATATTTTTTGAATCTCTTATAATTTCATGTATTTATTATAAAAAATCCAGAAAATAATAAAAAATACTATATTAATTTCGTACATTTATGACTGAAATAAAAAAAAATCAAACTCAACATATTTATGGAATAAAATAATAAGTTTTAAATTTTTAAAATCTTTTGTAAGGAATAAATATTGGTAAGCATAAATATTCGAATTATGATAAGATTAAAATATATTTGAAATTATGTTAGAAAATAAGATCCTATATTCATTTGTTAAAGAATTATTTTTCATGTTGCAAGTATTTAACTCATTTTGGAAGTTTTGGATCCTTTCTTATTTCTTCTTTTTAATTGTCTTCTGTAATCAAAATAAGCCTAAATTATAACAAAATTATATAAATTTTAAGATATCCATTGATATTAGTTTCGAAACAAAATATTTTTTCATAGTTTGGTGACTCCCTTTATAAGGAACACGCAATTGGGGGATATAGAAACTAATTGGGGGATATAAATTACTTCCCCCAACCAATAGTATCTGCTAAGGGGTGTTTTTGGGGGGCAAAAATACTAAAATACCCTTCCTTTAAAATAAAAATTAAAAAACTTAAAATCAAAAAACAAAATCATATCTCTCATTTCCATCTCAACTTCTTATTAATTTCTTTTAGGGTTAGAGTTTTGAAACCCAAATATTCCCCATTCCCTTTCAAATTCTAAATTCCCCCACTCCCTTTCAAATTCTCTTCTCCTTCTCTACGGCTCCTCACTTTGGATACAAATTTATTTATTTTTACATTCGGAAGTGATGAAGACCATGCCGGAAGTGACGAAGATCATGCCGGAAATGATGAAGACCATGCCGGAATTGATTAAGACTCTGCCGGAACTGATCAAAATTCATAACAATCGGTAGTTTTTATCATGAAACATGAATGCCGGAAATGCCGCCCGCATGCTCGTGTTTTCTTAACAATGCCGGCTTGCATATGAAGATCTAAATCGTATTTTAAAAATAACAAAATTATCATCGTGTTGTGGGTCTAACATGTGTGGATGCCCACATATATCAAATGGGTCTCACTGCCTATAACACATGCACGACACTAAACAGGCGTGTCACATTTTGTTAATGACAAGTGATGACTAATCACTATCTTGCATCGGTATATAGACGTGTAACGGGTTAAGTGATTGCAAAATGTGTGAGAAAGAGTTAATAAAACCAAAATGAACATCCGTATATCTTATATCTTGTACGTGTGTATGAACGAGAAACCTACAGATGTGTGTGTAAAAAATGAGTGCCAAAATAAACCCAATGGTAGCTAGTTCAACTAACAAATCTGATTTCAATTCAAATTGATTCAACCATCAAGATGAAAAACCCCAAAAGCAACCATTTCAGGAATTATGAAACCACGGTTGGAATTACATTTTTATATTGAAGACCTTAAACATGAGGCGATTGAATCCCGCAAGATAACGAAAAGTCTTTGATCTAAACCGAAAAGGAGAAGAAAGTTGCCAGTAATGGAGTTATTTGGTGTTGGTGGAATGGGTCTCATTGCAAGATATATGAATGAGGAAGATCATAACAAATAGGCATTGTTTGTTATAAAATATCAATGCCGAAAAGTTGCCCGCATGTTCGTGTTTTTCCATTCAATGTCGGCTAGATATTGTTTTGTAATCCACATCAATACCGGCAAGAAGTGAGTTCGTAACAAAACTAAATTCTCTGAATCCAATATTATAACAACCTAAGCATTGTTAGTTATGAAATATCAATGCCGAAAGAATTTCCTAAGATGCTCGTGTTTTTCCATTCAATGCCTGGCTATAGTTTTAAATTCTCGATTCCATTGTTACACTTATTCTTCTTCATTGGACCAGCTTGTTGAAAAAATGGCAATAATTTCGTGCTCCCTAGCTACACTCAAATCTTTCGGTCACTTAGAGCAAGATCATCGACATGACAAGGACGTGAAAACAATAACCGGTCCCCATTCTCTCGCAACAATGATAACCCTCTAGGATTTTTGGTGTGCCCTTTAATAAAGGGATATGGTAAACAATAACCAGTCCCCATTCTCGCCAGATAAGGTACTTTTTGTTTACGGAAGGTCATGGGTCATAACCTTGTACATTTTAGAACATGGATCGCCAATGGCGGTGTTTGTGCTTATAAAAGATTTAAATATAAAAGTAAGACCGAAACTGCTAATATAAGGATGTTCAATTCATAAGAAATCCGGCATTGATGGACGACCAAAAAGCAAACCGGCAGAAGGTTCCGGCACGCTCGACAAAAAATTAATTAATGCCGGAAACCGTATACAAATGTACTAGTTTTCTGTATACCTTTTAACCAATACCTAAGCATTGTAGAATTTAATAAAACTATGCCTAAATGAAACAATTAGGGGATACGATGCACCGGCATTGAAAATATTATGAATACCATGCCGGGTTTATGCTGTTCCGGCATGGTATTCAAAGTTTTTTCAATGCTGGCATTGAGTTTTCCAGGTGCAGCCATGGTAAATCCAGATTTTTGAATTGGGAGGATTTAACATGAAATACTTGTTTGTTTCTCACTTGAAGACTAGAAATGTATCTTTGGTCACTATTATCGCTCATACTTTACCAAAAAATTTGAACCCAACACTTATACTTCTAATCTCACCCAATTGATGATGATTTTTATAAATCATCTTCAAACTATTCAATTAACTTAACAAATTATGATTAGCCATTAAACAGGATTAATGAGGGGTAGGTTAGGTATTATCAAAAATCCATGGATATGGGATAACCTCACTTTACTATTTGGATCTCGATTTTGTCTTTTTCCTATATCCCCTAATTAATAAAAGTATCCCCCAATTGCGCGTTCTATATAAGGCACTATAGCAAGAGCCTCATTGTTTACATACTAGTTTTTGCTTCCCAACTGTTTGTTTTTCTTTTGTTCCTTGAAATTAAGGTTTATGATGTCTCATCTATTTTCGTTATTTGTTTTGCAAGTATAATCAGTACTTCCAAAAGAAGTTGCCGCAAAGGACACACGCGACGGACGGCCCTCATTATTTAAAAATATTGCTATATTAATTCCGTGCATTTATTGTGAAAATACAGAAAATAAAGAAAACTACTATATTAATTTCGGACATTTATGATTAAAATAAAAAAAATCAATTCAACGTATGTATGGAATAAAATAAAATAATTTATATTTTTTGAATCTTTTATAATTTTTAGTAAACTTAATAATTTTATATATATATATATATATATATATATATATATATATATATATTTAATCTTTTTATTTCCTTATTTTGTTTTTTATGCCAATATCTTAATGAAAATTACACAGAGCTTTTGGTTGGCAGCTTAGCGACAAGCTGAGCCCCAACTCCTCTTTCAATAAACGATGGAAAATAAAACTACCTAATCCACTACTAGCGTCATTACTAACTAAGCAGTTCCTTAAGCTCTTGAAAAAAACCAAAGTGTCCTCACCAAGTTCCCCTAAGGTAGAAAAGGCCAGAACACCCAAACCATAACCATGTGCATCACACTTGTCCAAGTATTTAGTGCGTTTACGTGAAACAGCACTAAAGATAGCTTTACCAGGAGCGAAGGAACGTACACCACCACCAGTGAATGGAGAAACACCTGTAACATCCATACACACATCTTGCCCATTTTCCCAGTTGAGAACAAGGATATCAGCAGGCTTTAGATCTTGACCATCATCAGATTGAAGACCGAGAGATACTTCCTTCCGCGCGGGAACATTAGCCTTGTAGCAAATGTCAAATAAAGTAATAATTTCATGTATTTATTATAAAAAAATTCAAATAAAGAAAACTACTATATTAATTTCGGACATTTATGATTAAAAAATAAAATCAATTCAAAATATTTATGGAATAAAGTAATATAATTTATATTTTTTGAATCTCTTATAATTTCATGTATTTATTATAAAAAAATCCAGAAAATAATAAAAATACTATATTAATTTCGTACATTTATGACTGAAATAAAAAAATCAAACTCAACATATTTATGGAATAAAATAATAAGTTTTAAATTTTTAAAATCTTTTGTAAGGAAAAAAATATTGGTAAGCATAAATATTCGAATTATGATAAGATGAAAAAATATTTGAAATTATGTTAGAAAATAAGATCCTATATTCATTTGTTAAAGAATTATTTTTCATGTTGCAAGTATTTAACTCATTTTGGAAGTTTTGGATCCTTTCTTATTTCTTCTTTTTTAATTGTCTTCTGTAATCAAAATAAGCCTAAATTATAACAAAATTATATAAATTTTAAGATATCCATTGATATTATTTTCGAAACAAAATATTTTTTCATAGTTTGGTGACTCCCTATATAAGGCACTATAGCAAGAGCCTCATTGTTTACATACTGCTTTTTGCTTCCCAGCTGTTTGTTTTTCTTTTGTTCCTTGAAATTAAGGTTTATGATGTCTCATCTATTTTCGTTATTTATTTTGCAAGTATAATCAGTACTTCCAAAAGAAGTTGTCGCAAAGGACACACACGATTGACGACCCTCATTATTTAGAAAAATTGCTATATTGATTCCGTGCACTTATTGTGAAATACAGAAAATAAAGAAAACTACTATATTAATTTCGGACATTTATGATTAAAATAAAAAAAAAATCAATTCAACGTATTTATGGAATAAAATAAAATAATATATATTTTTTGAATCTTTTATAATTTCATGTATTTATTATAAAAAATTCAAATAAAGAAAACTACTATATTAATTTCGGAAATTTATGATTAAAAAATAAAATCAATTCAAAATATTTATGGAATAAAGTAATATAATTTATATTTTTTGAATCTCTTATAATTTCATGTATTTATTATAAAAAATACAGAAAATAATAAAAAATACTATATTAATTTCGTACATTTATGACTGAAATAAAAAAAAATGAAACTCAACATATTTATGGAATAAAATAATAAGTTTTAAATTTTTAAAATCTTTTGTAAGGAAAAAATATTGGTAAGCATAAATATTCGAATTATGATAAGATGAAAAATATTTGAAATTATGTTAGAAAATAAGATCCTATATTCATTTGTTAAAGAATTATTTTTCATGTTGCAAGTATTTAACGAACGAAGAACACGCAATTGGGGGATATAGAAACTAATTGGGGGATATGAATTACTTCCCCCAACCCATGGTGTGTGCTAAGGGGTGACTTTTGGGGGGCGAAAATACTAAATTACCCTTCCCACAAAATAAAAATCAAAAACTTAAAATCAAAAAACAAAATCATATCCCCCATTTCCATCTCCATCTCCACTTCTTATTAATCTTATTTAGGGGTGGAGCTTTGAAACCCAAATATTTCCCATTCCCTTTCAAATTCTAAACTCTCCCCACTTTATATCAAATTCTCTTCTCCTCACTTTGGAAACCAATTTTTTTATTCTAAGTGATGAAGATCATCTTTGAAAGTGATGATGCCCTTTTAAATTCTAAACTCTCCCCACTCTATATCAAATTCTCTTCTCCTCACTTTGGAAACCAATTTTTTTATTCTAAGTGATGAAGATCATGTTTGAAAGTGATGATGACCATCTAATTGATGAAGACCATGCCGTATCATGTTCCGGCATATGGTCTTCATCAATTCCAAGATGGTCTTCATCACTTCCCTTTGGAATTTTTTTCTCGTATTAATCGGTCCACTTCCTAGGCATAGAAAATAAAGCAACATGGTATGCCTGAAAACAATACCGCATGGTCTTCATATCAACCGACCATGCATTGGGACTGATTAATACCGAAAAAGTTCAAAAAGGAAGAGATGAAGACCATGCCGAATTGATGAAGACTATATGCTCGGAACATGATACCTAAGCATGCTCGAGAATTTCCTATCAATGCCGGTAGTCAAGTGAAAAAAAAATCAACATTCGGATACTTTTCATCCCTGTTCCTAAATGGAAATTTAAGCAAAATACTATCACCGGAACATGTACCTTTGCTCGAATCCATGATTACCATGCCGTACTGCTCAAAACCAAAAAAAAATCAACATCAAAACCCAAAAAAAACAATTTATGAACAATTTATGAACATCCCCAACCCCGGATAGTGGCAAACAATTTATGAACATCCAACAATTGCCCGCATGGGTTTTTGGTTGAATACCATGCTTATAAGCTTTTTCAATTTTAACAATGGTGGATTCAAAGAAAAAAATCAATTTTTCAACCCGTTATTAGCGGTAATTCTCTCATCACAATCATCTTCCATTTTCAAAAAAAAAAATTCCACTCAAAATTTTTTTTTTCTCTCCTTCTACTCCTCACTCACACAAATTAAAATAAAAACACACACTAATCTATCCCCCAAATACTTAAATTTTTTACTAATTATTATTAACCACTAAACATGATTAGTGAGGGGTATATTAGGATTTAAAAAAATAATTACATAAGGGGTGACCCAGAATTGGGACTCCTATTTTGTCTTGTAGCTATATCCCCCAATTAGTTTTCATATCCCCCAATTACGCGTTCTATTTAACTCATTTTGGAAGTTTTGGATCCTTTCTTATTTCTTCTTTTTAATTGTCTTCAGAATCAAAATAAGCCTAAATTATAACAAAATTATATAAATTTTAAGATATCCATTGATATTATTTTCGAAACCAAATATTTTTTCATAGTTTGGTGACTCCCTATATAAGGCACTATAGCAAGAGCCTCATTGTTTACTGCTTTTTGCTTCCCAACTGTTTGTTTTTCTTTTGTTCCTTGAAATTAAGGTTTATGATGTCTCATCTATTTTCGTTATTTGTTTTGCAAGTATAATCAATACTTCCAAAAGAAGTTGCCGCAAAGGGAGAGTTCTTGAACACTAATATTAAAGGTGAAGAAATTGATCTAATAGGCTTCTGTTGGTGTTTAGTATTTTGTTTGATTTTTTTGTTGATGTTTTTAGGATTTTGTTTGATTTGTTTGTTGATATTTAATTGGTGTTTAGGTTTTACCATGCTTAACAGTAACTCCATATCCTTCACGTTGAGGTATAGCTTAGCAACAACTTTAAGAGCCTAATTTTAGAAAAATCTATATAAAAAAAAAAATTAATAAAACATCAACATCATTGTTTGTTCCATTATATTTGTTTTATGGATGGTGCGATTGTATCATTTTTCTAGATAAATAATTTCAGGTACGGCCTCCGCAATAAGGTGGTGATGTAATTATTACTCCTATTTCCCTCTTCAACTATGGATACTACTCTATCCGCCTTTGGTTATGACTATTAGAAGGTAAATGTTTCACCTTGCTGCACCCGCTTACCTTACCTTGATTATTCCAAAAATTTCAGTGTGCACCTGGAGAAAAGCTACGGTAACATGGCTACATTTTATGGCTGATTTTGATACACTTGCGTCAAAATCGATTTTACCAAAATCTTACTCTTTTTTTTTTTTTTTTTTTGTTGGCGAGCAGGGGTCAATGAGAAAATTGGGTTTCAAACAACCATAAATGTTGTTACCGACTTGAATTTCTTATTCGTACACTTTTTGATAATCTATGCTACACCTTACAACCAGTAAGATAATATAAGGTTAAAATATCAATGTTTTTTTTTATTACTACTAATATCATGTGGTATAAAGTGATAGTAATTAATTAAAGGTAAGATTTGATATCTGGCTCTAATTACTTAACTCACTAATTTTCAATTTTGAGGTTGAAAGAGCAGCTCTATAATCAGATTGGTAGAAGTATCTTCATCATAAAAGGTGATAACAAGATTTGGAGCACCCAAGCAATGTACAGGCATTTTCGAAATATCGAGGAGTCCATCGAGCCTATGCACATGATGGTTATGTGTTAAATAGATGTTTATGGTAATGATCATACATGCATTTTTATTGTTGGTTAAATTAATTACCATACTTGATAGCTTAGCGTAGATAAAGACAGACTGAAATCTAATCAACTCTCCAATCTCTTTTTTTAAGTTTTTGCAGAACAACACATAACAAAGTTATGTGCAAGTTCCCATCAATTTCCTGTTTTTTTTTTTCTTTCAAATTTTCTTTTGAAGGTTTAGAAGAAGGTGCGACTTTTGACTCGAATCATATTAGTGTTTGTACATCTAATCTATGCTGCTTTTGGAGATGGTGATATTAGATGTATAACTACTAACCCCGTATGAATTGAGAAAAACCACGGATTCCGCATGTTGTCCATTATTACTGCTTGGCCAGTTGTGTTACTTAAGCACATTCCGTTGGCTTTGTTAATATATTAATACATGATAGATGTACATCTTCCATTTGAGCTCATTTATGAGATTTCATTTTGTTCCCATTGTCGATTGTGGATGATTATTTAACGTTCATGGTGTTAGCACGCTTATTTGGTGCTTGACCACCGCTTGAACTCTTCAAATTGGAGTGGTAGTTATGAGGCTTCATCTAATGCATCGTAGCCTTGAATATTTGTGAACAAGCTTCTCAAAGTCCGCGGTATTCCCAACCAAGACTATGGGGCTTTTTCATTTTGCAAATGCCCTTGCATGGTTTATGGTTTGTGTTATAAAAACACACTCATATGTTCTCTCTTGAACTGCGAATCATCTGAAAACAAAACCAAAAATTCGGTTCATGGAAGTTGGCTTCCAACCTTAGAAATTTGTAGGATCCGTTGCCATCCTGATAATCATCCATTTTAATATGATTTGACAATTTGTTCTTATTTCAAAAGTGACATGTAAAACGCTACAGATTTTTAGCTTCAAAAATAAATAAAAATATACAGATTTTCTTGGTAAAATATGATTTAATAGTGTGTACGGGTTTAGGGCACAATTATGCAGTGCCCATTTCTTAATTTGCTAATTTGTTATTCATATCCTTTGTGACTTTGTTTAGCCCAAAAATAGTAATTACGTACAGTTGTACATTCATATTTCATTAGTCCACATTGTGCTTTGCCATTGCTTGATTACGTCACGGTAAATCATTCCGAGACTTTTCAATACATACAATAATTTTGTCGATCAAATTCTTAACATTTGTTTTTTTTTATTGTTCATTTAGCATCCCTTGACATGCTCATTTATTGATAAAAAAAAAGACATGCTCATTTCTTAGAGTAAAGACTTCAAGTTGTAACAGGGACTTACTTAGTGAGTAGGTTCATAGTGCAAATTAAGGACGTTCATTGGCGGATTAATTGTATAGTTTGGACGATACAAAGGTCGTGAAAAAATGTCGTTGAAAGACCTGAATCCTTTCAAACCCCTAACTTAAAATGATTTTATTAGAATCCTATTATTGGGCTGCACAAGGTTGACTTTTTTGGGGGCTGCATAGGTCATGAAATAGAATATTCATAGCCGGTTATCCGGCTATTTTATATAATGACTAATTTGCCCCCAATTTGGTTACTGCTAATTACAGTGATTAACTAAATTAATTATTAGATTAAAATTTCGAAAATGAAATTTTTTTTTCCGTTTTATTTAGGTTGAGGATTTTTCTGAACTTTTAAAAAAATTCTTATAAGAGTATGATGAAACATATCCTCTAAAGATTACTAACCAAAGATTTCTCCTTATTTATTTTTTACTATCGTCACAGATTTTAATGTAGTTGCAGAAACAATGGAAAATCAAGCTAAATGTGGACACAAGCCCCTCCAACCTTGGTTGAACGGGGTGGTCCCACCCATTCCTTAAAATCCGACCCCAGTAAATCCAACAACGAGCAAATGTGGTAACATCACTAAAATCTAAAAGCAACTTATTACAAGTTCAGTTTATAAAGGCAGAAATAGCAATGCTTAAAACCAATACAAGAAATAGAAGAAACAACAATGTTTTGTTGACGCCCAATAATCACGGGATCTATTTCCTCTATAATCGGGATGGATGCATGCGAGATAAATTGTTCACTCTCTCAAGTAATAATCTTGGGATTATACAGAGCATTTTCCTCAAAGAAAATATTACATATCAACCATAGTTTAACTACACGGAGTATATGATTTATGAAGAAAGATATATCAATGCATTTCCTTGATTACGACTTCTTCAACGGGAAGCAATTCATAAGCTTTTTACAATTTTGAGTTTGTAATCTATTTTATATTAATATATCATGTTTATCTTTTAGTATATGTAATATAGTTATTGATACAACTATATAATGAGTGTGATTTTTCAAGGAGCAGTTGATTTAATTTGGCCGCTTGATTCTTAACGCAAGTATATGATTTTTGAGTAAACATATATCAATGCATTTCCTGGATTAATTTGGAAGAACTCCATATGCTTTGCACTTTTTAGAGTTGGTAATCCATTTTCTACTGATATTATTTTTTTAGTGTCTCTAATATCAGGTATTGATATAACTATAGAGTGTGATTTTTCATTTAACTACATCGAGTTGAGTTGGCTGTTTGATTCTTAATGTAAGTATAGATATGATTTCTAAAGATAGATATATCATTGCATTGATTACATCTTCTTCAACGGGAAGCACTTCCTGTGATTTGCACTATTTAGAGTTGGCAATCTATTTATATTAATATCGTGTTTCTTTTTAGCGTCTTTAATATCATATATTGATTGATACAACTATACAGTGAGTGTGATTTTTTATTTAACCACAAGAAGTTAAAGCACTGATATATCTTTCTTCGACGGGAAGCACTTCACATGCTTTGCACATTTTTATTAATATTACTTTTTAAATGTCTCTAATTTCATATATTGATACAACTATATAGTGAGTGTTACTTTTCATTTAACTACAGTGATTTCAATTGGTTGCTTGATTATTAATGCAAGTATATGATTTATGACTACATATTCTTCGACGGGAAGCACTTCATATGCTTTGCTCTATTTAGATTTGGCCATCTATTCTATATCAATATTGTGTTTCTTTTTAGTGTCTCTAATATAACTATTGATACAACTATATAGTGAGTGTAATTTTTCATTTCACTGTAGGGAGTTAGATCCTGAAATAGTAATTGAGTTGGCCGTTTGATTTTTAGTGCAAGTATATAATTTTTGAAGAAAGATATATCAATGTATTTCCTTTATTACATTTTCTTTGACGGGAAGCACTTCATATGTTCTGCATTATTTAGAGTCAACAATCCATTTTTACTAATATCGTGTTTCTTCTTAATGTTTCTAAACATCATATATTGATACAATTATATAGTGGGTGTGATTTTTAATTTGAATACAGGGAAATAGAGCCCTAGCGGAGCAGTAGAGTTGGCGGTTTGAATCTTAATACAAGTATATGATAAACAATATTTGACCGAACTCGAAGCTATTATTGGAGTTTTGAGGTAGAATATTATTAGGACTTTGTTTCCTAACTTTTAAGTAGCAAAAATTGATTAAGCAAGAAATGTGTATTCTAAAATCTAGCAAGACTAAGTATCGTTGTAGTGCTACTGGATTAGTAGACTTCAAATCTATCCTTATCAATTATTTTTAGAGTATTGATATTGGCAATTTCATGAGCTACTTACTGATTTCAAAAGTTGGATAATTTTACAGGAATATTTTCTTTAAGAGGGTTTATTAATCTACAAAACTTTAAACACTATTTAATTGGTGAATTTGGTTCCAACTGTTAATATAGTAAATCAGAATTGGTGGTTTCACATACAATTGTTAATTGGAACCTCTTCTGGGACGGGTGCGTGGCAAAGCCTTTTCTCACCAAATAGGAGCCAATTCCCATAGTACATGATGTTTAGGTATCATGTTGGTTGGTGTTTAGGTATCATGTTCGTTAATTAGTAGCTTCTAGATAACATTATTTACTTAATTAGTTAAATATTTATTTTGTTTAATGTTCATGATTAAATGTTTTGAATTAATGGACGAAATTAATTTTTTTAGTTACTTTCATGAGTTATCAAGGCTAGCAGTGTTGAACATGTTATATTTGTTTTTAGTATGTGAGGGTTTAATCTGGTTTTATGCTTTAATATCTAGAGTTTAGTTTAATTTTATTTTTGAGATTACTTAGACCTATTTATTTTAGTTTATTTAAAGAATTGATTACTGGTTTTATTTTAGATTACTTAGACCTATTTATTTTAGGGTTTTATCTGGTTTTATGCTTTAATATCTAGAGTTTAGTTTAATTTTATTTTTGAGATTACTTAGACCTATTTATCTTAGTTTATTTAAAGAATTGATTATTGTTTTCGAACAAAGATATCTTTAGAAACCATTTTTTTCTTACGGTCGCATCACACATTAGACTAAGTAAATGAGCTTACTAACTGGCATTGTAGAGTTATAAGATTTCTCCGTAATTAACTAACTCTTTTATATAACAAGAAAGATTACTCTAGACGATGAACAGTGGAAAAATAATATTTTGTAATGAATTTATCTGCTAAATCTCCTAAAAGATCTATGGGTACATACATAACCTAAAGCTAATATTTTTTTGAACCGTTGTACTCAAGTGTAAGAAGATCTTTCTAGAAACTTGAATGTGGGGCTTATCTAAAGTAAAAAAAATGTGTAAAAGAAGAACTATAAAAGATGTTAGATGGCTCTATATACCCTTGGAAGAAGAGAGTAAACAAATTGCTAAAGACCGAGATGTAACAATGAAAGGTTCAAGTCAATTATATGCTACGGTATAAGAATTTTTTATCATTTGAGATTGTGTTCAGGTCATTTAGGATTCGTTTGGTTTCTTATTCATTAAATTTGTCTGATATTAGATTCTTTGATTTTCTATTTATTTTGGTAGGGTTTGCGTTTTTTGCTTTTTGCCTATTGCACAACATTACTTGCATTAGTGTAGGGTGTCTTTGGCAAAGAAGGAAGTCAAGAAAGGCCTCAAACCGACAGCTTATAAAACATGCTTAATTTACGAAAAAGATATATCACTGCATTTTATTGATTACATCTTTTTTGACGGGAAGCATTTCATATGCTTTGCAGTATTTTAAGTTGACAATCTATTTTATATTAATATCGTATTTTTTTCATTCAACTACATGAGTTGGAGCTTGGAAGATCAGTTGAATTGATCGCTTTATTCTTAATGCAAGTATATATGTGAATTCTGAAAAAAAGATATATCAGTCCATTTTCTTGATTACATCTTCTTTGACGGGAAGCACATCATATGCTTTGCACTATTTGAAGTTGACAATCTATTTTATATTAATATCATATTTTATCATTTAAGAACAAGGAGTTTGATCGTCGAGGAGCACTTAAGTTAGCACTTGATTCTTAACAAGAGTATATAAATTCTGAAGAAAGATATAATAGTACATTTTATTGATTATACCATCTTCGACGGGATGCACTTCATATGATTTTCAGTATCTAGGGTTGGCAATCTATTTTATATTAATATCATTTTTTTTGTCTGTAATAACAGGTACTGATACAACGATATGGCGAGTGCAATTTTTCATCTAACTACAAGGAGTTGGAGCTAGAGGATGAGTTGGCCGCTGGATTTTTAATGCAAGTATATGATATCGTACCTAAGAAAAGTAGGGAGTATATAGCAGGTGAAGTAAAAACGAGATGCGGCCCAACTAGATGCCATTGGTACTGGTGTTTTGAGGTAGAATATTGTTATGACTTTGTTTATTTACTTTAAGTTGAAAAAATTGATTAACGAAGAGATGTTATATGGACATTCTAAAATTTAGCAAGACTAAGCGTAGTCGAAGTGCTACTTTGAATGGCAGACTTCAAATGCAAATTTTCCAATTATCTAGATCGTAGATGTTGCCAATATCATGATATACTAATTGATTTCAAAGTATACTTTTTTAAGATGATTTCTTAATCTCCAACATTTTAAAAGTATATAATTAATAAATCTGGTTCCAATTGTTAGACTACTAAATAATAAATGTAATTTTCATTATACATTGCAACTGTTAATTGGTATTCCTTTTAGCACGGGTGCGAGGCGAAGCCCCGCCTCACCAAATGGGTGACGATTCCTATCGTACCCGGTGCGTAGCACGGGTTTCAAGCTAGTTTTCATACAGATAAGAAGTCTAGGAGGCGTCGCCTCAGTTGCAAGGCGGTTCCACGTCTACCATAGACACATCCAAGGCGGTGATGCCCTATCGTTGTATGTCTCGCCGTAGAAGGACGCTAAATCCTAGCGAACCCAATAATCTCCGAGAGGCTCAATAAGATTTAATGAGATCTAAAATTGGAATCCTGACTCATTTGAAGATCACGCTGAGCCTCTTGAAAATGATGAGCCTTATCACCATGTTGAACCTCATGAGAATAGCACCGACAGAAGTCATGCCGCAGCCTTGATAGAAAAAGATGATACTCACAATGGATGCGAGAAGCAAATGAGCAAGCACCCGAATGACTTCACCACCCTCAGAGAATAAATGAAATTGTAAACTCAACGTTTTTCATGAAAAAAATCTACAAAATTTGTATAAGACGAATGCCCCTCAACCTGATCGTGAGAAACCCGGGAAGTTTACTACACTGAACTATTTTGCTCGTAACTATTTCATTATTTATTCAATTGACCTCATTTTGCATTGGATTTGTGTTTTCATCGCCAACAAGATGAAGTTAGAAAACTTTCATTTATCATTCATCGTGGAGGAACTAAAGCCTTAGATGATTACGACCAGAACGCGACAAGGTATATGACGATACTTGAGCCTAAGACAAAAATGCGGCTTAATTTCAAGGAGAGACTCGCAACCAATCTAAGTAGAAGAGACTTAGCCAGTCTAAGTAGAAGAGATTTAGCCAGTATAAGCAAACAAGGCTCAAGTATCCTAACCTGATGAAGCTCATCCAGTTGACAGACAGAGGTCACCAGCTAACGGGGATGGGGACCAGTCTCACTGAAGACATAGGTCAGCCTTATCTCAAGGCGAGACGGTTTGCCACTTGGTGGAAATTCACATCAATAACATTCTCCATATTCAAAGATATATACAAGAGAATCCTCGTCTCAAATTATTTTCGGAACTTCACAAAGGTAGTAAGTGGTCTGTTATATCAAACCTTGCTCTGTTCGATAAATCCAAACCTTTCGAGGGGAGAAAAAAGCTGCCATAGTTATACTCGTGTGAGAAGGTACTCTAACATGCTTCACTATTTATTAATAAACTACCATCACTAAAACAAACATGAGAGATTCAAGATTGTAGCTATGAACAAGTTGCACGCTACAATTTTACATGGTTTTAGAATGCATGGATGTTAAAGACTCTCCTCTTAGGATGACCAGCGTATGGGCTACTTCAAATTCCATGTTAAAGTTTGAAAGACAAGTCGGTACGTGATCGCTTGCATCCTTATCTAGGTCAAGACACTACTTCCCTGCATGAAGACCTACTTAGGGGATTTACAAAGAATATTATTCTTTTGTTTCTGAAGCACCTCCGTTGCTAACCTCAGAGTGCATCTACTACTCACGAGCTCGTCATATTACCTCCTGTAAGATAGATCGTTCCTGACAAGTACTTTATTGCAAAAATCCAGATCGGTTTCTATCAAGATGACTGAAAAAGCGGGGGTCTAACAACCACACCCAATATTTCGCTTAGCAATCTGTATGGAAAAACTCCAATATACTTTCTAGAGAATCAACTAGTCAGTCAAACTCAATCTAGATAAAAAGTATATCAACGAGTTTATATCTCAATCTCTCGATTTGATCTTTACTCAAGCAAATAGAAATCTGCGAGTCTTTATCAAAGAGATAACTTGGATGGTACCAAAGACCAATATCAAGTGTCAATCAATTTAAATCAACAACCAAAAGGTCGGATATTCTAATTGATTGAACAACGCACAACCTGTGATATTTCAATTATATAAACAAATATAATGCGGAATAGAAATAACACAGACACTAAAATTTTATTAACAAGGAAACCGCAAATGCAGAAAACCCCCGGGACCTAGTCCAGATTGAACACACACTGTATTAAGCCGCTACAGACTCTAACCTACTCCAAATTAACTTCGGTCTGTACTGTAGATGAACCTCAATCAATCTCACACCGATCCAATGTACGCTTATGCTCCTACGCCTCTGATCCCAGCAGGATACTACGTACTTGATTCCCTTAGCTGATCTCACCCACAACTAAGAGTTGCTACGACCCAAAGTTGAAGACTTTAATAAACAAATCTGTATCGCAGAGAAAAGTCTATAGAATAGATAAATCCGTCTCCCACGAATAAACCTATGAGTTTTGTTCCGTCTTTTGATAAATCAAGGTGAACAGGAACCAATCAATAACCCGGACTTATATTCCCGAAGAACAACCTAGTATTATTGATCACCTCACAATAATCTTAATCGACGCAGCGAAAAAAGATATTGTGGAATCACAAACGATGAGACGAAGTGTTTGTGATTTCTTTTCTATCTTGCCTATCGGAGATATAAATCTCAATCCAATTATTTCAATTGTACTCGTACGATAGAAACAGCAAGATCAGATCACACAACTACAAGAAAAGTAGTATCGGTCCGGCTTCACAATCCCAATGAAGTCTTTAAGTCGTTAACCTGGTTTTAGAAGAAGAAAATCAAAGGTTAAAGGAGAATCAACTCTAGCTTAGCAAACTAGTATCACACGTAAGGTGTGGGGATTAGATTTCCCAGTTGCTAGAGTTCTCCCTTATATAGTCTTTCAAATCAGGGTTTGCAATCAATGTTAGCTTAGTAACAAAGCATTCAATATTCACCGTTAGATGAAAACCTGATTAGATTCAAGCTAATATTTCTCAACCGTTGGATCGAAAACTTGCTTGTTACACACAAACAAAATGTTCAATTTTGGGTTTATGAACCATACCCAAACATTAACATTTGTTGGTTCAACAATAGTCAACCAAATGGTTATCCATATGATCACTCTCATATCAACCATATTCTTCTTCACCATAACTAGTTCAAATGACTCAAATGAACTAGTTAGAGAGTTGTTCAATTGCTTAGATCTTATGTAACTACACAAGACACAATCGAAGCAAAAACGGTTTGATTCACTCGAATCGGTTCATGAACTTTACAGCCACAGTTTGCAAAAGCATTCCTTAGTTTATATAAACACTAGGTCTCAACCCATGCCGTAACGGCACGGGCAAGGATATGTGTTTCAAATGTATCCATCGATTCATACATGTCGTAATTGTCTGAGAAGAATCGAACCGATCGATGTCTAAATGTTTTGAGGAGTTGGTAAACATGTCTTTATCCTCGAATGTTTTAATATTGTATATGTAAGTCATACAACCCTTTGGGACAAACATAGTTAATCGTTAGAGCAAATCCTATGGGCGGTAGAACATTACTTCGTTCACTACTTTAAAAAATATCATCAAAGGTCATTCACCAAACTTGTAACAAAACTAAAAACACCTAAAATTACTTTAAAATCAATTAGATTAATCTTGCAAAATCTGTTAGCATTAGAATTTAATTTTTCTCTTTGATATAAATTGTTGGGTTCCCAATTTATATAGATTTGTGTTTATTCATTTTCCTAAAATTTATAATAATATTTAATTCTTGATCCATTTCTTTTCTTGTCTCTTTACCTATTATCATGAACTATTTTTCAAGCATACATAATTACACGAAGTTGGGGAGAAATGACAAAAACAGAAATCATGACAAAAAAGGGGAATAAAGAGAGATGTGAGAAACTGAATCGATTACAATAAATTCACGCGTAGCCTTGCATAATCCATGAAGTAGGGGAGAAATAATGACAGAAACAGAAACCATGACAAAAAAGGGGAATAAAGAGATGTGAGAAACTGAACCGATTACAATTAATTCGCGCGTAGCCTTGTGTTTGGTCAATCTTTTTATAGGATTCATTTTTCTTCCTGCCCCTACCCGACAAATCTTAAAATCACAACATCTTTTTTTTTGGAAAAATCTGGCCTTTAAAAAAAATATATATTAATAATAAAAAACATAATTTGAAAACTAAAATCAAATTAAAACAAAACAAAGAAAAATTAACCAAGGGTGACTAAATAATTTACCTATCTTAGGACACCTTTTCTCACCCTACTACCACTACTTCTTCCACCGCCACATTATCGTCACCGCTCTACCAGTCTCACCAATACCCACCACCATTATCCCCACCGCCGATCCACCACCACCACCCACCATCACAACCACCATTAGTGCTTAATTTACCTATCTTAGGACCCCTTTTATCACCCTACCACCACTACTTCTTCCGCCACCGCATTATCCACTCCACCAGTCTCACCAATACCCGCCACCATTATCCCCACCACTGCCCACCATCACAACCACCATTAATGATTACTGATATGGTTAATATCAAATAAATTTATTATGTATCAACAAAAAATATATTCATTTGATTAATTAAAGAAACATTTATTATGAAATATCAATTGAACCTTTATTATTCAATTTTAATTAAACGTGATCATTTATAGCGGTAGATTTATGTTCTGCAAGTATAAATTTGATCGTTCTTTATATAGCCTAACTTGTCCAATATTTTTTTTTTGTATTCTGGAAGTGTAATCAATTTTATTTTAATACTAAAAACATTGATTTATTCGATCGGGTACTATAAATAGCTGGGATCCCATTTTGGTGATCCAGCGGTCATGATCATAGTGTCTTATATGATTTAGTATCCTCCTCAAAATATTTATGTTTTATCCTTACCAGTTGTGCTAAAAACAACCAACTACATCTATCACAATAAAATGTT
The DNA here is from genome assembly GCA_023531295.1 of Papaver armeniacum. NCBI lineage: Eukaryota > Viridiplantae > Streptophyta > Magnoliopsida > Ranunculales > Papaveraceae > Papaver > Papaver armeniacum. Next base: position 290,714 of record JAJJWW010010606.1, on the reverse strand, counting down.
GCCCATTACACAAAACTATTATTGTCCACTACTATTCACTAACATCCACCACATGTAAAAACCATCCGCGCCCATTATTTTTTCCACCACTCACATATATCCGCCACTGTTTCCACCACCCATTGTTTCTTTCACTACCACCATTAAAAATATTTAATATAATTATTAACCGGGGTCACTGTAGTACAGTGGTAAAGTCATTGGGTGATGATACCAGTTACCTGAGTTCGAAACTCGCCAGCACCAAATTCTTATTATGGTTAGTTGAAAAAACCACGGCCATAGATTTATCCCTCCTAGACAAATCTCGGCCGGTCTTTATCTAGCCTAACTTAGCCAAGCTTTGTTTTGTATTCTAGATTAGTTCAAGAACAACCGATTTTAGATATAACCTACTCAAGTTCGTGGACTAGGCTCGCGGACTTAAGCTCATGGAAGGAGTACACAAACTCCAGCAGAAATTCTCGGGTCGAGAACTTCTGCCAGTTCGCGGACTTGGCTTGCGCCACTTCCATTTCTCTTGATCAACAAAGTTGTTCGCAAACTTTGGTTCAAGGAATAAGGACTTATACATATATGTGTTTCCACAACAATGCTTATATCCTACCAATGGTTATGTAATCTAAACTCTCATTTCAATCATTGAAACATTCTCAGAGAACGTTATATAGCCGTTATTCAAGACCATTTTTCGTCAGAGCAATTTCCAAAGTGATTGAAACATATCATGACTTTCGTCACTAGGTAAAGATGAATTCGGTTAAAGCAAAAGCTTACCAACACATATTTCGAGAAATAGATAGGCGAGTTAAACTCGGCTCAGCAAATGTGTATAATGAAAGTCTATACGTCTAAACGACTTTTGTCTCAAGAGTAGGAGATAGAGTAAATAGACTTTTGAGTGACAGATAAGTTCAAGTCTCCACATACCTTTTAGTCGATGAAGTTCCACCGGGTTCCTCGAGTAGTCCTTCGTCTTGTATGATGATTGCCATGGAGTTCTTGAGCTCAACTACACTTTCTATCCTAGTCCGAGACCTTTAGCTACATAGGCTAGAAATCAAGACTTATAGTTTTGATCACTAACATTGACAAACATGCTTGAGATAGCAACGCACATCTAACCCGAGCAGAGAGCCTCAGTCACCATCCTAAAATAAGATCCTATCACTCATAGGGGAGGAGTTTTCGTCGCTCCGCTCCTAGGTAAAGAGTCTTTGCCGCTCCGCTCCATAACGAAGAGTCTCCGTCGTTATGCTCCAAGCATATACAGGAGAGGTTCAGTCAGCCTATGTAGACGACACTTAATTAGCCAGCCTAAGTGAGTAAATCTTGACTATTTACTAACACGAAATGAAGCTTCAGCTTATACTTACCAAAGAAAGAATGGCCAAAAGGTGACGACTACGAAAAGGATTTTCCTAAGACATATGCGGAAGCTTAGCCTAGCCTTATCAAGACGAAAGGATTTTACTAAGACGAAGCTTAGCTGAAAAGATGAGGGTACCCAAATACACCACAATATTTTGATTTCAACCTATAAGTCCTCTACCAAAAGTGATTGTCTATGGACAGAGTCGAGACAATACAACAAATAGGTTCACACTTCGTGTGATTGTCTATGGATACAAGATCGATACAATACGATAGCAAGATAACTTGTGTGATTGACTATGGATACGAGATTGAGACAATACAACAACGAAGTATGATATTTGATAATAGGTTCGATCTTAACCAAACTCTATAGGATCACTATCAAGTATATGCGGAATTAACGTTTGTGTAATTTACTTTTACTTTTAATTATAATAAAATAATTATAATTGCGGAAATAGAAAAGTAAAATACACAACAAGATTTTGTTAACGAGGAAAACTGCAAGTGCATAAAAACCTTAAGACCAAGTCCAGAATTGAATACTCTCAGAATTAAGCCGATATACAAAATCTAAACCAACTTCGTATAGTTGAGACCAAGCAACTACCCCAAGTTCACTCAGTTTCCTCAGTATCCCTGCGCTTCCGACTTCGATGAGTGCACGTACTGGAAAAATTCATTTGGATCGTATTCCAAACAATAAAGGAACAACAAATTTGTTTGGTAGCAACTCTATTGATTCTTTCCAGATAAAGATATCTCAAGTCATATGAAAAGGCTCTTATGTTTAAACTAATAAACTCCTTTGCCTGGTTAGATCAATCCAATCTCTATTACTGAAGTAATAAGATTCGCATTTGTAACAATCAAAATAGAACTATTAGGCGTTACTGATCTTATGCAACTAATCAATCGAATAAACCCGATTCTAGTTGGATCCCAGACGATCAAGGTTTGTGCAAAACACAAAGATATGAGAAACAATAAGAAATCTTCTTCATCTTCAATTCTTCTATAATCTTCAATTAAAACCTGTACAACACCACTTGAATCTCTCGTGATCAATCACGCATAGAACGGAGTATGTTAACAATGGATTATCACAAGATATCTTTAGATCTACAAACAGTTCTAAATATCTCATCGATACTTCGATCTAGTTTGAGTGAATCTTATATCAGAAGAGAAGATTTTCAAGCATAAACAAACTAGGTGCAATCAAAATTTCAACAACCGTTAGTCAATCAAATCAATCAAAAACTAATAACACTGCAATTATCTAGTTTCCCACCAACGGTACTCGTAGAGCTTCTTGATCCCACAAAAGTCTTTAAACGAGCGGTCGTAAGAGATTTCACCTAATTAGGATACTTTCCTCTCCGATAGACGGCTCCACCAGAAACAACAAAAAGATGAAGTTTGTCTGGTTCTTAGGATAGTTTGCTAGAAATGCAAACTTAGGTATTTATAGACCAAGGATGTTTGGAGATCAAGGAATTTCCAAAACCGAAAATATTCTCAAGATATGCAATGAATAGCAAGATTCAGTTTTCATAATTCTAGTAAATGCTTGCCCAATATTTCCTAAATCTCTCAATAGAAAGTCTCCAATTTGTAAATGCACATTTATTAACTTTTATTTTCTAGAGATATACATTAATTGCTGGTAATTAATGTATATAAAACTAACAACCTTAATTAAAAGATTCTTAATTTATTTCAGCACATGATCTCCTTGAGTACTAAGGAATATCTTTGAACAATAAATGATAAGAGTTACTGTCCATGTTCAAAGTATGTTGACATCTTTTCTCTGTAAATCATCTTTCATATTTACATTCTTGGAATCAGTTATACCACACCTCCAAATAAGTTTAGAATTAGTTCACATGTATTCCAAGACTACTATGTGAATGATCAAGTATCAAATCACACACATGGGTTCAATCGGTTCTACCAATCACTAGGATCGGTTATACCTGTTAGAGCACTGCTCGGTCGAACTCTCAAGCTTGTTTGTCAAGTTTAGTTGCCAAAACTATAAGTCTTGATTTCTAGTCTACTTATAGCTAAGTCTCGGACTAGGATAGAAAGTATAGTTGAGCTCTAGACTCCACGGCGTTCATCATGCAAAGACGAAGAACTACTCAAGGAACTGGTGGAACTTCATCGACTAAAAGGTATGTGGAGACTTGAACTTATATATCACTCAAAAGTATATCTACTCTATCTCCTATCTTGAGACAAAATTCGTATTGATATATAGACTTCGATTATACACATTTTCTATTTCGAGCCGAGTTTATCTCGCTTATCTATTTCTCGAAATATGTGTTGGTAAGCTTTCGCTTTGGCCAAGTTCATCTTTACAAGTGACGAAAGTCATGTTGGTTATTTCAATATCTTGAAAATTGCTTTGATGAAAAATAGTGTGTGAATAACCTCTATTTAACATCCTCTAAGAATGTTTCAATGATTGAAATGAGAGTTTAGAATATATAACCTTGAATGGATATAAACATTTTATGTGAACTCATACATGTGTAAGTCCAAAATCCTTGAACTAAAGTATGCATACTTTACTAGTTCAGGAAGTCCGGAAGCTAAGTCTGCGTCTGCATTTAGCATCTGCTTCTAAGTTCACATCCCGTGAATTTCTCTTGGAGTTTGTGAACTAAAAACAAACTCAAACCGGGTACTTAAGTAATGTGTAAACTTGGGTATGCATACTTAAGTGGGTTATTTTCTAAAAACGGTTTATTCGTGAACATAAACTAAGGAATGCATATTTGAAAACCGTGGCTATAATGTTCATGAATCGATTCGAGTGAATCAAAATCGTTTTTGCTTAGATTGTGTCTTATATACTTTTATGAGATCTAAGCAATTGAACAACTCTCTAACTAGTTCTTTTGAGTCATTTGAACTAGTTATGGTGAAGATGAATAAGGTTGATATGAAAGTACTCATATGGCTTGGTTAACTACTGTTGAACCAACTAGGTGTACACGTTTAGGTACGGTTACACAAACCTAAATGAACGTGCATTTCATTTGTGTATAACAAGCTAAGTTCGATCTAACGATTGCAAGATATTAGCTTCAATCTAATCAGGTTTTCATCTAACGGTGAATATTGAATGCTTTGTTACCAAGGTAACTTAGATTGCAAACACTTATTGGGAGACTATATAAAGGAGAACTCTAGCAACTGGGAAACCTAATCCCCACACCTCTTGTGTGATACTAGTTGTATAAGCTAGAGTCGATTCTCCTTTAACCTTAGGTTTCTACCGAGACCCTGTAGGTTAACGACTTGAGACTTCATTGGGATTGTGAAGCCAGACCCAACTATTTTCTCTGTAGTTGTGTGATCTGATCTTGCTATTTCTATCGTGATTGAGTGCAATCGTAAGATTGGCTTGAGATTAATTTCTCCGATAGGCAAGATAGAAAAGTAGTCACAAACATCTTCGTCTCATCGTTTGTGATTCCACAATATCTTGTTTCGCTAGTCGATTTAGATTATTGTGAGGTGATTGATATTTCTAGGCCGTTCTTCGGGAATATAAGTCCGGTATATCAATTGGTTCATGTTCACCTTGATTTATCAAAAGACGGAACGAAACTCGTAGGTATTTCCGTGGGAGACAGATTTATCTATTCCTGTAGACTTTTCTATGTGATACATATTTGTTTATTAAAGTCTTCGACTTTGGGTCGTAGCAACTATTAGTTGTGGGTGAGATCAGCTAAGGGAATCAAGTGTATAGTATCATGCTAGGATCAGAGAGGTAAGGAGCGCAACTGTACCTTGGATCAGTGTGAGATTGACTGGGGTTCAACTACAGTCCAGACCGAAGTTAGTTTGTAGTAGGATAGTGTTTGTAGCGGCTTAATACAGTGTGTGTTCAATCTGGACTAGGTCCCGGGGGTTTTATGCATTTGTGGTTTCCTCGTTAACAAAACTTTTGGTGTCTGTGTTATTTCTTTTCCGCATTATATTTTGTTATATAATTGAAATATCACAGGTTGTGCGTTGAATCGATCAATTGAAGAATCCAACCTTTGGTTGTTGATTGAAATTGATTGATCCTTGAATATTGGTCTTTGGTACCGTTCAAGTTAATTTCTCTTGTATTCAATTAGACTCGCAGATTTCTATTTGCTTGAGTAAGTATTGAATCGAGAAATTGAGATATAACTCTTTGATATACTTTTTATTAAGATTGAGTCTGACTGTCTAGTTGATTCTCTTAAAATTATATTGGAGTTAGTCCATACAGATTGCTAAGCGAAATATTAGGTGAGGTTGTTGTACCCTCACTTTTCCAGGACTGTCCCTTGGTGGTCGTGGGACCAGCTGACGGTCGATTGAGCAAATCCCAAGTTGGTTGGAGAGAGTTTGGACCCAATACGAACAATTGATAGCAAATTAGGTCAAAATTATGAAGATGTCTGGGACCGGTTAATTGCAAGCCTTAGGGCCGGCCTTGGTCGGTCAAGGTAGCATGCCCATTTCACCACAGTGTCCATGTCTCAGTCCCGAGAGTTTTGATATTTTTTGGTGCGCGTTTGAGCAATACTTTGGATTTTCAGAAGAGTTTGATCTTGACTGAAACTCTCAATTTTGCTCGAATGAACAAGTAGAACTTTTCTCATGAGACCAATATTTTGAAAATATTAAAATAATAATATTTTAATACTTTTCGTGAGTGGCCTAGTCGGTCATGTGACAATTTGACTTTTTGGCTTTTTCATGGTTTGAGCAATATTTGAGGAAATATTGAAAAACTAGGGTTTTCGCTCAAACGATGGAGTTCCATGAGATGATGGAAATAATAATATGAGAAAACAAGGGATTATAAGGTGTGGGACCGTCCACGGCTAGGGCATGACCGGCCGGCTAGGTGGCCCGGTCCCGTGACACCTTTCCCTATTTTTGTTCGATGAAAGTATGGAACTAAGAGTTTCGCTCAAACAAAGGAGTTTGCTCAAATAAAAGAGTTTCCATGAGATGAGGGAAACAAAACAAAACAAAATAAAATAAAATAATGGAAGAGGGGGACCGGCCACGACGGTATTAACGACCGGCCGGTGGGCCCGGTCCCACGCCTCTTGTTTATTTTATTTAATATTATTTTCTTGGTTGGTTACTCGTTTGTCCATATTTTCGAACGTTCGTTCGTGTGTTCGGGTGCTCGTTCGTGCACTATTGTCTAGTATACTTGCACCATTTTCTCAGGACTTACTCGGTGGTGGCCCAGATACCCGATTGTTGAATATTTATTACTAATTCATGAAATTCGACTGAGAATGATTCATGAAACGGAGTAATAAAATGAGTTGAGTATCTATTACAAATCCATGAATCTAGTTGGGGATTCAGGGAACAGAGTAATGAAATAAAGTGGTTATCTATTACTAATCATGGAATCCAGTTGGGTATCAGCCATGGAACAGATTAATGAGATATAATAGATTATTTTCAAGGAATTCGGTTGATGAATGACACGCTAGAATTAATATATTTGCAGAATCGAGATATGAGATAGTTGAAGCATCATACTCGTTCTGAGGGGGTGTATAGTCATGGAACAACGAACGGCGTGATGTCCTGAAGGTTTTAATCTCTCTAAAAAACATTATGTCTAGGGAACCGCCCAATCATTAAGAGATTCTATACATGGTCTCTCTACGTAGTCAGGGAACAACGAGCGGCGTGACGTCCTGAAGGCGTTAAGCTCCCTAACAAACATTTATGTCTAGGGAACCGCCTAATCATTTTGATTCTATGTAGAGGTGATGATGAAATGTGTGAAGCATCGAACGCTCAGCCGGGGAGGCCTTTTGAGAAACATATTCATCATAGCTCTGAGAGGAAGGTTCGCTCAGTCAGAGATCGTAAAACGGTTCACGGATCGTAAAATATGAATCATCACATGCATTCCTGAAGCCGGGTCAGAAACATGCAGTATCATGATTTTACGATTTTAGCCCTTGCCGAAAATCCACCATCAACATTAAGTCCCCTGCTTAGTGAGGGACAGTCATGTTCAACAGTAAGCACTAGATGGTGATTTTCCAGTAGACGAGATAAGTAGTCGTACTTAGTCGTACAAAGGCGTTTTCAAAATCCCTGATTTGCTCCAATGATGTCATGTACGAGCAAATGCCCAGATAAGGACTCTGTCAGTATGGTGGAGTGTCATATCGTGAGGACGGAGAGACGTGGCACTGCTGATTTGGGCGATCGGACGTTCAGTTTTGGTCGGTTTAACGTTTACGGGCCCAGGCCCAAAAAAGGGAATCCTTGTTTTATTAGGTTTTTGGAAATAAAATTGATATAAAAGGGAAGAGACGCTAATATTTTTTTATTTTTTTTTAAATTTTCCTTTGATCGACCGACCATCCTTCTTCATCTCCCTCACGTCCGCGAGGAACAGAAAGTTTGCTGGAGCTCCCGCCGCCGACAGTCGTTGATCACCGCCGTCCGAATTCATGGACAAATAAAAAATAAAAAAAAATCTCATGTGTTTATGCATGCGTAAATTTTATGAAAACTTGTTTTAGGAAACGAATGTTTGTCCGTCCGTCAGTATAAGAAACGAACAATAATCCCTAATATGAAAGAGATATGTATATATTTTTGAATAAATATGATCTAGTTGCAGTAGAGAAATTTTTTTCTATGAGCTTTCATGAAAACAAAATTTTATTTTGAGCATGAGGACCTTTGTAAAACTAGAAAAAAGACCCATTTGATAAACGAACCCTCGTTCGAGCGATTTTTTTTTTGAAATTTACGTGAGTTGTTAACTCACGTTAGATTTTTTTTTTTTTTTTTTTAGCATAGTGAGTTGTTCATGAAATTTTAAAATTTTTGTAAAACCTTTGATTTTCAACAATTATTAGAAGCAAAATTTTTTTTGATAAAATATTGTTCGTATAGATTTTGTGATTTGATAGTGTATGTAGGAAAATCAATGAGTGTTCACTCGGTGGGAGTTGCTCACAGTTTAATGAAAATCAAGTTATGATTTCGAATAATGAGTTTTTTGTTCGTCTTTGTAGTTAAAGAAGCGAACAAATCCTCAATTTTTTTGCGTTGTAATCACTATAGCAAGTGAAATTGTAAAAGGTAAGAGTTTGAATATTACCATTTTTGTTGCGTGTTTGATATTGGCGTATCATGACTCCATGTTTCTGGCTCCAGATGATTTCCAGTAGTGACCACTCTTCTAGCTCTTCTGAGGAAGATTCCAAGACTTCCAGGCCATTTACGAAGATTTCTGCAGAGGAGGCACGTGCCAAAATGGATCGGTCACTGAAGGATGCTAAGAAGATAATAAATAGTATGTCTCTCGATCATCTAAAAACAGTCCGTGATGGATTCTTGAAGAGAGAAGCCGAGGATGAAAAGCTGGAAACTTATCAACAAAAACGGCGTCGGCTTCAACAGACAAGGCTAGCAGGTGAGGATGAAATTCGGTCTCGCGCTGATGGTGTGGCGTCAAATTCATATGCGGAAGAAGTTGAATCTGACTGGGAACCTGTTGAACATGAGGTTAAGCCATATCCACCTAGTATGAGAGCTGAGCGATTGGCTAGAGCGGATTTCCGGGCCGAATATGAAGAAGATGAATACTTAGACGCAATGTATGCTGATCCTGAGACCAATTGGAAGAAATCCTCAGTGAAGATTCTTATGATGATTCCGAGGAAGAGCTTGAAGAAGATGCTACGGATGATGATCATGAAGATGATGATGGATCCGATGAATCTGATAATTAGTCTTGCTTACAACCTCCCTGAGTAGTTGATCGTTCATTTTTCGTTGAAGTAGATACTATCATTTATTTTTTTTCGTTTGAGACAGCATAGATATTGCATCAGGAATTATTAGAATGACATCCTTTATTATATCCTCTGCTTGATTTCCTTACGCTCTCAATTGAGTGAGATGGACCAATGTCCATGCGTGCAAAATTAGTTATGACTACACGAGCAATCCAAGAAATCATATTATGTGCACGATCGATTCCAAGTCGAAGCGTTAACCGTTGACCGCGTCTGGTCATGGCTCCGAACGATCAGTCCCCATTATCATCGCTTTTCTTCCGCGTCACCAACATAATCTCATTTGAGATTTAGAGTCTCAATAAAAATCGCAACCGATTTGACCATTTGTAGAGGATAAATATCCCCCATGTCTTGCGTATAGACTCTCAAGACTTGGGGTTTTCCATTTACTAGTATATCTTCTTCCATTACTGAGTTTAACTCTGCAGAAGAAATTTAATCATAATCATACCTCATAACAGCATGTCTGATAGTAGTTCGTCTTCCCAAAGTTTATCTCCGTTGAAACGAGGAAGTGAAACTCCTAATTCGCTATGAAATACCCTTTTTCTTTCTCATTGTGTGTTCAATAGCTGATTATGACTTAAGATGACGACCGAATTTCATCTACTCCTTATAACTTAAGGCCCAAACAGACTGTGAAAGCGCCTGCCCGTTTCAAATCCGCTCGTGCGGACGCCGAAACATCTGTGAGTTTATTTTTAATCAGCGATTTGGGCAATTTTCCAAGTTTTTACTGAACTTTGTTTACTCGTTTCAGGTTGACATACACACTGTCGACGTTGAAAACAAAAGAGGCAGATAGTCTGCCGCAACTGATAATGATTCGACCCCTGTAGATGTTAGCCTTGAAACTCCCGTTTGCGAGTATCCAATGGACGAACTTCCGTTTGATGTCCCTATGGAGAATACTTGCTCGTACAATCAATTTGTTGGTGGCTTCATCGTGCCCAAGCGTTACGCGCCTCTTTATACCATGATTTGGAAGAAGTATGGACATATTGCCACCACTAAAGTATGGAGAAACTTCTTGCCAACTCTTCTGACTACAGTTGCTAGACTATTGCCAATGATCGATGAGATGAACAAGAAGAATCTTCGTGACATCGAGATTAAGGATATTTATCGATGGGATGACATGATCTCAAATTGCGAGATCTTGAGATTCAACGTAAGTTGGCTCTGTCGTCGGCTCGAGGTCATCAAAATTGATAGAGCAGCGGCTGCTGCTAATATGATTTCTGCTACAACTACTATCATGGAAGAGGAGAAGGCGCTCTCACTGTAGTCAATGAGGGTTGAGAAAGCTGTCCATGACTTGAAAGTGAGGACTGAAAACTTTCAGAAGAGGCTTGAAATGGCTTTCAGTAAAAATTATTCGTTGTTGGATGGTTTGCTCTGAGTGAGCATTTGAGAGAGATTTTTCTTTTTAGGTTTAAGACTTGTTTTTTGAATGAAGTAGGTTGATTGATGGATGAAAAAACTTTTCTGTTAGATTAATGAAATATATTTTGAATTTCGAACGAATGAGCATACTGAATACTCTTTGGAGGAATAGAAATTATATTTTGAAATTAAAGTAATTGTTTTAATGATCACTCAGGCATAATATGCCTTGAGCCACTTGCAATTGATGATGTTTCCTTCCACCCCTCCATTGACAGCCAAGATTAGTATTAAATATGAGTTGTTTGCAGAGAAGGAGGACAATTACGATATTGTCTCTGCACCTTGGGTTCGTACACTGATATAGGAGTCGGCGGCCCTAGTCGACTACAACTTATTCATCCCCCGTATGGAATGAGAGGTAAGATTCTAAACACCCGCTAATCCCTTGTCAGCGGGTTTACTGGATTCCTTCGTATGCATATATGTTGAGGACTGAATACAGACTTTCATTTCGTAGTAAAGGGCAAGGCCAAACCATACAAGATAAGGGTTCGGATTTCATCATCTCTTCTTTTCCGCTTTAGGAAATCGATACCAAACGCAAACCCAAGCTTAAATTTTTTACTATAATGAGAACAATAAGGTAACGTTCTTATAAGAAAGTCATTCAAAAGGATCGTATTGGGTATCTTGTTAGCTTAACTCGAAGTTCAGGATGATTACTGTAAGTTGATCGCACCGCCTTGTAACCCGAGGAAACGATTCGCCAAAGAGGTGTGGGGCATCAAAGCTCATATGAACTTCTCCTGCTTCTCACTGACTTACCTTAATTCAGAACGTTCTAGATAGCTTTGCTAAAACTATACCTAGTTGCCTTTCGGAAGATTAGAAGCTTGGCTAGAAACAATCTAAGTGGAGCCATCATGATTTTTGTTTGCTAGAAATCAGTAGGTTTGATTTGGTTGAGTCGGCCTTGTTTGTGATTGTTTAGAAATCCCTTCCGATTTATGAAATTTTTATTGTATGCCACAACGTAAGAGAGAGGCTCTAGGTTAGTTTATCAGTGAGAAACCTATAACTTCTATTTTAGAAAACAAGGACGTCGAATACCTTAATCTAGAAAGTCCTGTTTTTGAAACATCCAGTTTTGAACGTCCGTATCTAGGAGAGAAGAGTATCCCTAGTACTCCAATAATGTCGGAAATGACAACTCTATGAACTATGTTGAATCCTAGTAGGACTAGTCGTCCATCAACTATCATATTAGCTGACACTGAAGCAAACTATGAACTGAACCCTGGGACCATACACATGCTCCCAGTATTTTTAAGGGAAGAAAAATGAAAAACCCTATTTCCATATTAGGTATTTTGAGGAAATTTGTAGTACTTTGAGAATTAAAGACCTAGATAACGAAGCATTGAAACTTAGGTTATTTCCTTTTTCCTTGAGAGACAAAGCCAAATTTTGGCTATATAGTTTGACTTATGATTCAATTTCAACATATGAACAAATTACATCTGCCTTTTTCAATAAGTTTTTCCCTATGCACAAAACATCATCTATTAGGCAGCAGATTTGCACATTTGCTCAACTAGAGGGAGAATATTTGTATAGGTATTTGGAAAGGTTCAATGATTTACTGGCACAATGTCCTCATCACGGTTTAGAAAAGTGTTGATGGTGGATTTTAGTTCAGGGCTAAAATTGTAAAACCAAAAATAACGTGCTGACATCCTGCAAAGGGTAAAGCCGTTTCATAAGCGATGAGTGCAGAAAACCTCTCCGCTTTATTTATTCGAAGCAATTCAATAAATATACAAAATTCACCTAGAATTGTGCATGTGGCAACAATCCCAAATATTCTGTGAATTTTTAGCATTATTAATTAATGCATGATTTGCCTAGTATTTTCCGTGCTGTGTTCTCAGCCGAACTCTCATTATTTGCATGACATGACCACTGAGTGTTCACTCTCACCAGAGTAGCATGAATCTCCGTGCCGATATTGAGACATGCAAGAAGTACCCACACAATCTATATCACTCTCTGACAAAGAGAGTCTCGCATCGACGCGCTTTGGTTAGCCCGATCGAGCATCCATAATTTCCTTAAGGGAAATCTAGACTGTCCATATCAGTCTCAGAAATGATCATGGCCACACAAGTTGGCCGCGCAATTTAAAGAGCCTAGCCAAACCCTGGCAAGAATAGGCGATTGTCGTGATGACCACCGGTGGGCCCACTTATGCCCTAGCCGGTCGGACATCACACGAACATCTCCTAGAAACGTCAAACGCCAACCCTAAGTAGGGTGGCCATGATACTTTGAAGAAATTCAATTGAACACAGACTGTTCAAGGCAGTCTTAAAACGATCATGATCGTCCAAATTCACCAACCTGGTTGGACGGATTAGATCATTCCATGAATGATTAGGGAAGCGCTGACACGCAAGTGTGTGGGCCCACTCTCCCCATACCTAATCGGTTTGCTCACGACATAGTCATGGAGCAATGAACGATTGCTCAAAACATGGTGGGCGTGATGCTTTCAAGGGTCGTGGAAGTTCACTAGCGTCTTAAATCGATCACGACCATCCAACTTAGCCAGCCTATTTGGATGGCTTAGATCGCATTTGGGACCATCAGGAAGATACGCATGTGTTCACCACCGACCCAACATGGGCCCCATGTGATTGATCTCTCCAAAGGAGGATCACGATGTGCCAAACCGTTTGGCCAAAGTCACGTACGCGTGACCAATTCAAAACCTTAATTAGGGTTTGATGCGATGCATATCTGTCGTAGTTCGATCGCGTCCATCCATCTTTGCCAGCCTAAACGGAGGGTGTAGATATAGATTCAAGAGGTCCCAAGGATGTTGACGTGATCACCGTGGGCCCACCTGTGTGTGTGACCGGCCGGCCTAGGCAAACCAAGGCCGAGCGCCTCGAAACGCACGCCCGAAGGTGGCATGTTACGCGACTTCCAAATCCTTTGCGGCAATGGATTTCTGTCGCAATCGATCACGACCACTCATCTTTGCCAGTCAATTTGAGTGGCCTAGATCAAGCCTTAATGAGACAAAGCGGTATGGACATGTACACCGGCAGGCCGTCTACACGCATGCCCGGTCGGTCCAACAAAAAATAACGCCCATGCTTGAATTCGGTCAAGCCAAAGAGTGATACTTGCGCACCTCTTAAAAACCCCAAATTTCATCAACGGTCGTAGATATATGCCGTAAACCATCTCGTCCGTCCAACTTTGCCAGCTTGGTCGGACGGACTAGGTTAAGGGTTAAGCGACTAATAAAGCACCTTGATGATCATCGCCCGCCACTCTTCCGCAGGGAGTGATCGACCAGGGGATGGCTCGCCCATGCGGCCTCCAAACGATCACTCGAAGATGGTTGGACGTGATGCTATTTTAAGACGCTTAATCCGAAACTTATTCGGTTAAGCTTTAAAACAGTGATGCTTCATACGTATTGATTGTTTTCGATGCATTACATGCATCGAGTATACACGATATTTCATGAATATCAATTTCTTAAATAAATTAGTTATTTAACTTAGCACCGTATGCTATTTCGTACGGTGGGTCCCATGATCCGCTCATTCGAGACATCAAGCATGTCACAAACTGGGGTATTGGTCTGGCGGTTTACAGCGTGTAACTCGCCATTACAAGAACGTGCCAGGAAAAGGTGGACGGTTAACAGTGGTGAGGGAAGTGGGCAAAGGTGTGATCGTGTAACAGTCAACACTCCTAAATGACCCCACTACTCCATCACTTCACCTCCTCCACTTCCTAGGAGATGAGAGTTGCGCTCAATGACTTGTATAAATAGGTCTTTCACCTATTTCCAAACAACACAGAAAAAACCAAGTGTTGTCACGTATCTAGAAAACACCCAGAACTGATAGCTTACATTGTGCAAGCCAGTTAAACATTCTGATACAAGTCATAAATAGCCAACACCTTCACAATCTCAACACCTTCTTTGCTTCCCCCCCTAAGATCAACCCCATCTCCTTCACTTTGTGACCGAAGCAAGTCTAGAACGGCCATTTCTTGGTTTAGGCCAGAATTGTATAGATTGATCTCTCGAATCAAAAGCACTCCCGTGCAGTGCATTTGTTTAGGGTTTAGATTCGTTTCTCATCCATACACACCCAAATTTACCAAAACCAGTAGAAACAGTTTTCACCCATAAACAACTGGCGACCACAGTGGGAGCCCGAAAGAAAGCGAGCTCGTGACATCTTCAGATCTACTGGAGAAGACACCTCAAGGGAGCAGCCTCAAGAAGATAGCGATGTCTGCAACATCAATGAGAGACGCTTTCAGAATTTTGTCTCCCATAGAAGAAGTAGTTGTGTTACCAAAGGAGATTGCACCTGGGACTTAAGAGTTACATATAGATTCTCCATGAAAAGAGCTTCATCATATTTGCAGAGCCTATTAGTTAAGTCATTCGCGTGAAGGAACTTCCCTACTCCTCAAAGACACGATCCAAAGATGATAATGGAAAAGGAGTGTGACTGGAGACTGCTCAGCACTGCCCATCTCAAAGATGCTGAATTTAGAAAGATGCAAGCACGCTATCATAAGGATTCCAATATGTCCAAAGACGAGGATATACTCAAGAGAGCAGACGTATTGTCAAAGACCAGCAATATTCCTGGACGTCTATCAAACGCAACGCAGATGTAAAGACGGCCTCATGAACCCAACGTGACAACATATATCAAATCGAAGGCTCAGTGGATATTCGTGGGCAGGGGACTGTCTCTCTCTTTTCCGTTCCATGAGGCAACATCAAGGAAGCTATCGGCTCCATCATTAGCTTCTCCCTATAATAATGATACAAGCTCTACCACTATATGAAGACTGCCAACTTCGTGACCATACCTATCACGCCTCTCCCTGCCAGTCTTTTTTCGATCACAAACTTGCCAAGAACCGTTGTTGCTCGTTTGTTGATACCAGCCCGAGCTTCACCATAGCAACAACTGCTACGGACAGGGGTAATCCGAACTTCTGCATATTTTATTTTCCCATGAAGAAGTAATAGAGTCACGGAGGAGAGATGGCGATATCTTTATGGTAAACCCACCGACCATACAAGATAGAACCATATAAATCACGCTTGGGGACTGAGGCTCAGCATGAAATTCCTTCGCCGTCAGTCAAGAACTTTTTCAACACAAGAGAGATGGTCAATCAAGAAGCAAGTAATTCGCAAGGGGAAATCGATCTGAAGAAGAAGCCGCTTCAACGCACTACAGAAGAAGGCGTTTCAACGCTCTCTCCAGAAGAAGGCGTTTCAGCTCTCTCTCCAGAAGAAGGCGTTTCAACGCTCTCTCTAGAAGAAGATGTTTCAGCTCTCTCTCCAGAAGAAAACGTTTCAACGCTCTCTCCAGAAGAAGGCGTTTCAGCTCTCTCTCCAGAAGAAGGCGTTACAGCTCTCTCTCCAGAAGAATTCGCTTCAGCGCTCTCTCCGGGACCCGCTTCGACGTTCGCTCTAGAAGCTGCTTCAACGCTCTCTCCGGGACCCGCGTCGACGTTCGCTCTAGAAGCTGCTTTAACGCTCTCTCCGGGATCCGCGTCGACGTTCTCTCCAGAAGCTGCTTCAACGCTCACTCCGGGATCCGCGTCGATGTTTGCTCCAGAAGCTTCTTCAACGCTCTCTTCAGGATCCGCCTCGATGTTCGCTTCAGAAGCTGCTTCAACGCTCTATCCAGGATCCGCTTCGACGTTCGCTTCAGAAGCTGCATCAACGTTCTCTTCCTCATGATAGGGCTCGTCCACATCAGAGTCGAGGATTATGACATAAACCGACATCATGCTAGGGGAACGCTTACCTGGACGCCTCTTAAAAGTGACATGCTCCAAGGACATGACGACCCATCTCTCCTGGTAACATCTAACTTTGTCTCATAAGTTTTATCTTTATTTTTCACCATCTAATGCCTACCCCGTAATAGTGCAACCATTACGTGCTAGGCAGGGGACATAATGTTGATGGTGGATTTTAGTTCAGGGATAAAATTGTAAAACCAAAAATAATGTGCTGACATCCTGCAAAGGTTAAAGCCGTTTCATAAACGATGAGTGAAGAAAACCTCTCCGCTTTATTTATTCGAAGCAATTCAATAAATATACAAAATTCACCTAGAATGGTGCATGTGGCAACAATCCCAAATATTCTGTGAATTTTTAGCATTATTAATTAATGCATGATTTGCCTAGTATTTCCGTGCTGTGTTCTCAGCCGAACTCTCATTATTTGCATGACATGACGACTGAGTGTTCACTCTCAGCAGAGTAGCATGAATCTCCGTGTCGATATTGAGACATGCACGAAGTACCCACACAAGCTATATCACTCTCTGACAAAGAGAGTCTCGCATCGATGCGCTTTGGTTAGCCCGATCGAGCATCCATAATTTCCTTAAGGGAAATCTAGACTGTCCATATCAGTCTCATAAATGATCGTGCCCACACAAGTTGGCCGCGCAATTTAACAAGCCTAGCTAAACCCTGACAAGAATTGGCGATTGTCGTGATGACCACTGGCGGGCCCACTTATGCCCTAGCCGGTCGGACATCACATGAACATCTCCTAGCAACGTAAAACGCCAACCCTAAGTAGGGTGGCCGTGATGCTTTGAAGAAATTCAATCGAACACAGACTGTTCAAGGCAGTCTTAAAACGATCATGATCGTCCAACCTAGTTGGACGGATTAGATCATTCCATGAATGATTAGGGAAGCGCTAACACGCACGTTGGCGGGCCCACTCTCCCCATACCTAATCGGTTTGCTCATGGCATGGTCATGGAGCAATGAACGATTGCTCAAAACATGGTGGGCGTGATGCTTTTGAGGGTCGTGGAAGTCCACTAGCGTCTTAAATCGATCACGACCATCCAACTTAGCCAGCCTATTTGGATGGCTTAGATCGCATTTGGGACCATCAGGAAGATACGTATGTGTTCACCACCGGCCCAACATGGGACCCATGTGTAGATCTCTCCAAAGGAGTATCACGATGTGCCAAACCGTTTGGCCAAAGTCATGTACGCCTGACCAATTCAAAACCTTAATTAGGGTTTGCGGCGATGCATATTTGTCGTAGTTCGATCGCGTCCATCCATCTTCGCCAGCCTAAACGGAGGGTGTAAATATATATTCAAGAGGTCCCAAGGATGTTGACGTGATCACCGTGGGCCCACCTGTGTGTGTGACCGACCGACCTAGGAAAACCAAGGCCGAGCGCCTCGAAAAGCACGCCCGAAGGTGGCATGTTACGCGACTTCCAAATCCTTTGCGGCAATGGATTTCTGTCGCAATCGATCACGACCAATCATCTTTGCCAGTCAATTTGAGTGGCCTAGATTAAGCCTTCATGAGACAAAGCGTTATGGACATGTACACCGGCAGGCCGACTACACGCATGCCCGGTCGGTCCCACCAAAAATAACGCCCATGCTTGAATTCGGTCAAGCCAAAGAGTGATGCTTGCGCACCTCTTAAAAACCCCAAATTTCATCAACGGTCGTATATATTTTCCGTAAACCATCTCGTCCGTCCAACTTTGCCAGCTTGGTCGGACAGACTAGCTTAAGGGTTAAGCGGCCAATAAAGCACCTTGATGATCATCGTCCGCCACTCTTCTGCAGGGAGTGATCGACCAGGGGATGGCTCGCCCATGCGGCCTCCAAACGATCACTCGAAGATGGTTGGACGTGATGTTATTTTAAGACGCTTAATCCGCAACTTATTCGGTTAAGCTTTAAAACAGCGATGCTTCATACGTATTGATTGTTTTCGATGCATTACATGCATCGAGTATACACGATATTTCATGAATATCAATTTCTTAAATAACTTAGTTATTTAACTTAGCACCGTATGTTATTTCCTGCGGTGGGTCACATGATCCGCTCATTCGAGACATCAAGCATGTCACAAGCTGGGGGATACTTACTGGGGTATTGGTCTGGCGGTTTACAGCGTGCAACGCGCCATTACAAGAACGTGTCAGGAAAAGGTGGACGGTTAACAGTGATGAGGGAAGTGGGCAAAGGTGTGATCGTGTAACAGTCAACACTCCTACATGACCCCACTACTCCATCACTTCATCTCCTCCACTTCCTAGGAGATTAGAGTTGCGCTCAATGACTTGTATAAATAGGTCTTTCACCTATTTCCAAACAACACAGAAAAAACCAAGTGTTGTCACGTATCCAGAAAACACCCATAATTGATAGCTTACATTGTGCAAGCCAGTTCAACATTCTGATACAAGTCATAAACAACCAACACCTTCACAATCTCAATACCTTCTTTGCTTCCCTCCCAAAGATCAACCCCATCTCCTTCACTTTGTGACCGAAGCAAGTCTGGAACGGTCATTTCTTGGTTTAGGCCAGAATTGTATAGATTGATCTCTCGAATCAAAAGTACTCCCATGCAGTGCATTTGTTTAGGGTTTAGATTCGTTTCTCATCCACACATACCCAAATTTACCAAAACTAGTAGAAACAGTTTTCACCCATAAACAAAAAGGTAAGTCTAATTCAGATCCTTTATGAGGGTTTAGATTATCCAACAACAACTATGGTTGAGTCTTTGTGTACATGTGCATATTGCTGGGGTTAAAAGTCCAACCTACAGTCAAGAGAAATGTTGTGATGAGCCAATTCTTGCTGGTAAACAAGGTATTGAAAGCGTGAAGCGGAGTGTAAAGCGTTTTTCATTTTTAGGAAGCAATGCGTATGTCGAAGCGTGAAGCGTCGCTTCATGGTTGATGTTTGAAACATATGTTTTCTTATAAATAAATTATTCATAACTAGAATTATAAATTTATTAGGAAGATAATATCTATATAAATTTTATATAAGTCTAATTTTTATTAAAAACAAAGCGTGTGTACACCAGTTCAACCTACTCCAGGCGAGTGCGAGGTGGGGTGTTTGATTCCCCTTAAAACATTCATATTTTTCTTTTAAAAGCTTTAAAAATCAGGCGAAATTTTTAAAGCTTCATGAAAGATGCGCTTCACATGACCTCTTCGAAGCGAAATGCTGAAATTTGAAGCGAACTATGAAGCGTGAAGCATGAAATTTGAAGCGAAGCGTACGCTCTGAAGCGTGAAGCGAAGCGTACGCTTCATGAAAGATGCGCTTCACATGACCGCTTCGGAGCGAAATGCTGAAATTTGAAGCGAAGCGTACGCTCCGAAGCGTGAAGCGTATGCTTTTAAAAACCATGCTAGTAAAGATAACACAAAACCTATTTACAATTGTAATAGGAATAATAATGTTATAAGGACAACTGACTATTTTGATAGTCCTATGAAGAAAAAGGTATTTCTGAGAAAGAAAAGATCTTCAAACTCTTCCTCCATCGCTGAAGAAAGTCTTGAATCTAAAATGTCTACCGTACCCGAAAACATTCACATCAATAATCGTGTTTCGGAGCTCAAGACCAGTATCAATAGACTCAAGCGCAGCATTAAGAAGGCAAGGAAGGCAGCAATATCAGGTATCTCTTCTCCTTCTTTTATTAATTAATTCTCTTGAGACTAACTCTATTGACTTCTCTGATGTTGTTCAAGAAAGAAAAGGAGAGGATGTCAACACCCTTGATGAGCAAAATGCTCATCATATTACAACTTGACCTCTTACAGTTGTGCTTCCTCTTTGAGACCGTGTGAGGATGCACATAATTCTCAAAAAGATACCTACTTGACAAAGTGGTCTTTGTTGTATCAATGTTTTAAAAAAATAATAATAATAATAAAAATAAAAGACTGATCATTGTACTGTGATCCTTGCTCCAGTTTTTTTTTTAAAATGATCAATAACTCCTGAAATAGTTCTCTTTGTTGCTTCCTCTGAAAAGCTTCTTTCTGTCCTTCCTTTAAGACAGTTGATTTGTTGTTCTAGAATAGGTCCATTGGTTCTTTGGTTCGGAACTTTGGTTCATAGCCAAGAACGGTCCGTGTACCTGTTTCATGACCGAACGTATGATTCTAACACTGGCGTGTTTGGAAAGATAAACGTGTGAGTCTAGGGTTCCCTTATGTGAAAACACACACACACACACCTATATATATATATATATATATATCAAGGATTGTCCTTCTTCTGATATATGTTCGTTCTGTAACCCCAAGAAACCTTCTTGTGATATCATGAACTGCACAATGGATGGATGCAAAAAGGAAGACAAAGTTGAAGATAGCAAGGTTATTGAGTTTCATGAGAACCATGTCTTCATTACCTGCTACCATGTTGTAGATCATGAAGACAATCAACCAGTTCAGATGTCATCTCAATTGGTTGGAAATCTGCTCAGAGATTTCACTAGTGTTCATGAACAACTTGAAATTACAACAAAGAATCGTGTTTTAATGAAAATAGAACTGAAGAAAGCAACCGATGAACTTGCTTGTGTTCGATCTCTGGTTGCTGATTATGTCTACAGTTTTTTCAATTTTTTTTAGGAGTTAATATTATTTTGTCTAGGAAACTTCTTATAAGAATTTATTCTTGTGCTTTAAGAAGGATAACTAGGGTTTGGAATAACAAATGTTGTGATTACACATAGCTATTGCCAACGATTTTCATCTTGTAATGTTTTTAAATTTATTTATTTAAATTCTAAGTTATTTGGAAGTATTTAATCTTTATTGATTTTATATATTGCAAAAATATTTTATGGGATATGTGTGTTTACGTCTGTGAACTATGATTATCTCATATGTGGTCAAAAGTTAAGTCTATTATGTCTTTATGCAAATATTGATAAAAGATGGAATGAACTTTTGAATATTCCACAGTGTTGATCTTTCCCTGATCCACTTCTATGTGAAAGTACTGTACGTATCCGTAAGTTTTCTTATGTTGAGCATTTCCGATTAAATTAATCATTAAGGTCACTTGTGGTTAAGTTATTCGAGTTTTCTGGATACAAATTCATGTTCATGTAATTTGTTAATGTCCAAAGAAATCCTTCTTTTCTCGTAAAAGTAAGGTCGCTCTTGTTGTTCCTTTGGGAATGACATATTATCGGGGAAAGTTCTTAACTGAACTTGTGCTTAATTGCCAAATCTTTATGGGGAGTGCGGCTGTGGAATATTATAGGAGTTATCTTGTATCTTCATAAACTCCTTGATGAATACACTAAGTTTCGACTATGTGAAATCATCGAAACCAAGTTGGTATGTTCTCTTTTAGTCATGAATAATCTCTTTGAGAATTTCATTATGATCCCGTTAGTTTTTGTACCTTTTCCATTTTATATTGACAAAAAGGGGGAGAATTATTTTGTAGTTCGCACTACATACATATGGTTTACGGATCATAATGTAAGGGGGAGTGGTTTTTCATTGTGTGATGAAGTATTGACTAAGGGGGAGTGATACATATCACCGTAGTATTATTGTCAAAGTTTTGATACAATTGGACTTTGATGCCGTGTAATAATACTATGACACTGTATAACAATAATCAACAAGTACTGAGTATTATTGTTATGGATACAGATCTTCAAAAACAATGATGTTGAGTTGAACACGTTCAGAATCACTGGAAGTACTTGAAGTGACGAAGAATTCAAGGAATGTTGACGAACCAAGGAAATCAAGCATGTTGGATGAGAAGCTACAAAGTTTATTTATTTTGTAATCCATATGTATTGATAGTTTTGTCACTAAAATTGACAAAGGGGGAGATTGTTAAAGCACTGCTCGGTCGAACTCGCAAGCGTTGCTATCTCAAGCTTGTTTGTCAAGTTTAGGTGATCAAAACTATAAGTCTTGATTTCTAATCTACTTATAGCTATGTCTCGGATTAGGATAGAATGTGTAGTTGAGATTTAGACTTCACGACGTTCATCGATTGAAGACAAAGATCTACTGAGGGGAGCTTGGAGGAACTTCATCAACAAAAGGTATGTGGAGACTAAAACTTATCTATCACTCACAAGTCTATTCTATTTTATCTCCTAATGAGACTAAGTCGTATAGCTGTATAGACTTTTATATTATACACATTCGATATTTCGAGCAGAGTATAACTCGCTTATATATTTCTCGAAATATGTGTTGGAAGCTTTTTGCTTTAGCTACGTTCACCATTATTATTGACGAGTTTAGTTAGAAAAAAATTTATTTGTTGGAAAAATAATAAGTCAAAAGATGATCATGTGAAAATTGCCTTGAAACATCTTACATGATTTGTGTGAGACAATCATTTGATGTCGACTCGGAAAGTTTCGTATTGATCATTCAATCACTTGAAAATTAATTATAAGCTAATAGTTTGTGTAAGACAGCTATTGCCGTCTTCTTAGGATGTTTCAATGATTGAAATGGGAGTTTAGAACAATTAACCTTTATCTGGATACATCACAATATGAATACCAGTATACAAACTGTTTTGGTATGATTTAGGTCCGGAAACCTTGTTTGCATACCAGTATGCAAACGGTTTTAACTGTTAAAGTTCGGGAACCAAGTTTGCATACCAGTATGCGAACGGTTCTACATGAGTTAGGTCTGGGACTGTTGTTTGCATACCCGTTTGCAAACGGCTGGACAAGACCAAAGTCCGGAACTATAGTTTGCGTACCAGTTTTCAAACTTATTGGTTAAAGTTCTAAAATTAGTTAAGTATGTTTTCATACTCATGAACAAATACATTAATAAATTAAGGAATGCAATCTTTGCAAACCATGGCTTAATGTTCATGAATTAATTTCGGTATAAGTACTTTGTACGATTACGAATCAATCCGATTTTGTTTCAATTGGTTCTTATATACTTCAATGAGATATATACAATTGAAAAACTCTATGAGTAACACAATTAGATTCATTTGATTATCTTTCATATTTGATTAATCATCATATTTGATCTAGAAGTGTTAGATGAATGTGGTTAAGACAAAAGTGTTCATGTGGCTAACTTCGGTTAACTATTATTGAGGTAACTCAATATACACGTTTAGTTACGGTTACCCATATCTAAATGAAGGTATATTCCATTTGTGTGCAACAAGCTAAGACCATCTAAAGGTGGAGATATATTGCTTTGGTTTTAAGCAAACTTAGCTTGAATCTTAAATCAGGTTTTCATCTAACGGTGAATGTTGATTGCTTTGTTTCTAAGCTATCAAACCCTGATTTGAAAGACTATATAAGGGAGAACACTAGTAAATGGAAAACCCAATCCCGACACTTTCATGTGTCCTAGTTGCGACTAGAGTCGATTCTCCTTTAACTTAGGTTTTTCCAAAACCATTATAGGTTAACGACTTGAAGACTTCATTTGGGATTCGTGACGCCAGATCCAACTATTTTCTTTGTAGTTGTGTATTCTGATCTTACTTATTTTATCGTGTTGAGTACTATCTTCTCTAAGATTTGATCGAGATTTATCTCCTATAGGTAATGTTAGAGCATGGCTTGGTTGAACCCACCAAGTGTTGGTATGTCATGTTTGGTTTTCATATTTTAGTGAATCAAAACTCATGTTAAGAGTCGCTTGATTATGTACTAGAGTTAAACTTTGTATAGGTTAGCGTGAAAGTATTACGAAGACTTGAAGATGTGAAGAAGCAAGGAGCTACAACGACAACAGTCATCCTTCCACTTGAGGTTAGTGATATTTGACTTGAACCGTTTCATTACCTAACGTATCTTTCAAGTCGTGCATATTGAAAACATAACTGCAAAGCATATTTGAACTCTAGATAGACATAGTATTAAGGAATACAATACGAGGTTTATTGCTTAACAATTAAACTTTGTAGATAAGACATCGCCATAATCATTTGAATGCTATTGTGATTATGTATGGGTATGAGGTGAGGATTTCATCCTAGGGAACAATATTTTGCATGTGTTCTAAGGAAGTAAGTTCATAAACTTGTTTGTGAACTGAAAAGGAAATTGCCAGGTGTTATTGGTTTTGTTATTCATTGCTTATCGTATGAACAACCAATATGTGTGATAGAGTATAACCGCTCACAACTTGTTGTGGTCTTAGTAGAACTGTTCACAAAGGCCTGACTTATGTATTGGTATAACTTTTATTAGTAAAACCGATCTTAAGTAATCACTAGTGGTATAATCGGATTTTGTAAGTCTGACCTTGTAAGGGAAAGGGAACCGATCCTAGTAAGGGGTGCAGTACATCAAAGGGAACCAATCCTTGTATGGGGTGCAGCAAGGTTTATAACAGAAAGGGGAACCGATCCTATGGACATGTGCAACACATATAAGTTAGATGCCATATATATATGTGGGGAACCGATCCTAGTACCTAGTCAACCGAACTTTTGGGAAGCTAGTGTGACTATGCACAATACTCACATGGAGGTAGAACCGAAACTTGTTTTGGTAGAACCGTAAACCCATGATTGTGATTGAATGTTGGTTTGATCAATCACATAGTTCTTGAAAGTCAGATGAACCAATTCTAAACTTGTTTGGAAGTGTGGAAAATCGGTTTCAAGGTTGTAAGTGTGAAAGAGAACTTACAAAGTTAAGATGTCGACAAACTTTGAACACGTGCTGTGAATGTTTATTTCTATAATTGTTCAAAGATATTCCTTAAAGGCTAAGGAAAAATAATCCCAGGATCGAAACATAAGTAAGTTAAGAATCTTTTAATTAAGGTTATTAATTTTATTTTGTAGGAAAATTACAGAATTAGTAATGTGCATT
Source organism: Papaver armeniacum (assembly GCA_023531295.1). Classification (NCBI taxonomy): domain Eukaryota; kingdom Viridiplantae; phylum Streptophyta; class Magnoliopsida; order Ranunculales; family Papaveraceae; genus Papaver; species Papaver armeniacum. The sequence goes on along the minus strand of JAJJWW010010606.1, from coordinate 265,335 downwards.
TACTAATTAGATTTTCCGAGAGATTTCGATCGTTATTTTTGGACAAATAATTTCCAGGAATTATGAAAACCGAATCTGTGCTTTTATGAATATCTTGAGAATATTTTCGGTTTTGGAAATTCCTTGGTGTCCAAACTTCCTTGTCTATAAATACACGAAGTTTGCCTTTCTAGCAAACTAATCCTTTGTAACAACAGATTTACTCTTTTGTTGTTGTTACTGGTGTAGCCGCCTATTTGGAGAGGAGAGTAACCTAATTAGGCGAAATCTCTTACGGCCGCTCAGTTTAAAGTCTTCTTTTGGATTGAGAAGCTCTAGCGCGAGCCGTTGGTGGGAAACTGGATAATTACGGTTTATCTTTGTTTTCGATTGATTTGATTGACTAACGGTGGTTGAAATCTGATTGCACCTAGTTTGTTTATTCTTGAGAATCTTCTCTTCTGATATAAGATTCACTCAAAATAGTTCAGAGTTTCGACAGGGATCTTTAGACTGTTGTTAGTTCTAAAGACGATCTTGTGATAATCCATTGTTAACAGACTCCGTTCTGAGCGTGATTGATCACAAGAGATTCAAGTGATTGTGTGCAGGTTTTTATTGAAGATTTAAGAAGATTTGAAGACAAAGAAGATATTGAAGATCTGACTTGGGTTTTATAATCTTTGGTGTGCACAATACTTGTTTCGGTAAAAGAGGATCCAAATAATAATCGGTTTATCCTTGTGGTAGATTGGATTGATTAATTGATTAGATCGGCATCAATACGTTTCCTTGTGATTAAAGGTATTGATTGGCTTAATCTTAAACGATTACCTTTGGGTGATTGAACATAAGATAGATCTAAGTGTTTGTGGGTGAAAACTATTTCTGCCGGTTTTGGTAATTTTGGGGTGTGTGGATGAGAAATGAGTCTAAACCTTAAACAAATGCACTACACGGGAGTGCTTGTAGATTCGAGAAATCAATCTGTGCAAATCCGACCTAAACCAAGAAATGGCCGTTCCAGACTTGTTTCGGTCACAAAGTGAAGGAGATGGGGTTGATCTTAGGGAGGGAAGCGAAGAAGGTGTTGAGATTGTGAAGGTGTTGGCTATGTATGATTTGTATTAGAAAGCTGAACTGGCTTGCAGGATGTAATCTATCAGTTCCGGTGTTTGAATACGATTGTATCAACATTTGCCTCTGTTATATGGACTTGTCTTGTTTTTTGGAAATAGGGAGGAGAACCTATTTATACAAGTCATTTGAGCCTTATTCACGTCTCTCGTGGGAAGTGGAGAAAGTGGAGTGATGGAGTAGTGGAGTTGTGTGTTAGTGTTACACGACCAGTCTTGCCCACTTCTCCCCGTCATCTCTAACCGTCCATGACTTCCCGACACGTTCTTGTGATGGCGCGTTGCACGCTGCACGCCGTAAACCGCCGGACCAATACCCCGGTATGTATCCCCCGTTTGTGACATGATTGATGTCTCGAGTGTGTAGACCGTGGGACCCACGTAAAATAGCATGTAATGCTAGATTAAATAACTAAGTTATTTAGGAAGTCGATACTTGTGAAGTATCGTGTGTATTTTATGCACGTACTGCATCATGGTGTGGTAGAGTGACGGGTGGTGATCACCATGACGCCTCACCGACCAATTAACTCCCGACTGGGTTGTATAACCAAGCCGGGTGAAGTTGGACTCGACGAGATGATCTTTGAGACACTCATATGCGGCCGTTGATGGAATTAGGGTTTTTGAATAGGTGCGCAAGCATCACTCTTCGACTTGGTCGAATCCAAGCTTGGGATACAATTTGACAGGCCGATCATGCATGTGTGTAGACGACATGACGGTGTAGGCGCCCATATCTCATTGTCTCGTGAAAGTGTGATCCGGGCCACTCAATTTGTCCGGCGAAGTTGAGTGGTCAGATCAATTTGCAACATAAATTTGGTGCCGCAAAAGCCACGCATCATGTCAATTTTGGGCGCGCGTTCCAAGACGACCAAGCTTGGTCGGTCTTGGCCGATCATCCCGGCGTGCATACGGTGGGATGGTGTATATACCCGTACTTCATCGTCCCATAGAAACGTGATCTAAGCCACTCAATTTGTCTGGTAAACTTGAGCGGTCGCGATCAATTTGTGGTTGGGAAGTGTGACCACGCCTAGCTTGGGGCGCGCGAATCAAGGTGTACAACCAAGTTTGGTCTTAGCCGATCGGGTGTGGAGATAGGTGGGCCCGCAGTGATCATGTTGAAACTTACCGGACCTGCTTAGTCTATTCCTGGACCCTTCATCCGAGCAGGAAAAAAGGGACGCTCGTGATCGCGACACAAACCCTAATCAGGTTTTACCGGCCGTGTGTCATACCCAGTTTGGGGCGCACGAATCAAGACGATCAACCATAGTTGGTCCTGACCGATCAGTCAGGTATGTAGGCGGGCCCACAATGTTTGTGTTGACATGCTTTGGGCCCTTTGAATCTACTTCTACACCCTCCATATATGCCTGCGAAGATGGATGGTTGAGACTTGTTTTGCGATACATGTAATGTGCCGCAAACCCTAATTTAGGGTTTTCCGTCCATACTGCTTTGGTTTGGACGGTTTGGCAAGCTATGCCAACCTTTTGGGGAGACCGACCATGCGGGGCCCGCGTTGGCCTGAGTGAATATTCCAATACCTTCTTGGGGTCATGGATTCAATCTAAGCCATCCAATCATGCTGGTGAAGTTGGATGGTCGTGATCGTTTATGAGACTGATATGGTCAGTTCGGGTTCAAACATGCTCAATCGGGCTAGTATAACATACCGAGAGTTGTAGCCTATATGGGTATTTCATACATGCTTCATTATTAATGCTTGGAGATTCGTGTTGCTCTGCTGAGAACAACACTCAGTCGTCATGCCACACCGGTAATGAGTACATAAAATACAAGGCTGGTCATGCATTAATTAATAATGATGTAAATTCACAGGGTATATGGGATTGTTGCTACATGCTCCAACCTGAATGAATTTTGTGTATTTAATTCACAGAATACTGGGATTGTTGCCACATGCTCTATTCTAGGTGAATTAGTAAGGTGAAGAAGTATTCATCACTTATTAATGGCTTGCAAGATGTTAGCGCATAATTTTGGCCTTTACAATTTTAGCCTTAAGTGAAAATCCACCATCAACACTAAGGACCCGACGAAGGAGTTTATGTCATATCACTTGGTTGAATAGAATTGATACCAAACAGATTTGTTGTTCCTTTACTGTTTGGAATACGAACCAAAGGAATTGTTCCAAGTACGTGACTTATTCAAAAGTCGGAGGCGTGGGAATACAGACGGAACTAAGTGAACTATAGGGTTAGTTACTTGGTTTCAACTATACGAAGTTAGGTGTAATTTTGTGTAGCGGCTTAATCCTGAGAGTATTCAATTCTGGACAAGGTCCCGGGTTTTTCTCGCATTTGCGGTTTCCTCGTTAACAAAATCTTGTCATGTGTCATTTACTTTTATTTTCCGCATTATAATTGTTTTATTATAATTAAATTAAATCACACAAACGTTAATTCCTATTTACTTGATAAGCAATCATATTGTGTTTGGTTAAGTCCGAACCTTTGTATCAAGTAAACATACTTCGTTGTTGTATTGTCTCGATCTCATATCCATAGACGATTACACGAAGTGTGAACCAATTAGTTGCATTGTCTCGACTCAGTCCATAGACAATCACTTTCGGAGAAAGGACTTATAGGCAGGAAAAGTTTTAGCTTGAGGTATATTTGGGTACCCTCGCCTTTTCAATTGGTATCAGAGCAGGCAAACACGAAAAGATCTAACAATCTGTGTTTGGTGCGATCCAACCTATAAGAATTGAATCTATGACCGATTCATTTAACGTAATTACAGTATTTGATTACCTTAAAAGAACGTGGTGGAGATCACGTATGAAGTATGCAATACTCTTATTCCTAAATATGTTAGGAATCATGCTTATGTATGTCTTGAGTGACTTACATGTTCCTTTGGTAAACATAGGATTGTATATCATCTTGTTGTGTAACAATGATGCTAAGGCCTATGTAATAGGTTGTATCTTGAAAATGCATAAGATTCCTCTTATGATTTGTATGAACCATGGTCATTGTGTTCTTGATAATTCTGGAATCTTGAATATACTTTGGAGGGTCTACCAAAATATATACATGTACATTTTCAGATATAATTCTGTCAATGCTTCGCAATCTAGGATGCGATTTTGGAAAACATTTGTTCCTTCGTGGAATAAGTTTTCGGTTAATAAATTTATTAACAATGGATTACTTCAGGCACCTCACAACTGTTTTAATGAAGCAAGTGATCTTTTGAAATATATGTTTTTTGATTCTAATGAAATTTTCAACGAATATCGTATTTTTTTCAATTCTATCTCTGCATACTCTAATAAATTCTTGAATAAATTTCAAGTGTTATTATCTCATTATGGTAATAAAAGAGTACACAGGTTATTGGACAAAAACATGGAATCAATCCGAAATAAAGGTCCAAATCCATAGAAAACCGGTTTTCCAAAAGAAAGACTTAGACACGAAATCGAAATTGTTTCCTCTCAAGTCACGGTTTCCGATTTTGAGTGTTTTTCCTAAAACTAGTTATTTCCGGTCTTTGTTGACAAGTCTTCCTATAAAAGATAATCTCTTGCTATGTATTCAAACATATTGGGGAAGATTGCGCAAAACCGTAACTAGGGTTTCTCATAAATTCGCAAATATGGGAAAAAGGAAAACAAGAGAAGAGATCTCTGAAATTGATGAGTTTTTCATGAATCAACTTTTATCTCCCGAAGAAGTTGAGAAAATCAAGAATCCACACTTGATTGAAGGAAAGCATAATCTTACAAACTTTGTAGATAGTACATGCTTTGGAAGATATCAAGCCCTGAAGGGAGTTAGCTTCACTGAAGAAAAACGATTTGATCCGGATGTTTCAGAAACCAGCTATGTGAACTTTGTTCAAGAACGAATTTGGGGGAATATGTTCGGATTTGAAAAATACTCTCCTGATGTTGTGAGAATCTTTTATGGTAATATTCACAATATAAATCATGAAAATCTTACTTTCAGTACCCTGATTGGAAGTACATTTATTCACGTCAACAGAAAGATGATTTTGGAAATCATCAACTACAAGGTAAAAGGTCATATGATCACAGGTTCTGAAATTGAGCACGATAACATTTCAAAACTCATTACTGGCAAGAATGTTGAATGGAAAAAGGGAAGAATGATAACCAAAGACATTCCCTTATATCTAAGGATTTTCGGTAAACTGGCCGTACCCACTCTCTATGCTTGCTCAAGAGATTACTCTCGATGGAATAAAGATTTTGCTGAATTGTTTTATTACCTCATTGAAGGCAAGAAACAAATTGATATCTGTGGAATGATTATCAATCAAATATTTAAAATCATTGAATCTCTCAATGTTACGGGATTCCATAGAAATCTTGGATATCCCTGTCTCATCACCAAAGTGTGTGAAAAAGAAATGGGGAACAACTGTGAAGATGGGAAAGTTATTCAAACTATCTATCAAGGAGTCATTAACTGGATGGATGGTGCTCAAAAGGGATCAAGTATCTCACATGATCAAATCTACAGTAATGGAGATCTCATGTTTCACATCTTGCGTCTTGGAAGATAACTAAACTGTATTCAGAGACAACTTTTGTTGTATACAGAAATGATCCAGAAACTCTAGAAGGAATCATAGCAATCAATGATGGGTTCCTAAAAGAAGAACAAAAGTTTGTGTCTGAAGAAGACTCTAATGAGCAAGTGAAAGAAGATTAAAACTCTTCAAGAAAAATAGACAGCAGTTTTTGATTTATTTCAATAAAGTCTATCATGAATAAAACTATCTTATTATGAATAAAATTATTTGATTTGTAATTTTCTTGTGATAGTTTTCGGTTTACATATCATGTGCTTAATTTCTTTTAACTTATTGCTATGTATGTTTATGGGATGTTTGATTTCGGTTTTACTACCTTAATATTCGATCTCATATATTGTGAACCCTCATGGTTTGGGTGACTTTTTGATTTAGCGGTATTAAGTTCTATCCCTTGTAGGTAGGCACTACACCAAATCCATCTTTTTGCAATGTTTCATTTTTCACGTTTGCAACGTATATATACGTGGCATCAATTTATCCGTTGCTGCAAACAGAAGATACGTTGCACTAATCCTAATTACTAAAAAGAAAAAAAGAAATTAGGACGCGCTTGCCTTTATTAGAATAGCTGAGGGCTTAAATGTCTTTTCAAATCTTATTATCCTCTTATTTCTTCTATTTTCATTTACATTATTTTCTTTATCTCTCTCTCTCTCCGTCTCTCGTCGAGTTCTTCTCCTCTTCCATTTTTTCTTTCTCTTCTACTAGAAGGAAATGTGCGAAATCAAAATCCGCAGGAATCAAAACCCGTAGAAATCAAAACCCATTTTATCCTGAACCTAAATCTCATAATCAAAACTTATTTTTTGGAAATCAAAACTAATCTTACAATAACTCACCCAAAACCTAGAAATCATTTTCTTCTCAAAAGTTAATTCTGTTAGGTGTGTTTGGTTCTAAACTGAAATTTCTTTCTCTAGTGATGAACTAATGGATCCTGGACGGTATAACTTTAATCTTGTTACTTTTTTGTTGTTGCTATTATCGCTTTATTTTGACCTAATTTTATTATGTGCAGATTTTGCAGTTTTTGTCTTTGTTTACTGTAATTGGTTGAGTTTTAAAGTGTGGGTTTCCTTTGATTTCAGTTTAGTAGTCATGTGTTGTTGCTTAAGAGGCGCAACTGTTGGCATGTGGGTGGTATTGGTGTTGTTGGTGGAAGCTTCAGAGATGGTTGCTGACCTAGCTTGTTGATGGTGCCTGCTGTAATCATCATCTTATTCACCTTCCTTTACAGCACCCTCATTGTAAAGTATTGTTATTTCTGATGCTCTTAAGTAAGATCTTGTTCCCGTTCTTCATTTTATCTTAGAATTTTGTTTGATGTGTGTTTCAGATTTGTATCTAAATTGTTATTCTGTTTGTAATTTAAGGTTTTGAGACTTCAACCTGGCACAATTATTGCTTGTTCGTAATTAGCCGTCTTATTTGATTAAAGACAAATGATGGATGAAAATACTTCTAGTATTAGGAAATCGTTCAGTTATGGCAGCTTCGCATATGCGAATTATGTTGGTGGGTCTTATGTCTCTGAGATGAAGATCAATGGTGAAAATAAGAACTGGATCTATTGTGTTGTTGGGTACCATTGTTTTCTTTCTCTTTGTGCTAAGTATTTGAATGCCATTTTCGGTGGCTGTGAGTAAAAGTTTTGTAGTATCGATACAGTTGATTAGTATGTTGCATGTGCTTGCAGTTGTGCTAGAGATCGATGGCATATTACTATAAATTTCAGGTGGCAGAAGTAAAGAGATTACTTCTTGGATGTCTAACACGTCTCCAAGCATTCTCGAGCCATACAGTTCAACTTATCTCTTGTTTCCTCATGCTAATGTAAGACTCTGGTTGAGAAGGCATAAAACATGTCGTGTATGAAGCTGGTATTGTATGGATGGATTGGTTCGTTATTATCTTCCTGTATTCAGTTGATCCCAGTGGGATTTTTCTGAGGATGAGAAATTTTATTCACTTGATCCTGGTGGTATTATTCATGCATATTAATGAATAAGTTTTGTATGCCCTCTATTGTAGATACAGGATGAAGCAAGTTCACCACTATCTTTGTCTAGTGTATGATAGTGAGATAATGTTGCGTATGAACTCATTTATAGTAAGTTGTTTTTTAGAAGCTATTGGAAACTCGTAGGACTTCTGTTTCCAATGTCAGAGACATAGTCATAATTTAACTGCCTTGAAAGTTTTCTTTCGTTCTAATTGTTAACGTATCACCCAGCCTGTTAGTTTTCTTATGTTGCATTGTTTCACCAATGTGGATTTTTTTTCTTAGTTTTCATCTGTGTATTAACTTTACTGTCTTTTTCTCAATGGCAGGTAATGACTTATGACTTATGGAAACTGGATGTACACGGGTTCTGAAGATGGCACAGGTCATGGAAAAGGTGTTTGTTTTGTTGCTTGATGAGTTACGAAAATTGGGTGTGAAAATCATATTAGCATACTTCTCGAGGATGAGCATAGACACTGGAGTCAGATCTATCTACTGCTTCAGCTTATAGCGGCTGTTTATTAAAAACACTATAAACCAGGTGCGGGAAATGTAGAATTAGGAAATGAGTTTAAAGAATTTAGTCATTTTTCCCAAAGCTAAGTTTTTAGCTTGCTATTTTGTAGATACCTATCTGAGTGGCAGCTCAAAGGAATACCTTTTTTCCATGCTTTTCAGTTCTAGGCATTGTAGGTTGAAGATGGAGTAAGTATAAATCCAACTATAACTTCTCTATTTGAGTTTTAAGTTTATGCCTCTCATGTTAATGATTTATTTGTCAATATTGCAGGTATGGCAATGCATCCTATAAGCATTAGAAGTTCAGGACCACATATGAAGGAATTATTATGCATTTGTCAAGTTTAAATGGTAAGTTTTAGAGATCTTATCACTAATGATGAATGTCATTTGGGAATTTGTCAAGGTAACTTCTGAAAATGTTCGCAATTTGAACCGGATGCTGGAGGGTATCAACAAAAAATCTGGGGAAACATTTTTAACATCAAATCCACATAAGGTTAAGTTTTGTTTCGTAGTTTTAGAGACTTTAGCACGAGTCGGTTTATATTTTATTTTATTTGTAATGTTTGTGTTAGTATTGCATGCAGGGAATTCTATATACATATAACTCATTTAATAGTAGTACCTATAAGCGCAGCGGTCTGATTCTCATCTCTATACTTATTGCACAAGTACGCGTTTTCCTAGTAACTTTGCTTTTTATATGACTGGTACACTTTTGTCTGATGCGTTGTTGCCTTGTTGGCACATCTATACTTCTTATATTTCCACTGTTCATTCTTATCATGATCACTGAATTTGTTAGTTGTTTTCAGATTAAAATTGCTAGATGGATGAGTTGAATATACATGGCTTTTAGTCGACAATCTCTTGGACTTCAAATTTTGTTTGGCATCGGAGAGAACTCCATTTAGTTTTTACCAATAGACGTCATGGTTCTGATACTTGTTTCTTTTCTTTTTCGTGCTCTACACATCTGTCATTTGCATCAGATAGACATCTTTAGATATATGTTATATACATGTAATTTGGTTAAATGATTGTCCTGTGTAACAATTTTTTCAGTTTATGTGTTCTCTGAATTTCCACCATTAGGTTGCAAAATAAATTCTGGATAACACACTTGAATTGATACATTCATGGAAAATAATCCATATAAATAGATAAACATTCCTGAATGATACTACGCATTGGAAAGAGTGTTCATTTTCTTACATTGCACATTCCTTATGTTGATATTATAAAGTACTTAGATGTATATAGATCTTTCGTAGTCCAATTTATTAATTTTTTCTAAGACTACGCTAGGTATAAGGTACTCTAGTTTGGGGTTACTTTTTGAATGTCCAGAACCACATGAAGCCTGAAATTGATTGTTTAAAATATGCAACTATTGTCAGCAAGCACGGGCTGTTGGAATCGTTCTTAGAGTTTAGGCTAAGAACAAGCAAAGAAGTTGACGGTTAAGGATATATAACTGTAACAGAACAATAGGATGACTCGAGAGTACGCTTGATAATATTCTTCATGCGAGGTAAATGTCAGTTGTCTTTGTTGTAATTGTAATTTTGTAGTTTTTTTCTAAGGCAAATGGTCTTGATGTACAAATTATGTTGCTGTAACCGTAGCTTTATAGTAATCTCTTATTTTTGCTGATAATCTTTCCGCGCTTACGGAGTATGCCATGAAGCTTCGAAAACCTATGATTTATGGTGATTAAGGTTAATAACAATACATGTCATAGGTTTACTTGTCAGGGTTTCCTATGCTTACTAAGTTTACATGTACTCTTATTGGGAGTTTATTGGGAGCTTGTTTGTGTATCCACCAGGAGAGAACAAGAATTGTTCACGCTTTTAAGAACAGTGTAGATGTTAATTATTACACTTTTCCTTTCAAAGGTATATTTTCTTTTGGTCTTTGATATCTATGTAGATTGATTCATGTTTTTGCAAGCAGATGCAACTAACATTGAATCTTGACCACGCCATGTGGTTCGCAGGTTGGTGATCATAACTTAATAGATATCCCTGAGGCCAATGTGATTATCCAGATATCATCTCATGCCGATTCTCCAAGTCAGGAAGTCTAGCGTCTGGGTCGTATTTTGAGAGCAAAGGTCTGTGAATTCGATTTACACCCATCTTAAAGATGCTAGTATTTGGAATATGCATTCACTATCTAAGCTTTAGCTTTCTGTCACTTGTGATTCGGAATGGAGTTTCATTCTGTATGTTCAAACTCAGTTTCATAAGGTTCTGAAATGTTGCAAGGATGAGGGATTGTCTCATCAGGTCAGGGTTTTATATTATGTAGATTTTGTATTTTATATATATTTTTTTAATTTTAATAACATATTCCGCAACGTATATAAACGTTACTTAAATAAATTTATACGTTGCATTAAATCTAATTAAAGCAACGGATGAAACGTTGCTTTAATTAATTTAAGCAACGCATATAAACCTATAATTTGTGACGCCGTGTGGGCAACATACATAAGCGTTGCTTAAATTGTTAGCAACGCTTATAAACGTGGTAAATTTGGGATTTTGGTGTAGTGAGGCTTTATCAAAGGATTATGAGGGGTTCTAATAGAAACAATATGTGAAAAAATCACAATATGTTGAATCGGTTTGGTTTAGCATAAAAGCATATGTGTTTCGACGGTTTTCAACTTTTGCTTGCAATTGTTAAAACCGGTTTTCAACCTTTCTCTGGTAAAGGTTGAGGTGTGTTGTTATTCTTTTGTTCACGCATAAGGATGACAACGTGGTGATATTTCAATATAAATTCTCCCTGGTCGAAGATGCAATCATATTGGAGAAGTGGATACGAAATTTGAGGTAACAATCTTGTTAGTTAATTGTTTTCATGTTTAAGAAAAGCCTGAGTTTATATTATATATATTTGTTGCTTTTGATTAACAAAATTTAGGTTCAATCGATATTTATTCCATGATGTGTGTGTGGATGTGTGTTTCAATTGGTTTCGGTTAAGAAAAACTATTGTTATCTTGCTTTATTATGTGGTATCAATTGTTTAGGCTTACAAAATTTCGGTACAATTGATGTGTGTGTGTGATTCAATTGGTTCCGATTAAGAAAAACTATTGTTATCTTGCTTTTGTATGGTATCAATCGTTTAGGCTTACAAAATTACGGTGAAATTGCGGTGCTTATAATGTCTATGTTGTTTCAATTGCTTCCGATTGAGGTGAATAATTATGCAAGTTGATTTATTTTGGTTTGTATGAATTATTTATGGCTTAACGAAATAATATGTGTACGGGATGAGTTGTTTAGTCCAATTCGATTCCGGACAAGATAAACTAAGTTAATTCTGATTTTAGTTAGACTTATCGAAGTGAGGTTTCGGTTATTCAAGTCTAATCGAATGCCTAAACAAGAAATGCTAGCTAACTAACCTAGTACTTGTCTTGTTTAAAATTCAAAGGTCTAAGTTTATGGATAATTAGAACCTGATGAGAAAAATGGAGTTTATCTTTATTTTGGTCTTATCGAATTAAGTGGTTGTTTTTGAACAATCGGTTTAGCAAAGAGACTAATATGCTTAGTTGTTTTTGGTTTGCTAAACTAAATTGGAAAAATTGTTTCGGGCAGTTGTTTCCTTGGTAACATATCAAAATAAGACTACTTGTAGTTTCGGTTTTGATATTGGTTATCATAACATGATGTGTGGAACCCTCGTGCCTAACTCTACAGGTTTGCAAGTCTATTCTGAGATTTGTAAGATTCTTTTCGTGTTGTCCTTTATTTTTTCGTTTCTTTGTCATTTTTGTGACAAAAAGGGGAGAAATATATGGAGTAAACAGGTGATGCTGGCATTGATATTTATTATTGATTGGCATCACTAGGGAAAAGAACATTGGTACTTGAATGTTTTTATCTAACGAAAGAATGAACGCACAGACTAAGGGGGAGTAACATGTCATATGATTGGTATAACAAAGATGTGCGGATTGAATATCTACCTATCTTTCTTAGGGGGGGTAATAGCTTTGTTATTATAATGTCAACAGCGACATTTTCAAGGATTGAATGTAAGCAGTTTCACTGTGCTGTTGAATCGGGAATCAAGCGGATTGTAATAAATTATTGTAATTTGTTTATCCATATGATGTAAGAGTTTTGTCACTAAAACTGACAAAGGGGGAGATTGTTAGAGCATGGCTCGGTTGAACCCACCAAGCGTTGGTATGTCAAGTTTGGTTGTCATATTTTAGTGAATCAAAACTCATGTTAAGAGTCGCTTGATTATGTACTAGAGTTAAACTTCGTATAGGTTAGCTTGAAAGTATTAGGATATGAGACATTACAAGTATTGTGAAGACTTGAAGATGTGAAGAAAAAAGGAGCTACAACGACAACAATCATCCTTCCACTTGAGGTTAGTGATATTTTACTTGAATTGTTTCATTCCCTAACGTATCTTTCAAGTCGTGCATATTGAAAACATAACTGCGAAGCATATTTGAACTCTAGATAGACATAGTATTAAGGAATACAATACGAGGTTTATTGCTTAACCATTAAACTTTGTAGATAAGGCATCGCCATAATCATTTGAATGCTATTGTGATTATGTATGGGTATGAGGTGAGAATTTCATCATAGGGAACAATGTTTACATGTGTTCTAAGGAAGTAAGTTCATAAACTTGTTTGTGAACCGAAAAGGAAATTGCCAGGTGTTATTGGTTTTGTTATTCATTGCATATCTTATGAACAACCAATATGTGTGCTAGAGTATAATCGCTCACAACTTGTTGTGGTCTTGGTAGAACTGTTCACAAAGGCCTGACTTATGTATTGGTATAACTTTTATTAGTAAAACTGATCTTAAGTAATCACCTGTGGTATGATCGGATTTTGTATGTCTGACCTTGTAAGGGAAAGGGAACCGATCCTAGTAAAGGAAAGGGAACCGATCCTAGTAAGGGGTGCAGTATATCAAAGGGAACCGATCCTTGTATGGGGTGCAACAAGGTTTATAGCGAAAAAAGGGAACCGATCCTATGGACATGTGCAACACATATAAGTTAGATACCATATATATGTGGGGAATCGATCCTAGTACCTAGTCAACCGAACTTTTGGGAAGCCAGTGTGACTATGCACAATACTCACATGGAGGTAGAACCGAAACTTGTTTTGGTAGAAGCGTAAACCCATGATTGTGATTGAATGTTGGTTTGATGAATCACATAGTTCTTGAAAGTCAGATGAACCAATTCTAAACTTGTTTGGAAGTGTGGAAAATCGGTTTCAAGGTTGTAAGTGTGAAAGAGAACTTACAAAGTTAAGATGTCGACAAACTTTGAACACGTGCTGTGAATGTTTATTTCTATAATTGTTCAAAGATATTCCTTAACGGCTAAGGGAAGAGAATCCCAGGATCGAAACATAAGTAAGTTAAGAATCTTTTAATTAAGGTTATTAATTTCATTTTGTAGGAAATTACGAGAATTAGTAATGTGCATTTACTAATTAGATTTTTCGAGAGATTTCGATCGTTATTTTTGGACAGAGTATTTCCAGGAATTATGAAAACCGAATCTATGCTTTTATGAATATCTTGAAAATATTTTCGGTTTTGGAAATTCCTTGGTGTCCAAACTTCCTTGTCTATAAATACACGAAGTTTGCCTTTCTAGCAAACTAATCCTTTGTAACAACAGATTTACTCTTTTGTTGTTGTTACTGGTGTAGCCGCCTATTCGGAGAGGAGAGTAACCTAATTAGGCGAAATCTCTTACGGCCGCTCAGTTTAAAGTCTTCTTTTGGATTGAGAAGCTCTAGCGCGAGCCGTTGGTGGGAAACTGGATAATTACGGTTTATCTTTGTTTTCGATTGATTTGATTGACTAACGGTGGTTGAAATCTGATTGCACCTAGTTTGTTTATTCTTGAGAATCTTCTCTTCTGATATAAGATTCACTCAAAATAGTTCGTAGTTTCGATGGATCTTTAGACTGTTGTTAGTTCTATAGACGATCTTGTGATAATCCATTGTTAACAGACTCCGTTCTGAGCGTGATTGATCACAAGAGATTCAAGTGATTTTGTGCAGGTTTTTATTGAAGATTTAAGAAGATTTGAAGACAAAGAAGATATTGAAGATCTGACTTGGGTTTTATAATCTTTGGTGTGCACAATACTTGTTTCGGTAAAAGAGGATCCAATTAATAATCGGTTTATCCTTGTGGTAGATTGGATTGATTAATTGAGTAGATCGGTATCAATACGTTTCCTTGTGATTAAAGGTATTGATTGGCTTAATCTTAAACGATTACCTTTGGGTGATTGAACATAAGATAGATCTAAGGACCCGACGAAGGAGTTTATGTTAAGATAAACAAGAGCCTTTGTCCGACTCATATCACTTGGTTGAATAGAGTTGATACCAAACAGATTTGTTGTTCCTTTACTGTTTGGAATACGAACCAAAGGAATTGTTCCAAGTACGTGACTTATTCACAAGTCGGAGCGTGGGAATACAGACGGAACTAAGTGAACTATAGGGTTAGTTACTTGGTCTCAACTATACGAAGTTAGGTGTAATTTTGTGTAGTGGCTTAATCTCGAGAGTATTCAATCTGACAAGGTCCCGGGGTTAATCTGCATTTGCGGTTTCCTCGTTAACAAAATCTTGTTGTGTTATTTACTTTTATTTTCCGCATTATAATTGTTATATTATAATTAAAGTAAATCACACAAACGTTAATTCCTATTTACTTGATAAGCAATCCTATTGTGTTTGGTTAAGTCCGGACCTTTGTATCAAGTAAAAATACTTCGTTGTTGTATTGTCTCGATCTCGTATCTATAGACGATCACATGAAGTGTGAACCGATTAGTTGCATTGTCTCGACTCAGTCCATAGACAATCACTTTCGGAGAAAGGACTTATAGGTAGGAAAAGTTTTAGCTTGAGGTATATTTGGGTACCCTCGCCTTTTCAGGTAAGATATAAAAAGTAATCACAATGCTCTTCGTCTCATTCTTTGTGATTCCACAATAACTTCTTCTACTACCATATAGTTAATTTATTGTGAGGTGATTGATATTTCTAGGCTGTTCTTCGGGAATATAAGACCGGATTATCAATTGTTTCCTGTTCACTTTGATTTATCAAAAGACGGAAAAAAACTTTATAGGTACTTATGTGGGAGACAGATTTATCTATCAGAATATGATTTTCTGTGTGAGACAGATTTGTCTTTAAGTCTTCGACTTTGGTTCGTAGCAACTGTTAGTTGTGGGTGAGATCATCTAAGGGAATCAAGTGCGTAGAGTCCTGCTTGGATTCAGAGGCGTAAGGAACGCGATTGTACCTTAATTGGTGTGAGACTTGGTTAGGGCTCAACTACATTCCAGTCTGAAGTTAACTTGTAGTATGTTAGTGTCTGTATCGGCTTAATATAGTGTGGTGTTCAAATCTGGCCTAGGTCCCGGAGTTTTTTTGCATTTGCGGTTTCCTCGCTAACAAAATTTCTGGTGTCTGTGTTATTTCTTTTCCGCATTATATTTGTTCATATAATTGAAATATCACAGGTTGTGCATAGTTCAATCAATTGGTAAATCCGACCTTTGGTTGTTGGATAGAAATTGATTGACACTTGGATATTGGTTTTTGATACCGTCCAAGTTATTCTCATACCAATCAGTTCACGGATTTGATTCTATTGATTTGCTGATTGATTTGAGAAAGAGATATAACTCTTGGATATCTTTCCTTGATTGAGTTTGACTGTCTAGTTGATTCTCTTGGAATTATATCGGAGTTTAGTCCATACAGATTGCCGAACGAAATATTGGGTGTGGTTGTTAAACCCCCGCTTTTTCAATTGGTATCAGAGCAGGAAAACACTCTAAAACCTCACAAGTTTGTGTTTGTAGAAATCTGACTCTATGGACAGAAGTGCTATCTCAAATGACGCATCACCAGTTCAGAAAAATTCTGACGTGGTTCAAAGTCTTGATTCTCCCAAGAAATCTCTCACGTCTTCTTCATTGGCCGAAACTGTGTATAACTGGGAAACACGCCTAGATGAACAGTTGGATGAACTTTCAAATGAAAGTGATTCAGATGCTGAAAAAGATGTTGATGACGAAGTTTCGTAATATATCAAGCTTTTTGACCACCTCATAAAGAAAAAGAAGTCAACATCCTATTTGACTAAGTTTCTGACTCCTCACTGTCAAGAAAACAAGAAGTTGAGAAAACTCTTTGAAGGGTATGATTGTGGATATAGTCTATTAAAATTATTGCTTAAAGATCGTGAAGAAGATGTGCGTTCAAAAAATTCTGAATGTGAAAATCTTCGTCGAAATCACTTTGTGTTGAAAGAAAAACTTGCAGAATCTGAAGCAAGATGTGACTCTCAACAAAATTGTTTTGGTATATTTAATGTTTGGTACCCAGAAAATGACCAACACATTGCTTTGGTACCCAATATTTAAAATATTAAGGGTTGGTACCTAGATTAACAGTTGACTGTCAAAGACCCGTTTATTTTGACTATTTTTAGTTTTAAATTTTATACTTTCTTTTTATTATTATTAATGAATTATTATTTTTACACATTTGCCCTTCTTAAAAACACACGGTTAGAAACATCAATCATCTCCTTCATTGATTGACGTTGTCGCCGATAAAACCAGCTCCCGCAACCGCCCCTATATTGCACTCTATGTGTATTCATCACCACTAATTTCTTTTCTTCAAATTAATTGAAATCGTTGCGCCTAAAACTAATTAGATCTGGTACTAATTCACTTCCACCAATCAAAACTAGTTTACACAAATTGGGTACAACCTCCAATAAAATTTCCAAACCCTAAATCAAATAATTAGAATTAGGATGAATAGATATCAATCCATGAAAACCAGAAATCAAGATGATAAAACCCTTTCTTTAAACCTGCTAATCACAACCCAATTTCCTAGTCATATCAAAACTTTAAAACATTAGAAACCCAATCCATCTAGTACCTAATATCGATGGCAAAGAAACCGCTAGTTTGATGTTTTTCCGGCTAAGAAATCACCAAAATGTTTTATAACTCCTGAAGGTGAAAAGAGGGGGGATGATTTTTCCTTTCTGGAATTTTGACCAGCAGCTTAAATATTCATCTTCTTCTTATCAGTTGATCTTAATTTCTTTCACTGCCTGTATTTTTTTTTTTGATTCGAGGTTTATTTTCTTTTTTGTCTTTGATTTGGTGAAGAAGACTAATTTAGTTGACTGCCTGTACTTGCACGAACAGTTGACATAATGAAGATGGTGAAGAATCAAATTTACAGAGAAGGGGGAGCCGAATAAGAGGAGAGGAAGAAGATAAAGTTCATTTTGGGGAGAGTTTTGTAAATTTGTATAAATTTTTAATAAAAATAATGGAAGAAAAAAATAAAGATGGGTCAAACAGAGTCTTTCACAGTCGACAAACGGTCCAGGTACCAACCCTTAATATTTTAAATGTTGGGTACCAAAACAATGTGTTGGTCATTTGCTGGGTACCAACCATTAAATATCCCAATTGTTTTCGTGACATAAAAAACACTTTTCTCGCTCGAGAAAAACAATAGGAGGCTGACCTAACTACTTCTCTTGATAAGGTCAAATCACTGGAAGAGAACTTAAAGGTTCAATGTTAGCTCGACGAAATTATCCACAATGTTGGGAGCATGTAAAAACATCGTGATACAAGAGGTTTGGGCTATGAAGGAATAGACGCTCCAAATAGTAGTAAGATCAATTTTGTTTGTGCTAATGACAATTTCTAGTTGAAAAATCTCATTGTTTGCAATAGTGAAAAACTACCTTCAGCAGCAGAAGTTTCTAAAAACAAAGGTAATCAACCTCCAAAGGCGGCTCGTATGAGAACAGTTAATAGCATTCCATTCAATTGTTATTGTTGCGGAAACAAAGGTCACCTTGAAAGGAGACGTTGTTTTCATTTGCGGAATAAAAAACTTCATAACATTCTTATTTGGATGTCTAAGGAAGTAATCAAACCTGTTTCTCATATTGTTGGGGTTAAAATTCCAACCTACAGTCAAGAGAAGTGTTGTGATGAGCCAATTCTTGCTGGTAAAGGTAACACAAAACCTATTTACAATTGTAATAGGAATAATGTTATAAGGACAATTGACTATTTTGATAGTCCTATGAAGAGAAAGGTATTTCTGAGAAAGAAAAGATCTTCAAATTCTTCTTCCATCGCTGAAGAAAGTCTTGAATCTAAAATGTCAACCGTACCCGAATACATTCACATCAATAATTGTGTTTCGGAGCTCAAAATCAGTATCAATATACTCAAGCGCAGCATTAAGAAGGCAAGGAAGGCAGCATCATCAGGTATCTCTTGTCCTTCTTTTATTAATTCTCTTGAGACTAACTCTATTGACTTCTCTGATGTTGTTCAAGAAAGAAAAGGAGAGGATGTCAACACCCTTGATGAGCTAAATGCTCATCATATTACAACTTGACCTCTTACCGTTGTGCGCCCTCTTTGAGACCGTGTGATGATGCACATAATTCTCAAGAAGATACCTTCTTGACAAAGTGGTCTTTGTTGTATCAGTTTTTATTTTATTTTAAAAAAAAATATATATATATATATATATAATAATAAAAATAAAAGATTGATCATTGTATTGTTGAGCCTTGCTCCGATTTTTTTTAAAAAATGATCAATAACTTCTGAAATAATTCTCTTTGTTGCTTCCTCTGAAAAGCTTCTTTCTGTCCTTCCTTTAAGACAGTTGATTTGTTGTTCATCGACAAATATCCTGTGAGCTAAGCTATTGTTTTTGATATTTTGTCAAAACATGCTTCTAGAATAGGCTCCATTGGTTCTTTGGTTCATAGCCAAGAACGGTCCGTGCACCAAAGTTGATTCTCTAGGAATTATATTGGAATTTAGTCTATACAGATTGCCGAACGAAATATTGGGTGTAGTTGTTAGACCCCCGCTTTTTCACTTCCAAATGCATCGGAGAAACCCTAAGTTGAGGGGTGACTTCATGCACGTCCCTATATAGAGGAGAGAACTTAGGGTGGTTCTGGCGTGCATCATACTTTGCTCATATGCGTCTGATAGAAGAGGAACACCAGAAAGAGTTTTTTCTTGATACAAACTCTATATTATTTAGTTCCACATGTAAGTAAGTGAAAACCTTTGGTTGAATTCTTAGTAAAAAAAATTGTCTTGCGGAACCTTCAGCTTGGAGGCTATAAAAGCTTCATCCGACGTTCGATTTCAGCGGTTGACCAAAAAAATCGAAGCGTATGGACACACCTTTCATATTGAATAAGAAAATCTAGATTTTGATCGTGTTTGATCGGAGAGAATTACGTGAGATGTCGAACTCGAATGAAATCTATAGATTTTTCAGCAGCAGTATATGCTAGTGTATCCACCATATCTCTTAGACCGTGTATCGAAACACCGAGCCCTTTTAACATGTTGTAGAAGAGACATAGGAATATTTTTTTCAAAATAAATGTTTCAATACGAAAACTCATTTTGTATGCCCTGTTTTTTCAATCTACAACCCTCCTCTCTCTGTTGGTTCTCATTTCGGCAATCTCAAATTTCAACATATAGAGTAATAATAACTCACAACCCAAAATAGATCAAATGAGTTAGGATTTGAGTTATATATATATATGTAACTTCAAACATCTAAGTAATTAAGTTTAGATCAAACATCCAAATTGACATGGTCATGCATGATAGAATTTTTTTTTGGAAAATTATGGACTAGAGTTCTTGAGCTTTAGAGAAGTGTAATACACATTTCCCTATGTGAAATGCTACCATTTACAATTTCCCTTACGTAAAATACTAACATTTGAAACCTCCCCACACATGTCTTAGCAAACGTTCAATTTATTTTGTAGATTTGAGATGCATCATTCAAACGATCATATATAAACTTTTGAAAACAACTAAAACGACCTCGAAAGTTCAGACAGTTAAATTGTTTCAAATTTTTGTATGAACTTTCAAGCTTGTTTAGAGGATATTCTCTGGTGTATGATGTGTATAATTTAGTTTCAGTGTAAAGGTGAAAGAGTTTTAGAGGATCTTATCTAGTGTATGATTTGTATAATTTAGTTTAGTAGTCAAGGATAAATGATCATTTGAATGACGTGACTCAAATCTGAAAATACATTGAACATTTATTAAGCCTGTTAGAGAATTGTTCCGTCGAACTCACAAGTGTTTCTATTTCAAGATTGTTGTAAAATTTAGTTGATCAAAACTATATCTTGATTTCTAGTCTACATTTAGTCAAGTCTCGGATTATGATAGAAGTGTGTAGTTGAGTGCCAGACATCATTGTGTTCTACCATTTGAAGGCGAAGATCAACCGACGCTTTTGGAGAACTTCATCAACAAAAGTAAGTGAAGACTGAACCACCAATTACTCAAGTTTTCACCTTTCTATCTATGAAACTATGTCGCATGACTAAAGTGGACTTTACATGCACAAGAAAAATTTCGAGTCAAGTTTATCTTGTTAATTATTCTCGAAATATATTGATTAAGCTTAAGAACATTTGTTCATACTTGATGAATTTGGTTAAGAACAATTCCTTGTTTATGACCTAAATCGTGATTCAAGATTATCATTTTAAAACAGCCTGGAAAAATGATATGTGTCATTGATGTTATTCGGGAATGTTTCAAATTGATTATTAGAGAGATATAAAAATACTGTAAATCTGGAAACAGGACAGTACATGTACCAGCTTACATATTGGCGCAACTGTTATAGGTTCGGAGTTGTAGTACATGTACCCATTACACGTACCGGCGTAGATATAGTTCAACAACGACTTTTTGTACACATACCGAGTATGCAAACCCAAAAAGTTTTGTTGACTCCTGAACTCAGGATGGTACACATACCTAGAATGCATACCGAAAAAGTTCTGTGGACTCCTGAACTTGTTTTGTCTTAAGGGTATACAAACCCGGTACAGGTACCATGACAAAATAACTCACGAACCGGAAAGCAAGTACACATACTTACCCAGTCGAATATTTTTAGATGCATCAGAATTATTTCTATGAGATAATCAGCATTTGAACAACTTTCAAAAAACACATCTAGACATATTTGATCACATTATAACGTATGGTTATGACTCGAGATTAAAGTATTAAAGTGTTATATGAAAAATGGTTAAGCTTATAGTTCGTCTGGCTAGTTTCGGTTAACCTTTCACGAACAAGTCATTGTATACGGTTCGGTTATGGTTCATCCTAACTATAGTGTATCTTTTATTGTGTTAATCTCAAATCAAAGATTCATCTAACGGTAAATATTGATTGCTTGATTCCAAAGCTACCTTAGCTTAAATCTAAAGCAACCTTTTATTTTGAAAGTTTATATAAGGAGAACCTCAAGCAACTGGGATTTTTGAATCCTTGGCACTCTTCTTGTGTGTCCTAGTTGTAAACTAGAGTAGTCATTTCCTTTAAACTTTTTTAGGTTTAGCGACTAAGAAAGACTTCACTTAAGGATTCATTAAGCCAGGTCCGACTATCTTTATCTTGATAGTTCGTGTATCCCGATCTTGCCACTGATTGTTGAATCTCACTCCGATCAGGAAAGATAGATAGAAATCATAAAGTTTCCTCGTCTCAGACTTCCATAAGTATATCCCTCTATAATGATTATGTGTTGAAATCGGAGTAGGTTTTACTTACGAGGTGAATATATAATAATCTAGGTTGCTCTTCGGGAGTCGTATGTACCAGATTTTGAGGTTTGCTAGACTTTGTTTATTGCAAGCGATTTTCTATCTCACCTTGATCTTTTGATCAAAACGGAAATCACATATAGACTTATCTGTGGGAGGCAAATTGGTTTAAAGTCTTCAATTGAGTTGAAGCAACTCTTAGGCTGTAAAGGACGTCCACCACACCAGTTTAAGGAAGTTCCGTTGCTAATTTTATGTTGCTAATATCCATTGCGAATTTTTCGCAACTGCAGCTTGTCGTTGCTAATTTTGCAACCTCGCTGTTTCGGTTGCGAATAGAAACTGCTGTTTGGTCAAGCATGCGAAGTGCGTGTGTGTTCGAGAACACTAAGAATATTGTTTACGCCCAAGTCAATCTTCGGTCAAGTCTTCTCTTTTATTTTTCCACCCTTCACTCATATCTACCCTATATCCTTCCTTGTCGAGATTTGCTTCTCATTTTTTTCTCCGCCACAGCTCTTTTTCATCTCCTCTCCACAGAAGCTCTGAAAAACTTATCTCTTTTTCATCTCTCTGAAGAACGTCATCTCTTTTTCATCTGAAATCAACCAGGTTTGATGTCTCTTTCATAATATTTTCGTGTTACTTTCGATTTTAGGGATTTTGATTTTAGTATTTCGATTTCAGTTTTATCGATTTTAGGGTTTCATTTTTGAATTTGCTATTTTCAGTTTTTGATTTCAATTTCTTCTTTCTTTTTCGGTTTTAGGGTTTCATATGTGTATCTAATACGATTTTATTTTTACACTTTTAGGGTTTTTCAAGGTTGAAGAACTGAAGTTATTGGTGTTTCACTTTTCTATATATATATGCTCAATAAGTAAGATGATAAATGGGATTTAGGTCATTGATTCAGTTATTGTAGGGAAATTTGTAAGTCATAATCTGGGGGATTGGGATTCTTTTAGTAGTTTTAGCTCAAAAAGGTGGATGTTGGGAATTGAGATGAATCTGTGCTTGTTTGTCGCTGAGAATGAACTTTCATTGTTAGTAACGAAGTGGATCTTTATATGTTCTGATCCTTACACTTGATTTATAAAAAGTTCAACTGAGCTCCTGATAGGTGTAGAATACACCGTATTTACTTTATAGAGTTTATGCTTTCTTTGCTATTTTTCTTGTGAATTATGTACTTTACGCATGCTTTTGGGTTTTATAGGTACTTTGGAGTCATTCGGAGTGAAACAAGAAGAAAACGTTCAATTGGAGCTAAATGGAGCGAGGAGGTCAATTCATAGGCGAGACATGGAGCCTACAGAGAGTGCGCAAGGACATGGGAAGAATTAGACTGGCGGTTACACTGAACCGACAGCCCAATAATAGTGGTGGCCCGTATCTAACAAAGGGTGCCATTAGTTATTCCATTGCCCCTTATCTTCTTCCATGGGTACCCCCAATCAATTCCCCTTTCTATTACCAAAACCCTAGGATTGAGAGAAAATCAATTCTCTTAATCATTTCTTTTTATTACAAACTCGCAGTGTTTGCGACCATGGTGATTTGCCCGAGATTGATTTTAAATCAATAAGAGAAGCAATGGTAGTGGTTGGTTATTGAGAAGATTCCAAAGAACTAGATGAAATTGATTCAATTAACTCGGTGATGCTCGAACTGTAAAAGATAGAGATGGTGTTCTTGATCGAGAAGAATCAATGATTGAGTCACTAGATCGATTTTTGTGAGTTTGTGAGATGGGTTCAAAGGAGTTGATGTTTGAATGGTTGTGAGGTCGATTGAGACTCTCGGGGAAGACTGGAAGACAAAGATGGAAATGATGCTCATGCCCTGTGGAGCCGAGCAAGTCGTGAGATTGATATCTCGGAAGATGGGTTCATGGTCGAATCGAGAAGGAAGAAGAAATTGTGAGATTAAGGGTTTGCTTGAGGCCCGAGCTTGTGAATTGAATGGAAACCGTGGGTCATAAAGCTGCGAATAAGATGGAAATGGGTTTCTGCTGCAGTAGATCGAGAGATGGGTCGGTGAATGATAACTCGTAGAAGAAGGAGATTGAAGATGGGTCGACAAGGCAACGAGAATCAAAGAAGATAAAGAACACAAGAATGGGTTGATTGAAATACGATTTAGTATATCGAGTTGAATGAAGAAGTATGGTGATGTTGAAGTGAAGTTAAGAACAGTAGCTGCTTGAGGAAATCGCTGTTTTGATTTAATGGGTTAATGGCAGAAGTTGATTGAAAACTCAGGGAATGTGTTGCAGCTGAGTCATTATTATACAACACAGAGATGATTGTGCTTGGCATGAGTGGGATGTGGTAGTGAACATGAGTGTTAAATGGCGGGGGAAGCTTGGTTGGGAGCCGTAGTTTTGTTTGAGCTTCATTGAATGGCAATGGAGAAGGTGGCAACCGAGATATCGAGAGAGATGAGAAGGAGTTGTGGATTGGAGCCGAGCTAAAGAGTGGAACTACAGAATTGCAAGGCTCGCCGCGAGCTTTGGGCTGTTTAACTCGGGGGTTTATCGGAGGATGGTCATGGGTTCGTGGTTGTGATGCAAGGAATAAGTGTCGCGACCGTGTTTTAGATTGAGAAGTTAATGGGTTGCACTTGGTTGTGGAATGTAATGGAGTTAAACTGTGTTGCAGGAAATGGCTAAGGTTCTGTGTTGGTGGAAATTCAGTTGAGCTACAAGGTGTAATGAAATTGTAGCTAAGAGAGATGGCTAGGCAGAGTGTGTGCTGAGTCTGGTGGCATTGCAGCTGTAATGAAGCTGAAAGAGCTGGAGTTGAGAATTGGCAAGCTCTGGTGATGAGCCAGGTGCAGTTACAGATAGGGTGCAGCTCAATGGTGATGTTTAAGCTGAACAGAATGAGCTGCATCATCTATTTGCTGGTGAACTGTGACAGTGAATGGCTCAGCTGAAGGAACTGGAGTTGAAATGCAGGATTGAATGTGCAACAGTACAGATTTGGCGACTTAGTCGCCACCTTGTTATTTTGCGATCCAAACAATATCTGGGGCTGTTGTTGGCTTTTCTGGTGATGGCATGATGTTTAAGTATGCTAATGCATGGAACTTAGTATTGCAGGTGGTCATGAATGGCGAAATTAGTGGCGGGGCTTGCAAAAATGATGGTGCCGAGTTTATGAGGAATGATTGCAGGGCACCGAGAAGGAAGGTCGGACTATGGAAACTAAGGAGTGGCAGGTTGGAGGTAATGAGCTGTTTCAGTTGATACTCAGGTGGAGATAGCTTGGCATGGCAAAAATGGACTTGATGCTGCAATGGAATGGGCTGAGATGTAGCTGGGACTGGTGATTTTGCTGTTGGCTACTGAGCAGGTTTGCTGGAGCTGTGTTACTTCTACGGCTGGGAATGAAATGCGGATGGCAGAGAAGCTGGCCATGATGAATTCAGTTGCAGCTGTGAATTGGGTCATGGTAGTGGTTAGTGAGTGTTGATTGTTTGAGCTCAAGCTGAGCTAAAATCCTACAGCAGAGGGAATGAAGTGATAGTTGGCTTTGAGAAGCAGGTATGGCTCAAGGTGTTGACAAGTGATGGCTAGAGTGTTGGTACTTCTATTGATGTGTCAGGGATGTATAAGGTGCAGTGAGGTGGTGACTGAGTTGGACTCCATGGGTTCATAGAATTGCAAGGGCTGAAAGGAAGTGGCGGTGCAATAGCAGTGCACTTTGAAAGGTTTGAGCAAATGACAAGGTAGTGATGTTTGTTGCCGGGATTGCAGAAATGGTAGGAATTATTGGGTGAACACAGAGTTAATTTGTGAACTGGATTCAAACTTGTGGCAATGTGAGCAAGAGATGGAGTCTGTGGCGATTGGCAATGAGGTTGAGCAGAAATGCATTGGAGGTCAAATGTGCCAGGTGATAAGACTCTTGTTATGAAGGAGCTTTTGCAGTAGCAGTTCAAAGCAGCTACGGTGCACAATGATTGTGCACCAGAACTGGCCTGTGCAAACAGCTCAAGGCCATGATTGGCCTGGAAGGCTAACTACCCAGATCCGACCCGCTGACCCGATCCAACCCGGTTTGACCTGACCGACCCGACCCGTTGACCGGTGACCGGGCGGACTTTGCCGGTCACCTGAACCGATTTCCGCGACTTTTCCGGCCGATTTCCGGCCACAATACCAGTTTTCCGGCGAGCATATTTTTGGGATATATTTTCACATGGGTTTCTCACACATGGTTCATGGGCTTGGTGGACTTTTTGGTGGTGGACTTTGAAGACCTAATTTTGGAAAGTGTGAAGGCTATAAGAAGAAGGAGTTTCTATTCTTTTAGGATCACGTATTTTCTACTGGAGTTTTGGGAGGAGAGCGATTCTACTAGGGTTTGCTTCCATTTTATTTTACATGTTCTTCATCTTATTTTTGATAATAATTATGTTGAATAAAAATACTATGAGTAACTAAATACTATTTATTGGTTATGGGATAATAAGTGGATTTCACAAATAAGATTTGATTCAATGTATTAGTTTTGTCTCGGTAATTTATTGATTATGATTCATGGTTTATAATGTTTATGATTTGATAGTTTGTTTGGTTGAGTCCTAATCAATCCGATCTACTTTCATATCTAGAGCTATATTAGGGCTTTCAATACGAAAACGTTGTCTATCCCTGATTTTGAGTAGCATAAATGTGGGTAGTGCTTGTAGTGATATATCCTACTAGTCACATATGAATCGTAACTTGGGTTAAATCGAATTAGTGCTTTTACACTTTAGGTTGCTTTCTAGAAAGAATTCACATATGCATCTTTTAATGTGGTTGTGATGAAATCAGGGAATTAGCGGGATACTCTTGCGATCAAGGTATCCTAGGACTTTTAGTAAATGAGAGATTAAAATTTCAATTCTAGTCATTGTTGATAATTCGAGTTTGTGAATGAAACTATCCCGTGACCAATACTTTCTCCTTATTGATAAATTTTATTATTACTTTGCTTTCAATTTATTTTTATTGCTTTGAAACATCAACATCCCCCCTTGGTTACTAAGAAACTGAAAATTTGCATAACAACATAAGCCTCTCTCTTTGTGGATACGAACTCTTTCTTATTGCATACTACTTTATTTTAGTGAAGCAAGAAAGTGAAATTATTTTTGACCGGGTGACAACCGATCAAATTTTGGCGCCGCTGCCGGGGAGGCATACGGCTTGTTATTAAGTTTTTAGTTTCTTTTTACAATTTTTGCTTTTATACTTGCTTTTCGTTTATTGTCTTGTTTCTCACTTGTTTGCGAGAATTGTTTTTCAGGTACTAATCCCTGGCTTCCAAAGATTGGAATTATCAAAGGTGCGGGATAGCTACTCGAAGAGGCACAATACTCCAACCAAGGCAAGACACAACGGAAGAACAAGTCTCGGAAGTAGAGCACGAAGCTCTTCATCGAGAAGAGGAAGAAGAGTTACAACTAGAAGAAGAAGAGGTTCCATTCGTAGGAGAACCACTAATTGAAGAGGAAGAAACAATGGGTGACAATGCAAACCGTACACTCAAGGATTTGGCTTCTCATAGGCTTGATGCACAACAATGGTGTATCCAAACAAACTCCACTTTTGAGATCAAGCCTGGGCTGCTTAGGGAGTTGCCAAAGTTTCATGGTATGGCGAATGAGGACCCAAACAAGCATCTCATGGAGTTCTATACCATTGTCAAGGCTATGCTTCCAGCGGAGACCAAGTCAATGGTGCAATGATGAAAGTTTTTCCATTTTCTATGGTGGACAAGCTAAGGATTGGTTGTATTGTTTGCCACCTGGGAGTGTCACTACATGGAACGGTTTGAAGAAAATCTTTCTAGAGAGGTATTTTCCTGCGTCTAAGGCCACTCAAATTCGCAAAGAGATTTGTGGAATAAAGCAACATGTTGGAGAATCATTGTATGAATGTTGGGAGAGGTACAAGAGATTGGTTGCAAGCTGTCCACACCATCAAGTTAGTGATGCTATGATAATCCAATACTTCTACGAAGGTCTTCAATCAAGTGATAGATATCTTCTAGACGCTGCGGGTGGTGGTGCTCTCGTGAACAAGACGGTGGCCCAAGCTGCCGAGTTGATTGAAAGCATGGCTGCGAACTCGCAACAATTCTACACAAGAGGTGAACCAATGGTAAGGCAGGTGCATGAAGTTAACGATTCATTAGCATCACACCGTGAGCAAAGGATGGATAACATGGAGCACATGATGCAAAGGATGGCTGCGGTTATTTTACCTTCACATGGTGAAGGGTTGGAGCAAGCTAATGCGGTCTTTCCAAATCAGCAAAGACGGTATGATCCGTACTCAAACACGTACAATCCAGGATGGAGAGATCATCCCAACTTTAGCTATGCCAACAATCAAGGTGCGGTTTCACAACCTACTTTCAACCGTCCAAGCGGGTTTCAACCACAACAACAACCATTTCAAAGCAACAACAACAACCAATGCAAAACCAAGGTTCTGACATCGATGAAAAGCTTAAAGCAATGATGCAAGGTATTTCGACCATGTTCAAAGAAAGCCAACAAGAAACTAAGAGTGCTATCAAGGATTTGCAGACTCAAGTGGCTTCCATGGCGATTGATATCAACAATTTGAAGGCACAAAATAGTGGGAGGCTTCCGTCTCAACCTATCAACCCAAGAGAGAATGTTAGTGCTATTACATTGAGAAGCGGTACACAACTTGTGCAACCTGAAATTGTTGATGTGGGTGATATGGAGACCCAAAAGGAACCTGTTTTGGAGGAAAAGAATGCTGATTTTCCCCAAACTTCTGAGGTACCTAATTCCAACTCTAAAACTCCTATTTCTACTTATGTTCCTCCTATGCCTTTTCCTCGCTTTGCAAGTTCTAAGAAGGAGGAATTAGAAAAGGAGATTTTAGATATCTTCAAGAAGCTTCATGTAAACATTCCACTCATTGATGTTATCAAGCAAGTTCCCAAATATGCGAAGGTTTTGAAGGACTTGTGTACCAAGAAGAAAAAAAGCTAACCGGTAATGAGGTTATGAGTGTGGGGGAAAACGCTTCGCGGTCTTGCAAAAGAAACTCCCACCCAAATGCAAGGATCCGGGTAGTTTCACTATACCCGTAGAGATTGGTAACACAAAGATTGGTAAGGCTATGCTTGACTTAGGAGCATCCGTGAATATCATGCCAGCATCTATTTATAAGTCTTTAAAGTTGGGTCCCTTGAAACCAACTAATATTGTGCTTGAACTTGCGGATCGTTCTAATGTCTAACCTAGGGGTATTATTGAGGATGTCCTTGTGCAGGTGAACCAACTAGTTTTTCCAGCTGATTTTTGTGTTCTAGAAATGGATGATGGTTCTGGATGTGTCCATACCCCCTGCTGCTTGGGAGACCTTTCATGAAGACGGCTAAAACCGTCATTGATGTGGACGCGGGAATACTCACTATGAAGTTTGATGAGGAGATAATTCGTTTCAACATGTTTGAAGTCATGCGGTATCCAAGTGATGTTCATTCGGGTGTCCATAACGCATGGGACCCTAGCTAAGGCTTTGCAAGCAAGGAGATAGTCGGGCTGACGACTTTAAACCAAGCGCTAAGTGGGAGGCAACCCACCGGTTTTGTATCTTTTCCTTTATCTTTTTATTTTTAAGCATTTTATCTTTCTTTTCGTGTTTTTGCATATCATTTGCGGAATTTCCCACCTTGAACCTTCTTTGGATGATTCAATTTTACATTGAGGACAATGTAAAGTTTAAGTGTGGGGGAGCATTTATATGATTGTATAGTTTGTTTTATGCGTTTAGTAGTTTTATGCCATAAAAAAAAAAAAAAAAAAAAAAAAAAAAAAAAAATGCTTTTTGAACTCCGAAATCTAGAAACTTGTGCCTTTAGGATGACACCATTAGTGGATGGAACCATTTTGAATGCAGGAGTTGAGGAACCAATTAACTAAAAGGGACGAACATAGCTCATGAAATCATAAATTATATGATAGTTGTTACCATATCTCGGAATATCACCATATCACATGTTTTTTTTATTTTTCCATATTTTTCTATTGTTCTCTAAGTGCTTTGGTGGGTCACTAAAAATCGAGTTGTTATTGCTGCTAGGATGAAATAGAGTGGTTGAGTTACTAGAAAAAAAAAAAAAAAAAAAAAAAAAAAAAAATTGAAAAATATATGAAAAAAAAAAAAAAAAAAAAGGACCGATCAATTAGACCAAAACGGAATAAAAAGACACTTGGGAATAGCAGTATGTGTGAAACGTAGTCCCTGTCTCCGTCGCCTAAACAAGCGTGGAATGCAGGATCCAAGGCAACTATCATGTACTTGCTGACAAGAAGCATGCGCTTGGATCCAAAAGATCTAATCATGCCGTCTAAAAAAATTGGATCCAGTTTGATCCAATCTTATAAAAAAAAAAAAAAAAAAATTTTTTTTATTGTGTTGAATAAAGTCACTTTTGGTTCCCTTGTATATGCCAATTGATTTGATGTAGCATTCAAAGACTAAGTAGCTCAATCCAATAGGATTAGGTTCATCTTAGCGTTGACCTTGACATGATTTGGGAAACATCGAACACTTGTGAATATCCGCCAACATCTACATCTTTATCCATCTTCTTAATCTTTTCATTGTGATTGTGGTTGTTAGTTTCCGAGTATTGTGGCTTGTTCGACTATCTAATTAGAGTTTATTTACTAATATATGAATTGAATTTGTAAGGTACCTCCTCCTGTAGTCAATTTGGATTCATTCATTGATTTGTCACGAATAGACGGAGTTTGAAATATAGGTTTTGTAGGTAGACCTCTTGTAAACCTTCACGAGACTATAACTCGTCCACTAGGGACACCTAGGGGTTTAAAGGCTTGTTATTTATGCTAAAATTAACCGTAGCCTCGACGTCACGGAGTTGTTGTATTTTATTGTTTTGTTTGATTTGCTTGAGGACAAGCAAAGTCTAAGTGTGGGGAATCGATAGGTGTAGAATACACCGTATTTACTTTATAGAGTTTATGCTTTCTTTGCTATTTTTCTTGTGAATTATGTACTTTACGCATGCTTTTGGGTTTTATAGGTACTTTGGAGTCATTCGGAGTGAAACAAGAAGAAAACGTTCAATTGGAGCTAAATGGAGCGAGGAGGTCAATTCATAGGCGAGACATGGAGCCTAGCAGAGAGTGCGCAAGGACATGGGAAGAATTAGACTGTCGGTTACAGGCTGAACCGACAGGCCCAATAATAGTGGTGGCCCGTATCTAACAAAGGGTGCCATTAGTTATTCCATTGCCCCTTATCTTCTTCCATGGGTACCCCCAATCAATTCCCCTTTCTATTACCAAAACCCTAGGATTGAGAGAAAATCAATTCTCTTAATCATTTCTTTTTATTACAAACTCAGAGTGTTTGCAGCCATGGTGATTTGCCCGAGATTGATTTTAAATCAATAAGAGAAGCAAAGTGGTAGTGGTTGGTTATTGAGAAGATTCCAGAACTAGATGAAATTGATTCAATTAACTCGGTGATGCTCGAATCGTAAAAGATAGAGATGGTGTTCTTGATCGGAGAAGAATCAATGATTGAGCTCAGCGAGATCGATTTTTGTGAGTTTGTGAGATGGGTTCAAAGGAGTTGATGTTTGAATGGTTGTGAGGTCGATTGAGACTCTCGGGGAAGACTGGAAGACAAAGATGGAAATGATGCTCATGCCACCTGAGTGAGCAAGTCGGGGAGATTGATATCTCAGAAGATGGGTTCATGGTCAGAATCGAGAAGGAAGAAGAAATTGTGAGATTAAGGGTTTGCTTGAGGCCTGAGCTTGTGAATTGAATGGAAACTGTGGGTCATAAAGCTGCAGAATAAGATGGAAATGGGTTTCTGCTGCTGTAGATCGAGAGATGGGTCGGTGAATGATAACTCAGAGAAGAAGGAGATTGAAGATGGGTCAGACAAGGCAACAGAATCAAAGAAGATAAAGAACACAAGAATGGGTTGATTGAAATAGAGATTTAGTATATCGAGTTGAATGAAGAAGTATGGTGATGTTGAAGTGAAGTTAAGAACAGTAGCTGCTTGAGGAAATCGCTGTTTTGATTTAATGGGTTAATGGCAGAAGTTGATTGAAAACTCAGGGAATGTGTTGCAGTTGGAGCTGTTATTATACAACACAGGAGATGATTGTGCTTGGCATGAGCTGGGATGTGGTAGTGAACATGAGTGTTAAATGGCAGGGAAGCTTGGTTGGGAGCTGTAGTTTTGTTTGAGCTGCAGCTGAATGGCAATGGAGAAGGTGGCAACTGAGATATCAGAGAGATGAGAAGGAGTTGTGGATTGGAGCTGAGCTAAAGAGTGGAACTACAGGAATTGCAAGCTGCTGCGAGCTTTGGGCTGTTTAACTCAGGGGTTTATCGGAGGATGGTCATGGGTTCGCTGGCTGTGATGCAAGGAATAAGTGTCGCAGAATCTGTGTTTTAGATTGAGAAGTTAATGGGTTGCACTTGGTTGTGGAATGTAATGGAGTTAAACTGTGTTGCAGGAAATGGCTAAGGTTCTGTGTTGGTGGAAATTCAGTTGAGCTACAAGGTGTAATGAAATTGTAGCTAAGAGAGATGGCTGGGCAGAGTGTGTGCTGAGTCTGGTGGCATTGCAGCTGTAATGAAGCTGAAAGAGCTGGAGTTGAGAATTGGCAAGCTCTGGTGATGAGCCAGGTGCAGTTACAGATAGGGTGCAGCTCAATGGTGATGTTTAAGCTGAATAGAATGAGCTGCATCATCTATTTGCTGGTGAACTGTGACAGTGAATGGCTCAGCTGAAGGAACTGGAGTTGAAATGCAGGATTGAATGTGCAGCTGCAGATTTGGCAGCTTGGCTGCCACCTTGTTATTTTGCAGTCACAGCCAATATCTGGGGCTGTTGTTGGCTTTTCTGGTGATGGCATGATGTTTAAGTATGCTAATGCATGGAACTTAGTATTGCAGGTGGTCATGAATGGCAGGAATTAGTGGCAGGGCTTGCAAAAATGATGGTGCTGAGTTTATGAGGAATGATTGCAGGGCCTGAGAAGGAAGGCTGGACTATGGAAACTAGGAGTGGCGGGGTTGGAGGTAATGAGCTGTTTCAGTTGATACTCAGGTGGAGATAGCTTGGCATGGCAAAAATGGACTTGATGCTGCAATGGAATGGGCTGAGATGTAGCTGGGACTGGTGATTTTGCTGTTGGCTACTGAGCAGGTTTGCTGGAGCTGTGTTACTTCTACGGCTGGGAATGAAATGCGGATGGCAGAGAAGCTGGCCATGATGAATTCAGTTGCAGCTGTGAATTGGGTCATGGTAGTGGTTAGTGAGTGTTGATTGTTTGAGCTCAAGCTGAGCTAAAATCCTACAGCAGAGGGAATGAAGTGATAGTTGGCTTTGAGAAGCAGGTATGGCTCAAGGTGTTGACAAGTGATGGCTAGAGTGTTGGTACTTCTATTGATGTGTCAGGGATGTATAAGGTGCAGTGAGGTGGTGACTGAGTTGGACTCCATGGGTTCATAGAATTGCAAGGGCTGAAAGGAAGTGGCAGTGCAATAGCAGGTGCACTGTGAAAGGTTTGAGCAGCTGACAAGGTAGTGATGCTGTTTGCCAGGGATTGCAGGAAATGGTAGGAATTATTGGCTGAACCTGGAGTTAATTTGTGAACTGGATTCAAACTTGTGGCAGTAGCAGGCAAGAGATGGAGCTGTGGCCAGATTTGGCAATGAGGTTGAGCAGGAAATGCATTGGAGGCTGTAAATGTGCCAGGTGATAAGACTCTTGTTATGAAGGAGCTTTTGCAGTAGCAGTTCAAAGCAGCTACGGTGCACAATGATTGTGCACCAGAACTGGCCTGTGCAAACAGCTCAAGGCCATGATTGGCCTGGAAGGCTAACTACCCAGATCCGACCCGCTGACCCGATCCAACCCGGTTTGACCTGACCGACCCGACCCGTTGACCGGTGACCGGCGGACTTTGCCTGGTCACTGAACCGATTTCCGGCGACTTTTCCGTAGATTTCCGGCCACAATACCATTTTCCGGCGAGCATATTTTTGGGATATATTTTCACATGGGTTTCTCACACATGGTTCATGGGCTTGGTGGACTTTTTGGTGGTGGACTTTGAAGACCTAATTTTGGAAAGTGTGAAGGTTATAAGAAGAAGGAGTTTCTATTCTTTTAGGATCACGTATTTTCTACTCTGGAGTTTTGGGAGGAGAGCGATTCTACTAGGGTTTGCTTCCATTTTATTTTACATGTTCTTCATCTTATTTTTGATAATAATTATGTTGAATAAAAATACTATGAGTAACTAAATACTATTTATTGGTTATGGGATAATAAGTGGATTTCACAAATAAGATTTGATTCAATGTATTAGTTTTGTCTCAGTAATTTATTGATTATGATTCATGGTTTATAATGTTTATGATTTGATAGTTTGTTTGGTTGAGTCCGGAATCAATCCGATCTACTTTCATATCTAGAGCTATATTAGGGCTTTCAATACGAAAACGTTGTCTATCCCCGATTTTGAGTAGCATAAATGTGGGTAGTGCTTGTAGTGATATATCCTACTAGTCACATATGAATCGTAACTTGGGTTAAATCGAATTAGTGCTTTTACACATTTTGGTTGCTTTCTAGAAAGAATTCACATATGCATCTTTTAATGTGGTTGTGATGAAATCAGGGAATTAGCGGGATACTCTTGCGATCAAGGTATCCTAGGACTTTTAGTAAATGAGAGATTAAAATTTCAATTCTAGTCATTGTTGATAATTCGAGTTTGTGAATGAAACTATCCCGTGACCAATACTTTCTCCTTATTGATAAATTTTATTATTACTTTGCTTTCAATTTATTTTTATTGCTTTGAAACATCAACATCCCCCTTGGTTACTAAGAAACTGAAAATTTGCATAACAACATAAGCCTCTCTGTGGATACGAACTCTTTCTTATTGCATACTACTTTATTTTAGTGAAGCAAGAAAGTGAAATTATTTTTGACCGGGTGACAACCGATCAGCTCCACAGGTAACTCCTGAAGTTTAGTTGTGTGTACTATTTAGAAGTTGTTTAATTGAGTAATCTTATAAAAGGGGATTAAAAATCATTGTCGTTGGGCTAAGGAAGGGATCCATTTATGTATAAAATTGGAAATTGATTCTAAGTTGTCCATGAAAGTGGTAAGCTGTTTGTGTCATTTATCTTGTGAAAATTAAGGTTTTTTGACAAGTCTCCCTTTGTATTCTAAGTCTGGAAGGATCGATAACCTCAAGCTTTGTAGTCTTTGGCAATCTTCTTTTGCTATATATTCAGCTGTCTCTGCTTCCTATATTCTTATTTCCATCTTTATTTAGTTACAAGTTGGTAACCACTAAAATAAATTTTTGTGTTAAAATTTGTGTTGAGTTGATAGAACTATGTTTGAGGTTAGCAGATATAATGAGAAACATACAGTAATTTTATCAGCCGTGGCTTGGAATCAAAGCCGTGGCTTGTAATGAAGCCACGGCTTATGTCTGAGCCATGGCTTCATTCTGAGCCTTTTTTTCTGTTCCTAAAAAAATTTAGCAACGGCAGACTACTGTTGCTAATTAACAATTTAGCAACGGCAGCGGTGGTTGCGAATCGTCGTTGCTGACCGAGAGTCGCAACGGAGCTTATGCCGTTGCGAAAAATTGCAACAGGGTGTTTTGCAACAGAGATCTGCCGTTGCGACCCCAGTCAGCAACAGCCAGAGTCCGTTGCTAATCCTTAAAAAATTGTGTAGTGGTCAGCTAAGGGAATCAATTGCGCAGAGTCTTGCAAGATTCATGAGGCGTAAGGAGCGCGACTGTAACTGAATTACTGTGAGGTGGATTCGGTCTCAACTACATTCCAGTCCGAAGTTTTGATAGTAGGTTAGAGTTTGTAGCGGCTTAATACAATTTGGTGTTTAAATCTGGACAAGGTCCCGGGGTCTTTCTGCAGTTGCGGTTTTCTCGTTAACAAAATTCCGTTGTCTGTGTTATTTCTTTTCCGCATTATATTCTTTATAATTGAAATATCACAGGTTGTGCGTAAACCAATCAAAGTAGATATGTTCATCGTAATTATTGAATACGACTTGATAGATCTTGGATATTGATCTTTGGAATCGTCCAAGTACTCTCATGGTATAATCAAGTTCACAGACTTGTTTTTGTTACATATTGATTATGAGAGAAAGAAATATAAATTCTTAATATAATTCCTGATTGAGGTTCATTAAGTTGTAACTCTCGGAATCGTATTTGAGTTTAGTCCATACAGGTTGCCTAGGAAAAAATTGGTGGTGTATTCTGGTAACCTTGTATTTTCAGAGCCATATGTCGTGTATGTAAATGCTAACATTTCAGTATGTTGTTGCATATATTAACATTTCAAGTAAGGGTGTGTTGTAAATATTAGTCACCTATGTGGGGGTTTTCTCGTATACTATTCATCTTCTTTTTATTCTTGGTGCTCTTGATTGTTTTATTCACTAATTATTATTATTTTCGAAAAAATTATTTGCCGTAAGAAAAGATATCCATTGTACCGTTAAATGATATTCAAACTTCTTCTCGTCTCAAACTCGCAATAAAAAACACTTAAAATGACAACCATTAACAAATGGGTTGTAGACTGGTAACACTACACCATATCCTGGTTTTTGCAACGCCAGAAAATTTTGATGTGCAACGCATATAAAGGTTGCAAACGGAACAAAGCAAATATACGTTGCACAATAAAAAAATCCGTTGCATCATTTATAAATTAACTTATAATAATTGAGAGTAATTTTTACACCGTTGATATAGGTTGCGATCCTACGGTTATTTTAAATTGTACTATTTTCTAGAGCTTTTATTTATTTATCGTTTTTTTGTGAAAAGGTTTTATTTATTTTATCTTGTTTTTTTCTCTCTTCTCGATCGAACTCTCTCTTCTTCAGACAGACTCTATTCTTCCTCATAACTCTCTTTTCTCTCACTCAACTCTCTTAGATAAATTCCATTCCATCGTCAACTCTCTCAGACAGATTTTCATATCGAGATTTCAGATGAAAAGAAATGGCAAGTTCAATTGATGATTCTAAGTAGCTGAAAAAAACCATATTTTCAACCAGATAAGAAACCCCAAAATTCGGCTTTAAAACCTCAAATCAAAACCCATTTATTTTCAAGATATGTATCCTAATCAAAACCCCTAAATCAGAAAGTTTGATCTATCAACTACTAACCCTAATTTTCAGAAGAAGGTATAAACCCTAATTTCTGTTGTTTTTTTTTTTGATGTTGGTTGATTGAAACGTTATTTGATGATTTCTGGATGTATTTCATCTATTTATTCTCTTGTTTTCTCATTATTTCAGTTTGGTTATCTTCTTCATTAGGATTTAATGAAAGTTTGGTTATTTTCTTTACTAGTGTGTTTTGTGTTCAGAAATCATATGGTTTCACTTGAAATATGCTTCGTTACATGATTATCGTTGTTGTTTTGCTTTGATTTCTTTTTCAATATGTTTTGTTTAAGCACATGGTTGACTAATTAGTATAGATTGCAAAATGTGTATGTTTATAAGCTGTGTTAGAAAGCATGCATTAGTGACTGGTTGTGTATGTCTTCATGAAAGGTTGTATCAAAGTTAAAGTTTTACAAGTTAAGTTTTGTGCACTAGATATTTGATTTTGATTTGTGTTGATTGATTCATCAGTACAATTAGTAAAGGGTTTGTCTGATTTTGTGTAATGGGTTTGCTTTTTACAAGATTTTATCAATTAGTCATTGTTTTGATTTTCTAGGTGGTTTTTGATGAAATTTGGGGAAAATTCAAAACCGAAGTTGTATGTCTGATCCAATTTATTGACTTTAGTGATTTCAGAATGATGGATGTTTTGTTGTTAATGATAGAGTATGCATTCAAGGCAATAAAAGCTTTGGGGATTACTTCGATTGGAGTCCGAGGGAAGGATTCGGTATGTGTAGTCACATAAAAGAAGGTTCCGGTAAGTGATTGGTTTAGGACAATTTTTCATGAACTTGTTTT
Organism: Papaver armeniacum; assembly: GCA_023531295.1. Lineage (NCBI taxonomy): Eukaryota > Viridiplantae > Streptophyta > Magnoliopsida > Ranunculales > Papaveraceae > Papaver > Papaver armeniacum. The sequence goes on along the minus strand of JAJJWW010010606.1, from coordinate 227,250 downwards.
GATCTGTAAGTTCGGGTTAATAGGAACTAAGACGTGGTTGCTGATTTCGTTTTTGCAGATACATGACATACTGTTGGACCAATCAAGTGTTACTCATCTTTTCCCAATTACTAAGTACCTTGGTTTGTTGGCAACTGGCATGACAGGTTTCCTTCTAAACTCCTTTATTTTGTAGTTGGTTTGAGTTATGAATATATGAAGGATTTCTTTTATGCTAATTATGCCAATTAGCATCTATTGCCATGCGTTGTTTAGGATAATAATAATGTAGGATGTCTGCTAGTTGTTTGTTCTACCGTACTATGAGTTTCTGTTAAACTTTGTTTAGCTAAGCTTCCACTAAACAGATTTGTATGTATACATGTGTAGTCGGTAGAGAAACAACCAAGTTCAAAGTTTATAGTTGAAATATTGGAGTTAACATTTCAGTAATACCAAATTCATGATGATTGCTTGACTGGGTTTGCGTGGATTTTCCTAAATCTCAGTTTTGTTGTAGTATTTGAGTTGAATCTCTCATTGGTATGAAAACATAGTTTAACTTAATTTTGATTGTGATAATGGAATTCCAGTCAAGTAATAAAAAGATGGATATTTTAACTTTCTTAAATTCTGATTCTAGATTGTATTGATTAGGTCAATTGCAAGTGGAATTGGAATTTGATTCGAGCCTTGTGCCCTAATAAGTTATCATGGAAATTTATGTGTTAAGTCCACTTGATGTTATCTCACCATGTGCAGATAAATGTATATACCTATATATGTAGGCTGGGAATGATGTCTTGAAGGCTTAAGCAGTAACGTAGCATTCAAGAACTATGTCTTGTGTGAAATGTTAGACACTGCCTAGTTTGCTTATCCTTTCACCATATATTTGAATGTGGGTTTGCATGGATTTTATAAAGTGGAATGATCATTGACTCCTTTGTTTACTTCCTATTAATAGTTAAATTTCATTTTGATGGGAACATTCTATGTTATGCTTTGAACATTGGATACTACCGATGCCTCGTTGCATTTTATCTCATTATGGAATCCTTAGCACCACTGACTAGCTGAAAAATGATCTGAATTCAACTGTTTGATTTGGTTGGTCAATAGCTTCTCTACATTTCTGTCTTTTTCCACACTTGTGTACGTTAAATCGTGTGTTATATTCGTCTATGCAGATTTATTAGTTCTCATTTGGTATCTTATGTTGTACTGTGATTACACATCGGATTTATTCGTATTGTTACGGCTGTAGTAAAGTTTATGTACAATATATGACTAAATAATTAGCTCTCCCACTCATAGTTATTTTCTAGTTTCGTACTGTAAATGCGTATATGCATGTAGCCCTGCACATAGTCTGTGTATCTACTAATTAATGAGATCAGTTAATCGTGAGCTAATGGTTGGATTTTGATGGGTGTGGTTTTGGAAATATATATCTAGGAGAATTAGTTCCATTTGCAGAATAGTTAGTCTTGGACTGACAAAGGTAGTACCTATTTAAACTAACTAGTTTGAGAAATTCTCAACTGCTACTGTATGTGAGTGAATACTATAGTCCTCGAGTTATTAGTGGGGTTTATCACTCCATTTGATTATTTTTTCCTAAGTCCTTGATTTTATTAATGCCAGCTCCATAAACTGGTGCCATTTGATTTACTGTGGTATTTGATTTCTCAAGATAATGGATGAAATGAGGAGTTCGATTTTTTTTTAGATCAAGCTATGGCTGCAGGGTACATTTTGTTCCTTTAAATTTTATTACATAGCTTTTTTCATGTTTTTTTGTTTGTACATAGCAAAGGTCCATTAAGATTGATCACTGTATAGAGAATTTAAGTAGTATGGATATTCAAGTACGAGGTTTGTTTGATTATTCAGAAAAGCAACTGGTTGTGGTGTGGATACTGATGATAAGGGGAATTCTCTAATATTGAATGGTTTCTCATATATTAGTCGTTCGAGTTTTGATCTAATTGTGCGTGTACTTATTTAGCTTATTTGGTCTAGCTGATATCATACTGGTTGGAGGTGTTTTTGGTTAGCGACACACGAAGTTGCAGCCTGCAGTACCTAAATTACATACTAGAAGTGTGTTATACCGTTGCAGAGGTTGGTCCTAGAATTCACTTCCCAAAAGGAAGGGCCATAATTACTCTGTAGGTGTTGCCTAGTATGAAATATGATTTTGAACTCAATTTTATAGCAATTCGTGTAGGCTAAAAGTTATATGCCATTTGTGCTGGAGCATTTCGTGCGAACTATTTGAAGCCTTATCCACTATTCGTGTTCTTTAATTTGAAATGTCCAGTGCAGGAACTCCCACAATGTTAATTCTAACCCACAACTACCTTAGAATTTTGATGGAACGTAATGTTATTTCACTCACTAGATTTTGCACAAGTTAATTGGTTTAACAAGTAAGGTAACAATTCAGTATTCTCTTCTCATTCGAACTCGTTAGTTTTGGATTCTATTAGTAGTATTAGGAAATTTCAGAAAATAGTTGGCATTTTCATTAACTACCGCTCATGTAGTTTTGTTGCTTCATATGGTTTACTAAGTCTCTTTCCATTAACTACCCCGCAGATCGATAAGATGAAGGTTTTATCCGAATCTCTTGCTAGCTCTACATCAAAAGCAGAAGCTCATTTCAGAACACAAGTTTGAAAGGCCATAAATTTTAGGTTTTCGATTTTCCAAAAATTATATGTCCAGCCATTATATTGCTTCGGTTTTAAGAGATGATTTATGTTCAAGATAAAATTCAGAATGCTGCAATCCCATTCTAACTTTTGATATTTTTCTCTTATTATATTAGCCAAGTTAGGGTGGCGCTTACACCTTTTTGAGCAGTGAATCTGGAAGATCCACCTTTGGACCCATTTGTTGTACACGCTTTCACAATATGTTTTGAAATAAGAAAACAGGTAAGCGTAAACCTTCTTCATCTTATTTTTCTTACTTAATTTGCTATAGGAACAACCCAAAATCACCTGACTGGTGGTACATATCTTGGCTTAGAGTTGTATTGTTTTGGCACTCAGCAATTTTCATTGAAACCCTCTTACTAATACTAATAAAACTATCTTTATCAAAATTTCACTTCTTCCCTAAGGAAGTTTGATGCTTTGTGGTGCAGGATGCAAATCAGCTCCTAGAAAAGAGAGTAATTAAGATCCTTTTTTTCCTACAGGAAACTTTGTTTCTTCCTTTTTTTTATAAAGAAGACATACAGATGTGAGGATTCTAACTCACCCTGATTAGATATGACAAGGTTGCTTCTAACTAAAGTATTTCTTAAATGTGTTATAATAACTGCTTCTAACTGCAGTAATTCACTTTTGTAAATATTTTCATTGATTTTTGAAGGATGATGGGATCAGGTTATTTGTTTGATCTTCCACCATTAGATTTTTCAAGGGCATTCCTTTAGGTTCGAATGTAAATTATGCCGAGAAAAATGTTGTAAGACTATTATAAAAATCAGGATTTATTGCAATAGGGGTTTGTAATACAGGAATTTCAAATATGACAGATTTTTTTTTTTTTTTTGTGGATTGTGATGACCAACCATATGTCCATATGAAAAATTGGTATTCTAGTTGATCTACAATGGTATATGAAGGTGCAGAAATCTTCCGGAATTAACACCGAATTTATTTTTTTTCACCTGTAAATAGTTTTGCAACGTATATAAAAGTTGCGAAAATTAGTATAATACGTCGCCTAAATTAATATAACCGTTGCATAAATTTAAGAATCTGTTGCTCAAATTGCAAAATAAAACGTTGGTAAATCGGTCCAGCAACGTTTATATACGTTGCACAAATTAATTTGTGCTACGGATTCTGGCGTTCCACACAAATTTGCTACGCCATATTACCAACGGATATAGGAGTTGGTTAAATTCATTGCAACGCGTATATCCGGCCCAAATCGGCTGTTTTGATGTAGTGTAAATAAGGCCTGAAAAAACAAAATCCTTTTAAGATTAGTTGACAGTCTTGATTAAGACACTGCAACACTCTCATTAAACTTGTTTTGAATCCATAACTCGTAGTTCAATATGTGGCATTCGACTATCGGTTGTTCAAAATTGTTCATAATTTTTGTATCGTGCCTACTATTTCTGAAAAGATTAGTCGATCTATGGTTTCGATTATATATGTTTGGGAGATATTTGTGCTTTTTAAGTAATCGAGTCAATTTTTACACGCTTGCAGCCAGGGCCTTTTGACCATTTAAACCTTTAACATAGTCATATTAACGGCTCAACAAAGAAAATTGGATGTAATAAATTATAAAAAACAGTTCAGTTACTTTAGTAATATATAAAAATAAAATATTTCAAGACTATTATAGGAGTTACTAGGATTCACTACTGGGGTGAATTATTTGGTTTTGTTTGAAATTTACTAATTTAGTAACCCCTTGGCAACCTTGAAAAACTTCGTCAGGAGAGGTTTGACAGTCATTCCTAACAGGATTATAACCAGCCATCACAAACACATTTGTATATTACTTTTTTAACGGTAACGCATTGATTCTTTTTAGAAATTTTCAATTGTGATGGACCGGTTTGCCGGTTTGGCGACCATGTTTTGTAAACATTGGTCAAGTGAGGTTAAGTAAGTATCCACAAACACATAGACAAGCCTACTGCAAGTCACACTTCTACTTTATCTTTCCCTTTAACAACTTTATTGAATTCACCTTCTGTCTTCTCTGTCAATGTCTCTTGCGGCCCCCATTCATGATTGCCTTGTTGTTCTCTGTCAGAATCTGGCCGGTCACGCCTCTCCCAAATTCCACGCCTCTTTCGGGAGTCCCCTTCCAACTATCTATCCTTTTAACCGACCAGACGACCTATGTAAACCCTAACTCGCTTGACACGTCTTATGTCTTAGGTTAATTTAATTTAACCCATTTACTTTTCTTCTCTTTCTGACTACACTCTAACTAAAACGAAAATTTTACTTTTGATCGGTTATTATATTTTATCGTACAAGTTTAGAGCTCTATGGTAAAAATACTTGTATATATGGAACACTTTTGATTAGAGCAAATGGTAGTTCACTTGAATTTATGATTGTGATTCTGACGTATTTGTAATAACCATGCATGCGTGTTCCCCACACAGTTAGGGACTTAGGAGGTACAAGCATGTTTTATTTGCATCATCTTCAGGGGCTCTAAATTGAATCATAACTCATGAGCATGTCTCAATTGAAGACAAAATTTATTAAACCAGCTAGTTGTATCATAACGAATTAAGAATCCAAGGGTATTATTAGTTTGGAACGGGTTTATGTTGATCATGGACAGTATAGAAAACTGGTGAGAGATATTCAAAGTTCAGGCTATCTTGAAAGTTGGTCTTTGAACTTTATTAGGCTGAAACATCCATACTTTCTTCTTTTTTGAAGCAGGAAACATCCATACTGAAAAGGGCTCGCTTCACAATAAAACAACTGGACGGATGCCCACGACGTCGAAAGGCAACTTGTTTACCTAAGCAGAAATATGGGAATATCCACCATATATATCATGGGATGTAAACTGTTACCGTAGTAAGAGTGTAAGACTAAGAGAGATCACAAAGATTACTTCTGGAGTTGTGAATCTTAGCTTATTAAAGGACGTACGTACTATCTTTGAAGTTTAAGGTATTGCGGTGTCAGATGTTCTTCTTAACTGGTGCCAAATTATTGATCTTCAATAGTTTCTTTTTGATGCTAATTTTTCAGCAAGAATAATGGCTACATGGCTATACATATTATATCTTCAAATTTAGTTGGAGATAATAATCTATTAATCTGCTAACTTCTTGTATAGATGGTAAATTTGGTTCTAGGACCACCTAAAATGACAACGGAAGATTTAATATTATTAACATAATGAAGAAATCATTCTTCAAAGAGTTGAGCCATTCTGGTTTTGCACATGATTACTCATACTCCAAAAATATAAGAGATAACCTGCTGCTATATATGATGGACAATATATTATATATACTGCTTACACGCATAAACGAAGTTAACTTAAGCGCACACAAAAATAAATTTGTCCATTAACCCACTTCTTTTCGTCCGTAAAATGCAACTCCCTGTCATATCCGTGGAGTTCTAGACTTTTAGTTGCATTTCATAACTGAAACCTGAAACATTGATTCTGGTCACTGGATCAAGAATCCAAGAAAATACATAATCATTATCATTATATTCCTAAGAAGAAGAAGAAAAAAAAAATCCTCAACTGCAGTTCGGATATATTCGAATCTCTCACAGCATTCGTCAACTCAACCACATCTGCATAGAAGAAAAAAGACCTCCCAATATTCCTACGTACTTACAGCTTTAATATCCTTTTTTTGTCCATTGTTTTCTTTCTTGTCACTCCATGCACACACTACAAACTATTCTAAGCACACTACAAACTCACCACACTACATAATAAACCTTACGAATCAAAACAGTATAACTCATGCCTAAGGCCAGCAGATTTAACTTTGAAATAAACGATTTAAAAGAATTGGATGATGAGTAACCAAAACCGGCAAACAGTTTTTTCCATGTTCTTCAAGTGGCCTATGTTGTTGTTGACGTGATCTTAAAACGCGATCTTGTCAGGTCTCTAACGATAATCTTCAAGTTGTTGTTGTTATCACTGAAGTTGCTGTGATTGGTCTTCGATCAACCATTCGTCTTCTTTTAGACCGGTCATTTGAATTGGATCTCTCCATAACAGTTTTCAAAGCATCGCGTAAAAAACCAATAGATTCAATATTACTTTGATGATCTCGTTTATCTTCTTCACCAGTAACAAGAAACACATTTCTAACTCTCCCTCCTAATGTAGACATTTCAGCTCTTAAAGTCTTCAATCGAAGAGATTTTAGGGTTTCGATTAGTTCAGGTAAAAGATCAGATCTATCTTCACAACATAGTGATGCTTTTAGAATCGATCTTCCATCAACAGAATAATCTCCAGCTGCCTGTACACTGATTTCATCTGTTTCTGATGGAAATAACTCTAATTCAGAAATCTCCATTGTTTGTTGCTTTAATTCTTTAACATGTTGAATAACTTTTGCTAGTAGTGAAGCTTTATCTGTCTGCAAAAAGAAAAACCAAAAACAAAATGAGAATCACAATTTCAATAGAAACCCTATTTATTTTTTTAATTTTTCTTTGATCAAAAAGACTTTCAACTTTCCCAAACAAGAATCCTGAAAAGTTTCTTTCACTTTTCTTCAGATTTGATCTATTCAAGAAACTATTACTACTTAAGATTCATTGTAGTTTCAAAGATACTGGCTCAGTTGGGCCAAACAGAATCTGAAAATTAAGAAAGCTGTTTAGTAAATAGTACTGTTGCTGCTACTACTACTCTCCAGTCCAGTCTACTGCTACTACAGCTAGAAGAGTTCCTTTCTATCTCTATTCTCTACCACTGAATCTTATAAATGCAAATTATTTACTATAAAATAAGGAATAGAATTTTTCTGAAACCTAGAAATTCACAAAAAAAAAAAAAAAAACAAACAAACAAACAAACAAACAGAAAAATCCGAATAGGAAGAATAAATCAGTTTTAAAATCCCCAAAATGTATTTATCTTCTCTAGCTGAATTATATTAAAAACAGTACAGGAAATGAACTAAAATTTGTATAAACATTCAAAGTTGGATCATATAAATAGATGAAAAAATCAACAGAAAAGAACCGTGTTTTTTATTTGTCTTTTGAGATTCTTGAATAATACAGTAAGAGATTACTGAATATATATATATGTGCATACTGACCTTTGAATTGCAAGGAAGAAGGCTTCTGAGTCTATTGAGATGAGAATTGATTCTTTCTCTTCGTCTTTTCTCAGCTTCTCTGTGATTCTTAGAAGCAGCTAAAGCTCTAGCTTGTGGAATCTGATTCAGATTATCAGTTATATCTGAGACATCATTATATTGGTAAAAAGCAGAAGAACCACCGTTAAAGCTGCTGCCGCTGCTGTTATTTCCTAGATGATGATTAGTATTACTAATAATCCCACCTGTGAAATCATAATTATTATTCATGGAATGAATTCCATATGCATCCATAAAATCATTCCCACTTAAAAATCTGTAGAGTTCTGATTCAGGCATCATACTGAAAGACAAAGATATAGATTGAGTTTTGAAGTATCTGTTCTTCTTCTTATTATTCTTCGAAGTATGATTCTTTTTTTGCGTCTAGGGTTTTGATGTTTTGTTTCTTCTGCTGCTGCTACTGACTTTCTGTCTTTCATTCTTTGTTGCCGCTTGGGTTTATAAAAGAGACCCATAAAGGCATAAAGTGAACACACCCCAAACTCATACTTCTCTCTCTTCTTTTCTAATTTAAATTCTTTTATATTTCTGTTTGGTTTTGTTAAATAACTTTGAGAAAAAAGAAAGAAAGAAAGTTACTGGTGTTTTTTTTACTTTTTCGTTTTTTTTTTCTTTCTGTATTTCTTTTTTACCTTTTATGACATAATAATGACTAAAACCCCCAGTCAACTAACATCTACTATCCAAAAGATGAATATGTCTCGCTTTTGATTTTGTTTTCAAAGAAATAAACAACCTTGCATGTTTCTCTACTTACTTAAAAGTAATTTTAAATAAATTACCCATATTTTTTCAGTTTTTTTTGGTTTGCTAATATGCATCTGGAATCTGGATCACATGGTAAAAATATAAAAATAAATGAAATTCTAAGTCACTTGTCAAAAAAATATACTCCCTCCGTCTCTAAAAGATAGGCTTGTTTCCTTATTTGGGTATGTCAAAAAAATAGGTTTGTTTCCATATGTGGAAAGTCAAATATTATGATTTTACTAGTATACTCATAAAGGGACCACTTCTCTCTCTCCCTTTTCTCTTTTAATATTAAAGGGGACCACTTCTCTCTCCCATCTCTCTTACTCCCTCCGTCCCCAATATATAGGCGGAAAAGTGAGTTTCTCTTAGAATAAGATTTTTTTTTTTATTTCCTACATTTCCATCATCTTTCTTGTTTTACCCTTTGTACAATTTCCAACATTAGAAACATTAACTTAATTTTGGTGATAACTACCTATAATAAATAAGGGTAATATATGGAAAAACCTATCTTGGAATTGAAAGTCTGCCTATCTAATGGGACTACAAATTTTTATAACTCTGCCTATATAACGAGGACGGAGGGAGTATAACAAATGAGTGGGGACCAAGGATAGATTAGGAAAAAACATGAAAAAGTGGCTACAATGATTGGTTTTCTTAATTTTTGTGAAAACAAAACAAGCCTATCTTTTAGAGACGGAGGGAGTACTATTTTTATGCCTCGTGTGCAAGTTAAAAGTCAATCATTGGTGTTGGAGAACGTAAACAACAACAAACAATAGGAGAGATAATGTGAACTTACAGTGAAGAACGCTAATTTTAGTGGTTTATATGGATGGGTTTTATTATTGTACACTCGTGCACAAGATAAGAGCCAATAATTGGCGTGGGAAATTGAAAAAAACAAATAAAATATCAGAAAGATAATATTTCTTTGCATTGGAGAATGAAAATATTCATGGATTTTTAAAATATCTCTCTACAAATACATTCTCCAATCTATCTCTCTTATATTTTACTCCCTCTGTACCACATATATAGGCCGAGGGGGACAATTCTCTTAGATTAAGAAAAGTGCTTTGGATTCATAATTTTCATACCTTTTCTATTTTACCCTTTGTCCTATTCCTACTACAATTTTCCATGTACAATAAATAAGGGTATTCAGGAGAAAATTCATCTTGAAAATAGGACTCCGCCTATTTAGTGGTTACTATATAATAGGTACGGAGGGAGTATTTGTTTTTTCAATTTTTCATGCCAATGATTGGCTCTTATCTTGTGCATGGGTGCACAAGAACATAAGATTAACATTATCTCTCATATTGGTTATTGTTGATTACATTTTTCAATGCCAACAATTGGCTGTTATTTCCAATGTCAATAATTGGCTGTTATTTTGTGCGTGGAAGACATATAAAGGTCTCCAACATTTTTTGTGCCAGAAAAATTCTTCAAACTATTAACCTTACATTATTTTTCATTTTACTTATAAATAAAGGGTCATGTTAACTTGTATACTCGTATACAAGTTAGCAGGGGTATTATCGTCTTTTACTCATATTGGAAATATAAATCACTTACTTTAATAATAATAAATTAATCACCACTAATAAAGAGAATTATCTTCCATCAGTACCCTCATCTTCGTTCTTTCCGTCAGTTATTCTTCTCCATTTTTAGCATACTGTGATATCATAATCTTACTTTGAAGATTCATATTTGATCTCCAGAAAACTCTAATCTATTTTCATATTATGTGATCCTACTGTATCAACCTGATCTACTACTAAACGAAAAGAATTATTCGTTTCCACCCCAAAGGTGGGGTTACCAGTTTTTTAAGTTTTTGATAATTGATTGGATTTTGATTTGTGGAAACTTCCATCAAGATTTAAACCCAAAGACGACTGGTTCGTGGAGATCTCTATTTAAAATTTTATGTTTAGAAAAACCAATTTAGGGTTAGCAAGGATACGCTTAATCAGGTTATGGGGAAAATCCATTTACTGATTTGGGGATGAAATTAAGAGGAAGTTGAAAAGAGTTGAGAATAAACACAGAAGTGAAAGAAACCTAATCTCATGTTGGTTTTTTTTTTTTCAATACAAGGATAATAATGGAATTTTCTGTTTATGAAAACAAAGTGATTGTTTACCATTATCCCAATGAAGATTACTAAACCCAATATAAAAAACTAATTAATTAATATGTGTTATCCTCTATACCAGTATACAGGTTAACATTTGCCATAAATAAATAGTAAAGATGGATCAATATTTAAGACGGATAAACCCTCGAACATAAAATATTTATTACATTAATATGATGCGCCCATGGGATTGATCTTGCAAAAATTATATTTTGCAGGATTTTCGTGAGTATGACTCGACGTTATTAATGTTTCAGGGAAGTTAAACATGAGCAAATACCAATTCAGGAGTGAAGGTAAAATGTTACCATATATAGGATTTTTTTTGTTTACAATTTCAAATCGGTGCCTCAATTGATGTATGCGATAACAATTAATATATCAAGCAGGCAACTAAGGATTATTTTGGAATAGTAGGAAATGTTATTAGCCTAGCCAACAGATTTCAGGGGAAATTGGAAATATGTCCCTTTTCATCTAATTCGTTTGGGGATCAATCCCATAACGGAAAATATTAAGGAATCTATTCTAGAGAGAGAAAACAAACATTAAATCCATGATATCCCAGATGTGTGCATTTAAGTTGCAATTTTACCCTCAACATCACTTAGTTCTCTCGTCTCTGTAGAGAATCAATCGAACTCATGTTTCTCTTTTCTTCAACATATACCTTTGCCCTTTCTCGATTCTCTCTTCCACAGAGTCTTTGGCACTGGTTACTGCAGATTAACAACAAAGGTAATTAAGATTCAACCCTCCTAAACTAGGGTCTTCTATTATGAACTTTTTCTTCCTAAGATTTTTACTTTCAATTTTGTTTCTATGTTTTTAATCATTTGTTAGAGCATAGCTCGGTTGAACTCACCAAGCGTTGGTATGTCAAGTTTGGTTGTCATATTTTAGTATCAAAACTCATCTAGAGTCGATTGATTAATTATTAGAGTCAACTTCGTTTAGGTTAGACTAGAAAGCCTAGGAATGTTGAGACTTACAACTATTGTTCTAAAGACCTGAAGAATGTGAAGAAGTAATGACTACACCGAAGACATCATCCTTCCACTTGAGGTTAGTAATACTGACTTGACTCCTTCATAAATACCACATCAACATAATCTATGTATATAGTTATTTGATTATGTGTGGGATATAGGTGTGATTTCATCCTAGGAAACTATGTATTATTACATTGGTTTAAGGAAGTAGATGTATGAACTGGTTTCATAATCGAAAGGGAAATCATAAATGTGTTGGTCAAGTTTTTCATTGAAGATTATTTGGATGACCAATGCAAGATGACAATGTAGAACCGATCTTAACTTATGTTGAGAATCAAGGTAAAACTGGACATAGCCTATATCTAGTGACATGGTACAACCGATCCTAACTTAGTTTGGGAAGCAGGGTATAACCGGTCATAACCTATATTGGGAGTCATGGTATAACCGGTCCTAACTTAGTTCAGGAGTCATGGTAGAACCCGTCCCAAGAGCAAAACCGAGTTTCCAATAGTCACATATTTCTTTATGTTGTGTGTGAATTTGGAATTAGGGTTTGCTAACATAGGAAACTTATAGATACCGACATTATTTGACATGTGCATAACTCGTATCATTAATTGTTCAAAGATATTCCTTGATGCTCAAGGTGATCCCAAACCGAAATATTGAAAAGTATTTAATTATGATTTTCTATTTTATATGTTTAAGTACCAGCAATTAAAGCATACGTACTCTAGAAAAGGATTAATATTCGTAAGTGCTAAACTAATAATAAAAATTTCCTAAGAGAGATTTCGAAAATATTGTTTGACATCAATTGGAAATAGGAAAACCGAAATTAGGTACTTTATTGCATATCTTGAGAATATTTTCGGTTTTGGAATTTCCTTGTTTTCCAAACAACCTTGGTCTATAGATACTTGAATTTGCATTTCTTGCAAACCATCCTAAGAGCCATGCAAACTTCATCTGTGTTGTTCCTGGTGGAGCCGTCTATCCGAAGAGGAAAGTAGACTAATTAGGCGAAATCTCTTACGACCGCTCATTTAAAGTAACCTAATTAGGCGAAATATGGTGGGATCAAGAATCTCTACGAGTACCGTTGGTGGGAAACTAGATAATTACATTGTTAATTTAGTTTTCGATTATTGATTTGATAAACTAACGGTTGTTGAACTTTGATTGCACCTAGTTTGATTATTCTTGAGAGCCTTCTCTTTTGACATATAGGATCTTTAGAACTGTTGTTAGATCTAAAGACATTGTTAACAGACTCCGTTATGTGCGTGATTAATCACAAGAGGATTCAAGTTTGTGTTGTGCAGGTACTTTAAAGATAATCGAAGATTTGAAGAATAAGAAGATTTATCTAATTAGTTTTCATATCTTGTGAAATTTGTGCACACACCTTGATCGGCTGGGATCCAACTAGATCTTGTTTATCTTTGATATACATGTGATTATCTAATTGTTAAGATCGACATCACTTTATAGTTTCTCTTTGAGTTCTATATTTTTTGGTTGCAAATCCGGAAATTGATTATTTCGGTAGTTAAGATTCGAATTAATCTAACCAGACAAAGGAGTTTATTAGATTAAACATAAGAGCCTCTGTTGACAACTCACCATATCTTTTACCAAAGATTGAATAGAGTGATTACCGAACACATTTATTCCTTTACTGTTTGGAATACGATCAAAATGAATGATAGAAGAGATAAACCCTTTGTGTGGATGGTTCAGTAATGTCTTTTATTGATTTAGTTGTAGAAATAAATAAATATTTGATAAGAACCTAATTCCTGGTACGTTATTAAGAAATCCAAAGTTCACGATGACAAGATAAAAATCACACTACTCAAACAGTCTTTAAGTAGTGATAAACGTGGTTTTACATACATCCGTGTAAACTCTATTAATTAACACTCATCTTCATAGATATGAAAGGAGACATATAGATTTTTGAAACAACGTTCGAATAGTTGTTCATAATCAATCTTTAAGGTTTTGATATTGAAAAATGAGATTTTTAATAGCTAGTCTGCCTTTAGAATTCGAGTGATTCATTTTAACTACATTTTTTTGAATTGTAAAAGATTCACATATGATCAATTTGTTTAATTAGAGAAATATATAGGTCCATTAGGTTCTAATAACAAACACAATAACCAATATCCCAATAACAAACACAATGCTAACCTGCGCACCTATGCATACTTTAATAACTCGTTAGTTAATTAATTCTCTGCAAGTTCAACTAGATTTTTCTGGTTCTAATTACTTGTAATAACTCTTCAAAGATTTCCAGAATAAATCAGATAATACGTCTAAGAATTTATGTACTTAGGTTTTCCAGCTACTAATATTCCCTAAAAACACTTTTAGACTTTTCTTGAATGATCTTATATCAGAAAATAAGCTATTAAAATAAAAAAGAACATCTCTTAGCATGGAATGTAATAACCTTACCCTCTATCGATATTGTCCCACTTGGCCACCGCGGTCCATCCTTGGATTACTGATACACACATTTATGTGTCTAATATGATCTCAATTGTATGTATTGTTAGTGCTCGATTTTGTATTTATTATGGATTTTTATGTTTTTGTAGGTGTTTTTGGAGAATTAAGCTTTTGTGGAGAAATTGGCTCGAAAAGTGTTATTTGCACTCCCGGAGAAAATTACTAAAGGCACTCCATAAATGTGTTAAGGGCATCCGGAGGAGTTGATAAAGGCATCCAGGAAAATTACTATTTAAGCTCCAAATTGCTATCGACACCCCATCAGCAGGATAAGGGGCGAAAATCTTCTACATTCGAAATTTCAGTTTTGGCGGGAAAGTTGTTTCAGAGAAGAACAGAATAGGGTTCGGATTTTGGAGCTGTTTTAGGGAGACTCAATTGGAGATTTTGATGGGATGGACTTCTCATGGCTAGATAGGGTTTGTATAGTTGTTATAATTGATCAAACTGGGCCAGGTCATCGGTTTGATGCTAAAACAGATAATGATATTTACTCGGGTTTACTGTTTTATTTTTATGAAGTACATGATGAAATAGGGAGAATATTTTTTTTTTTACGAGGTGTAATTCTATCTTAGGAAAGGTTGGGAGAAACTTTTGATTGAACCAAGGAAGCCATATGTCAAATCTCGAGTAAACAGGGGAGATAATATTTTGAGATTTCTTTGTCTAAATTTTGGAAGAATACGTAAAAGAATAGGAAAGAATATCCTCTGAATATTGGATACCATCTATTGTAGGGTTCGAAACAAATCCAGAAGACGCGTGAAAGAGAAGCAGAGAGAGTTTCCCGTGACTTGGCTTGGAAGGAAAGAAGAGATTTCAAGGAGATTTGGGAGAGATTAAACCGGCTTGTGGTGTATAAAAAGATGTCTGGAAGGTCACACAAGGGACATAAGGAGTTTGGCGAAGTTTAGAAGAACACAGAGCCGAGAAATTGAAGTTGCAGGAATCAGGTTTCTGCTGGCGTAGAGGAAGAACACGAAGAACATACTACGCCCAAGAGCAGTTGTTCATTCTACAACACATATCTTTTATTGTTTTTTGTAACAGTTCGATTGCAACACTTATAAACGTTGCGAATCTCTGTATTAGCACTTTTTCATCTGTTAAACACCATTTGAGCTATGTACCAATCTTTTGAGAGTGTTTTGAGTATGAAGAGATAAACCCCATCACCAGGACAATGGAGGAGCTATTTTTCATAATTGATTGGTAACTATATTTGATTCTTTATGACTTTTTGCACTATTTTAAATTGATTTATGATGTTCATTAATTAGTTGTGATCTTGTTTGATGGAGTATTCTTAGACGTAAGAGTTTTTGATGCCCCATGCTTATAATTTACAATTAATATTTTAGAAATCTACTTTTGGCAAAGAAATAGAGTCCACAAAAGAGCTTTAATTGTTAAGAATCATTATATGAACCAATTGATTTTGAATAATAGTGGAATCCTAAGTTCCAGTTTCTCCAAATATTTGTTATCAACTTTTGTTTATTTGCTATTTTAATTAGAATTTGAATCTGAAATCGAATCTTTATATGTCTGAGTATCGAACCACTTTTTATCACTATCACAATCACATAAATTTTTGGCGTCGCCGACGCGGATTTGTATTTAGATTTAGGTCTTATGTTTTGTTTTATTATTATTTTTTATTTTAAGTTTTTGTTCTTAGTAGTATTTTTATTTTTATTTTATTTTTTGTTCTATTTTACGTCTTTGGTATTTTTGTTTTTGTTGTGCAGGATTGAGTCGAAGCTAAAGGTGGAAAGTCAAACTTTCCAAAAAATGAGAAAACCGAAGATATTATTTCTAGACTTTTATTTTTATTAGTTTCGTTATTTCTTTCTTTTTCTGGACTTGTAATTTTCTTTTATTTTTTGTTTATTTTTATTAGTATTTTATTTATTAAAAAAAAACACACACGTGCACACACCAATTGCATCCTCTTCAGACTACCGAGTTTAGGAAAACTCGTGGATTAGTAAGCTGAACCCGTGCCTTGGGCCTTATGGGAGTTACCAACTGAAATTCCACAAACCTCAGCCTCGCACCTTAGGCTATATTTTGTTGTGGTAACCCAAGCTTACCTAAATTAGTTAGCCCAAAGATTTTCATGTGCACAGTTTTTTCTCTATACAAGATTCATCTCATGTGCGGAATGCCTTGTGGTAGGTTGAGGAAAGTATCCTTAATACTCTTATAGTACCAATGGCATGCGTGGCCATTAGTCCGTAATAGACAATCATGTTGTGTGCCAATGGCAGAGATTTTGCTAGGGAACCGGCTAGCATGTTGGCATGTACATGCATGGCCGTTAGGGCCAACTAGGTCCAACCGACCATCGTGCATAAGGTTACCTAGCGAGCATGCCACTACGGCAAATTATGAGTTGAAACCCGGCTAGCGAGCATGTTGGCACTATTCCGGGGCCGTGATGATCCATGTACCTAGTTGCAAGTCTTGCAAAACTAGGGCGCTATGTTGGGCGTGGGCCAAAGTCATAGCGGCTTGGAATTTGGCGTTGTTGCCATGGTGCGTGCGGCTTGGTTTGGCATGGTTGCCATGGTGGCGGATGCGGTTTGTTTTGGCATTGTTGCCATGAGAGCATTGTTGCCATGTCGCAAGTGATACGGCTTGTTTTGGCATGGTTGCCATGGTGCGCAAGATGATTGTTGCCATGAATCTTGTTTTGGCATTGTTGCCAGGCCCACGGCTTGTTTTGGCATGGTTGCCATGGACGGCTTGGTTCATTGTTGCCATGGTACGCAGAGTGCGGTGGTTTGGCATTGTTGTAAATTGTTGCCATGGTGCCTTTGGGCGCGACGGCTTGGTTTGGCATTGTTGCCATGGTGCGCGAGTGCGGCTTGGTTTGGCATTGTTGCCATGGTGCGCAAAGATGCCGCTTGGTTTTGGAATTAGGGTTCGTGTTGAAAAACCCCTAATCTGGTATTTTGAAAAAATACCCCAATTATTTACACCTCGAGTTGAATGCTCTTATTTAATGTGTTGCGGGCAACACTAGGTCATGGGGTTTTACGATTTTACCCTTGTTTAAAAACCACCATCAACATTAAGTCCCCCGCTTAGCTCGGAGGGGGCTTTGTTGCAGGTAAGCATAAGATGGTGACAAACTATTAACAAAGAAACCGTAAAGAAAATTGAAAGGAGGCTTGTCTCGACCTTTATAAATAGGATTTGGAATCCTTGCCTGCGGTCGTTTTGCACAAGTCGGGAGGTCGGGCACACCAGGTGGGCCCGATGCAGCTTAGGCGACGCTGGGAAGTTGGCGTGAGTTTGGAAACCGAGTGGGCTAGTGGTGGGACCAAAATTGGGGGCCTGGCCCAACTTGGAAACCATGCTAACTGACTTCGGAATTGATCGCAATTGGTGGGGCCGGTCCAATCTTTGAAACCATGCTTGCAGGCGTGACTTGGGCGGCATTGGGAAGTCGCAATTGGTGGGGCCGGTCCAATCTTGGAAACCATGCTTGCAGGCGTGATTTTGGTAAAAGGAAATCCTTCCCTATTTCAAAGTCTTTCACGCCTATATATATATATATATATAAAGCCCCTTTTTTCCCCATTCTCGCTTTATTCTTTCTTCTTTTCATACTAGCGGCAAAGAGAGACCGGCCTTATGTCTTGAGTACTCTTCTTTCTCTATTTTTTTATAGGTATAAACCTTAAAAGTAAACGTCTCCACAATCTTTGCATATGATTTCTTGGCGTGCCTCGAAGAAAATACCGCGTGTGTATTTTCGAACCCGTAGAGAACCCCCGTATGGATCCCGAAGAAGAATACCGTGTATATGCTTCATATGATGTAGACACACTTGTACCCGTATAGAATGCCGCGTAATAGTTTCGAACCCGAAGAAAATATTATATAGTCTTGAACTATTATATGTCGTGGAGATAACTTCTCTTTTTTCCATTTGTTTTGTGCGGATATCTTATTACCAAATTGTTGTGAAGGAATTCAAGATGTTACCTCGAACCACATTTCACTTCGTCGAAGGATGCTCATAATTCCAAACCGAACACGATGATGAATTCTTCACTAGAGCCCTCGCCCTGCTCGGAAGAATCACCCGGGTTTCGTGCCAATTTTGCCCTAGGTGGTGAGGATGACGTTCGGTTCGCCTGAGAGCACCATTCGGTTTTGTCTTCATAAAGGGTATATTCCTCTTCCAACATTGACTTTAGGATGTGTCAAAGTCCATTGCGTTCTTTGACAGATGGGTTGAGTTCATGGTGAGCCTATAAATACCATCTTGACTCAGTCATTGATCTTGTCAAGACTTCGCAAATCTTCGCATTAGGAAGGACATCCCGTGCTTAGTTGCTTTCATCTCCGATGGTGTTCGGACACCCATACAATCATATGTAGATGGGGTGAGATAACTTTCTCCTTGGAGAGTGTGGCTCTCTTTGCCTGGTCTTCCAGAATCGGGAATCTCGCCAATTGTCTCCGAAGATGCGGATGACTCGTCCGCTTTTAGGGGATTTCGCTCGGAAAGACTCCATTGCGAAGTCGAAGGACTCGCCCCGAAAGAGGATGAAAGATGCCCTTACGGTTGGTGGATATCTCAATGATTTCCGAAGTTGGAGCCCGATCTTCATGTCGCAAAGATTTTGGCTCTCGTGTTGTCTAGAGACATTTTGATGACAGTTCCGGCAAGAAGGAATAAGACCCGAGTTGTTGGCGATTCTCGTGAAATTGGCAAAGGGTGAAGTTCTTCCCATTGGCAATGTTCCTTCAGTTCCCCGTATGTGCATCCGGATCACCCGGTTGCGAACATGCGATTTCGAATGGTTTCATGAAGGTGGATTCATATGTGCACGTTGCTTTTCTGCAAGTCCGCTATGGGAGCACTTTGAGAAGTATGCCCAAACCGTCAAATTAGCACTTTTGCTTCGCTCCCGCTCATGTCTTTGTCTTCCGATGACGATTTGAGCGCTGGGTGAAAACCCGTTCATTCAAAGCTCGCCCCGGTTATATGCCTTCTTTCTTCGTGGGGTCTTTCCGTATAGCTGCTTACAATATCGACCGTGCTTCTTCGTCACATGGGTTTCGATCAAGGGGTGCCTCTCGTTTACCGGCCGGTGATCCCTAAGGATTCGTTGCGTGTCGCCCCTTGACGCCAGTGTCCTTAAGATGGGAAGAGTAACTTGACGACCTTTGGCTATAATGAGTTTTGTGCGGCGAGTTTACTATGATCCGAGATTTCGTGAATAACGGAAAACGTTTTGCAAACCTTTCCTCAGTTCCGAAGGAGTATCCAATGTTGAGAGATCCCAGCCCGAAAGTTGCCCGGCCAATTAAAGCCCCAGCCAAGGAACGAGAACGGAGAAGAATCGTGGCGGAAAGACCCTCCCATGCCCGTGTCTTCGCCTCTTCCAAAGAATGTGTCGCCTCTTTCACAAAAACACACGTAAATTTCGGCTGAGAATATGTGTCTTGTTATCTTCAGCTTTTTCGCCGCCCTTGTGGTTTCTTTCAAGGGATTCCAGCCACCGAGCCTACTCATAGCGGTGATGAGTCGAGAAAGAAGAAATTTCAACAAGCGAGAGTGATTCCTCACGCAAACTTTCTTCTTCGGGAAGCGGTTCGGTGAGTTTCGCTTCTTTCTTTCTTCTTCTTCTGCGTTTCTTCTTTTGAAAAAATGTCTAACTTCTTTGACCTAAATTGATTCTCTCGAGTTAGCCGCGACGTGTGCGTAGAAAAGGAGTTCAACACTTCGTGGTTTGTCGAAGGCCTTCTCGAGATCCAAAAGTTGAAAGATGCAAAGCCTTTCCGCATCTTGTATGCGAGTAAGAGAGACGCTCTAGGTCGGTTTATGCGTGAGAAACCTAGAAGTTCTGTTTTAGGAAACAAGAATCTTGATTACCTTAATCTAGAGAGCCCTATTTTTGGACATTCATCTCACGGTGAGGAAAGTATCCTTAATACTCTTATAGTACCAGTAATGACAACTGTGAGAGATTATATGTACCCAACTAGGTCCAACCGACCATCGTGCATAAGGTTACCTGCCACTACGGCAAATTATGAGTTGAAACCCGGTACTATTCAGATGATCCATGTATTCTTAGGGAGAGATGATGAGAACCTATACTTTCATGTAAGGGATTTTGAAGAAATTTGTGGAACAATTAGGATTAAAGACCTTAGTAAAGAAAATTTAAAACTTAGGTTGTTCCCTTTTTCTTTAAATGATAAAGCTAAGTCATGGCTTCATAATTTATACCATCAGAGTCCATAACAACATGGGGTGAACTTGTTGCTGCTTTCTTCCAAAAGTTTTGCCCAAAACATAAAACCGCGTCTATTAGGCATAAAATTAGTGCCAGTATGCAACAAGAAGTAGAGTATCTTTATATTTTTTTTAGATTTATTCAATGATCTCTTGGCGCAGTGTCCCCATCATGGGTTTGAGAAAATGAAACTAGTATAGATTCTTTATGACGGGTTAGACTACTCGACCAAAGCCATGGTTGAGTCATTATGTGCTGGGGGGGTTCTTGAATAAAACTGTTGATCAAGCATATTCCTTTTTAAAAGAAGTAGCTGACAAATACCAACAATGGGAATCATGTGTAGAACCCCCTAAAAGACTTTTGGTAAATAAAAACAGTACCAATATGGTAGACTCAAGCTTTGAGTCGTATGCTAAGTTAGTTGCCTTATCTAGACGGTTAGAAGCTTTGGAATTGAGTCAGTCTAAACATAAGTCTTTTGTTGAAACTGATGATAGGATTAAAAACTCTCAAATCTATAGTTGTGGAATAAAACCCAATAACTCATTTTGGGAAGGACAAATTAGTGAAGAGCAATCCCATGCTCTTTATAATAACTCCATATTTGATAACTGTCAAAAGTTTGGTCCATATTCAGAGACATACAATCCCGGTTGGAAGAAGCACCCGAATTTATCATGGTCCCAGGGTCAAAATCAAGGTCAGACTAGTAATTTCTAAGATCCACCATGGTTTAGTTATTCTAATAACCCATTAGAGCCAACTTACTCTCAAAACCCTCTCGAGAATATAATAACTCGCTTAGAGGAATATTTTGGTACGTTAACAAAGAACCAGGAAATGTTAGCAACAAGACATTTTAGTTTTCAAAAGGACACCGAGCAAAATTTTCAAACTAATGCCAATACTCTTGCTAAGTTAAAACTTCAAATACATCAAATAACTCAATTTCTAAGTGAGAGAGAGTTGAAAGTTCCCCAGGCAAACCAATCCTAATCCCAAGGGAGATAAAACATACAATCAAGCGAATTATATCACTACCCTTAGGAGCGAAAAAAACGGCAGACAACAAGGTAGCCAAACCTAATAGTGGACATACTATAGATCCACCTTCTAGTTCCCATGAGGAGTCGCTAGATGAAGAGACTGATAAAGTTTCTAGTGATGCCAATGCGGTTCATGACAGGTCTGACCTTATTCCTAGAGCCCCATATCCACAGTTGTTATCTCCAACAAAGAGAGAGTCGATGTTCAACGAGATAATGGAAACATTTAAGTAGGTGAA
Organism: Papaver armeniacum; assembly: GCA_023531295.1. Taxonomy (NCBI): domain Eukaryota; kingdom Viridiplantae; phylum Streptophyta; class Magnoliopsida; order Ranunculales; family Papaveraceae; genus Papaver; species Papaver armeniacum. Next base: position 205,400 of record JAJJWW010010606.1, on the reverse strand, counting down.
CATTAACATCCCATTATTGGCAGCAATTAGGCAAATGCCTTCTTATGCCAATTTTCCTAAGGATCTTTGTACACGAAAGCATAAGCTAAATGTCAATAAGAAAGCCTTTTTAGCTGGTCAGGTAAGTTCAATCCTTCTGAACCAAACAACCCCTAAGTATAAAGACCCTGGATGCCCCATTATATCTTGTGTGATAGGTAATCATTCAGTTGATAAGGCATTGCTTGACTTAGGAGCCAGTGTTAACTTACTCTCGTATCATGTTTAACAACCAACTAGGTCTTGGTAAGTTGAAACCGACTAAAATGACACTACAGTTAGCTGATAGGTCTGTCAAAGTACTTCGTGGTATCATAGAGGATATTTTTATTGAGGTTGATAAGTTTATTTATCCAGTGGATTTCGTTGTTCTGGATACCCAGCCTGTTCAGGATCCCAGTGCTCAAATACCGTTGATTTTAGGTCGCCCATTTTTAGCCACAGCTAACACCGTCATCGACTATAGGACCAGACTTATGAATATATCCTTTGGAAATATGACCACTGAACTAAATTTATTTAATGTTACTACACAACCGTCTGATGACTCAGAGGAAGTGAATATGATTAGCACTTTACTTCAGTATCTAGTTCAGGATAACTGGGATGACACTTTATTGGATGATTCTTTCGATGAATTTGATGAGACAATTCTCATAAGTCAGTTAGGTGACCAAATTGTAGAACTAGAAGAAGCTCTTGAATACTTTAAAGATTCTGAGGACCCTGAAATTCGAGCCATAGTGCTAGGTCTTACGGAGAGTAATAATGACCCTAAGTTTGGGGGTAGTAATCTAGAAGAAGCTCTTGAGTATTTTAAAGACTCCAAGGATTCGAAAATTCAAGCAATAATTAGAGGTTTGTCTGAGAATACTGACTACCCTAAGTTTGGGGGTAATCATGGTCAAATAGCCCTTAATAGCTGTCCTGGGGGTGCCCTTATCCAAAGTGATTGTCAAGTATCCCCATTAAAAGTCTCTAACTTGGGAATCGAGCCTAGTGTGCCTGAAATATTACTTGAGTCTCTTCCGACTCCACAACCCGATCCTCCTGATACTGTCTATGAGGAAATCCAGGAATTAGAATCCCATAGTTCGGAAGAATCTGTTTGTCAAGACACTCATATGAAGCCCAAGTGGGCACCGCAGAAAAACCAATTGTCTTGGAAGAAATTTTAGATCAGTTTGTGTTCTGTCTGTTTATTTTTCTAATCCGGTGCAGTTGTCTCATAATTGTGGAAGTTTTATTTGGTTTTGTTGACCCACAATTGTTTCGACTATTGATATATATGATTTGAAAGGTAATTAACCATTTTGTGGTATTTAACGTTTGGCTGAAGACTTTAAACTTAGCACTACTTGGGAGGTAACCCATGCTTATGAAACACAATAATATCTTTCCTTAACTCTTTTTCAAGTGGTAATAGTTTCTCCTTGTTAATTTCATCTTTAGAACATTGAGGTTAATGTTAGATTTAATTTTGGGGGTATGGGAGAAACTTTTTAGTTGCATTATTAAACTCCACATACTAGAAATTTGTGCCAATGAAGGATAGCACTAACCTATCTAAGTGGATGGAAACATCTTGGTTGTAGGAGTTGAGGAACCCAAAAATAGAGTTTATTCATAAAAGCACAGAGCTCATGTGTTAAAAATAACATGGTAGTTTCACATTATCTCGGAGTCGTCACCATATCACTTTATGTTTTTATTTTATTTTTTTTGAAAAATTATATGTTTCTCTAAGTGATTTGGTGGGGCACACACATTGAATTGTTACCACCGCTGGGATAGATAGAGTGATTGAGTTACTAAAAAAAAAGACCAGACCAATCGAAATAAATATTAACACTTGGATAGCAATATGTGTGTGTTGTCCCTGTCTCCGTCGCCTAAACAAACGTGGAATGCAGGATCCACGGGAATTACCATGTAATCCGCTGACAAGAAGCATGCGCTTGGATCCCCAAGATCTAATCATGTTGTTAGTTTTTCAAAAAATAAAAAAAAAATGTTATTGTTCAATTAGTAAATCGACCACTAGTTCCCTTGTATATGCCAGCTGTGTTGATCTAGAATTAGGATTATCTACCAATGTTTCCCTTGTATATGCCAGTTGTGTTGATATTAGTCCAGACAAGTATCTCAATCCATTAGGATAGGTTCATCTTGGCAGTGGCCTTCAGAGAGATTTTGGAAACACCTTTCACGTTAGTCAACATCATTGCAAACCATCTATTATCTCCATATCCATCTTATTAAGCTATTCACATGTGATTGTGGTTTGTTGACTCCAGATATTAATGTCCATAGTGCAACTACCTGAGTAGAGCTTTGTCACTCGCATTAGGGTACTTCCTCATGTAGTCCATGAGAGTATGCCAACCAATTCCTTCTAAGGTTCTGCATAGATAGGTAGGGTTTGGAGTAAAGTTTTTGTGGGTATATCTCTAGTAAACCCTCCCAAGACTATAACTCGGCCACTAGGGCCACCTATGGGTTTAAAGGCTTGGTGCAAATGCTAAGTGCAATCGCGATGCCTGCGACAGTGAGTTAGGATTTTATTTTCTAGATTAGATTTGCTCGAGGACTAGCAAATAATAAGTTTGAGGGTATTTGATAGACACATTTATGTGTCTAATATGATCTCAATTGTATGTATTGTTAGTGCTCGATTTTGTATTTATTATGGCTTTTTATGTCTTTGTAGGTGTTTTTGGAGAACTAAGCTTTTGCGGAGAAATTGGCTCAAAAAGTGTTATTTGCACTCCCGGAGAAAATTACTAAAGGCACCCCAGTAATGTGTCAAGGGCATCCGGAGGAGTTGATAAAGGCATCCATGAAAATTACTATTTACGCTCCAAATTGCTATCGGCACCCCAGCAGCAGGATAAGGGGCGACAATCTTCTACATTTGAAATTTCAGTTTTGGCAGGAAAGTTGTTTCAGGGAAGAACATATTAGGGTTCGTATTTTGAAGCTATTTTAGGGAGACTCAATTGGAGATTTTGATAGGTTGAACTTCTCATGGCTAGACAGTGTTTCTATGGTTGTTATAATTGATCAAACTGGGCTAGGTCATCGGTTTGATGCTAAAACAGGGAATGATATTTACTCGGATTTACTGTTTTCTTTTTGGGAAGTACGTCATGAAACATGGAGTTTTTTTTTTTTGCGAGGTGGAATTCTATCTTAGGAAAGGTTGGGAGAAAGTTTTGATTGACTCAGGTAAGCCGCATGTCAAATCTCGAGTAAACAGGGGAGATAATATCTTGAGATTTCTTTGTCTAAACTTTGGAAGAATACATAAAAGAATAGGAAAGAATATCCTTTGAATATTGGTTACCATCTATTGGAGGGTTCGAAACAAATCCAGAAGACGCGTGACAGAGAAGCAGAGAGATTTTCCCGTGACTTGGCTTGGAAGGAAAGAAGAGATTTCGAGGAGATTTGGGAGAGTTTAAACCGGCATGTGTTGTATAAATAGATGTTTGGAAGATCAAACAATGGATATACGGAGTTTGGGGAAGTTTGGAAGAACACATAGCTGAGAAACTGAAGTTGCAGAAATAGGGTTTATGCTGGTGTAGAGGAAGACCATGAAGAACATACGCCCAAGAGCAGTCGTTCATTCTACAATACATATCTTTTATCGTTTTCTGTAACAGTTCTATTGCAACACTTATAAACGTTGTGAATCTCTGTATTAGCACTTTTTCATATTTTAAACACCATTTGAGCTATGTACCAATCTTTTGAGAGTGTTTTGATTATGATGAGATAAACCCCATCACTGGGAAAATGGAGGAAGCTATTTTTTACAATTGATTGGTAACTGTTAGAGCATAGCTCGGTTGAACCACCGAGCGTTGGTATGTCAAGTTTGGTTATCATATTTTAGTGAATCAAAATTCATCTAAGAGTCGCTTGATTATGTAACTAGAGACAACTTCATATAGGTTAGACTAGAAATTCTAGGATTATGAGACATACAAGTATTACTCGAAGACCTGAAGAATGTGAAGAAGTAACAAGCTACAACGACGACATCATCCTTCCTCTTGAGGTTAGTAATATTGACTTGAACTGTTTCATTCCTAACGTATCTTTCAAGTCGTGCTATATTGAAAACATAATTGCGAAGCTGTGAATGACTATACTCTAGTAGTGAGACATGATCACATGATCATAGTATTAAGGAATTATAATACGAAGTATAACGCTTATCTTTTGAACTTCGTATATAAGACATCGACATAATCATTTGAATGCTATTATGATTATGTGTATGGGTAGAGGTGAAGATTTCATCCTAGGAAATAGTGTTTACATTTGTTTAAAGGAAATACATTCATGAACTTGTTTTATGAATCGAATGGAAAATTGTTAGGCTTATTGGTATTGTTATTCATTGCATATCTTTGGATTACCAATATGTGTGAGTTAGTAGAACCGATCATAACTTGTTATGTCCTTGGTATAACTAATCATAGTGCCTGAATTATGATTTGGTATGACTTAATTAGTGTAACCGATCCTAAGTAATCACTTGAGATGGTATGATCGATATTTATAATTGGTGTGACCGATCCTAGTAATTGGTGTGACCGATCACAAAAGAGTTGTGTAATCGATCCTTGTAATTGGTGTAACCGGTCCTAGTAATGGGTGTAACCGATCCTAGTGACTTGTGTAACCGATCACAAGTAATACCATGAGTATATGGTAACCAGTCCTGGTAATTGACGTAACCGATCCTGGTAACTGATGTAACCGGTCCTGGTAACTTGTGTGTTCGATCAAAAGCAAACCATTTGAAGCTATAACCGATCCTAGTTATTGGTAGAACCGATTGAACCCATGATTGTGATTTGATAATTGATCAATCACATAGTTGTCTTGGAATACGGATGAAACAATTCTAAACTTGTTTGGAAGTGTGGTATAATCGATTCCAAGATTGTAAATATGAAAGAGGATTTACAAAGAAAAGATGTCAACATACTTTGAACACGAACAATAACCCTTATCTTTTATTGTTCAAAGATATTCCTTAATTACTCAAGGAGATCCGGGTCCGAAATAAATTAAGAATCTTTTAATTAAGGTTACTAGTTTTATATGTTTTAATTACCAGCAATTAAATGCATATCTCTAGAAAATAAAAATTGGTAATGTGCATTTACCAATTGGAGATTTTCTATTGAGAGATTTCGGAAAATATTGGACAAAGCATTTCCAGGAATTATGAAAACCGATTTGGGCATTTATTGCATATCTTGAGAATATTCGGTTTTGGAAATTCCTTGGTGTCCAAACATCCTTGGTCTATAAATACCCAAGTTTGCATTTCTAGCAAACTATCCTAAGAGCCATGCAAACTTCATCTTTCTTGTTGTTTCTGGTGGAGCCGTCTATCCGGAGAGGAAAGTACCCTAATTAGCTGAAATCTCTTACGACTGCTCGTTTAAAGACTTTTGTGGGATCAAGAAGCTCTACGAGTACCGTTGGTGGGAAACTAGATAATTGCAGTTTATTTTAATTTTCGATTGATTTGATTGACTAACGATTGTTGAACTTAGAATGCACCTAGTTTTTTTATTCTTGAGAATCTTTTCTTCTGATATAAGATTCACTTAAACTAGATCGAAGTGTCGACGGGATCTTTAGAAATATTTGTAGATCTAAAGACATCTTGTGATAATCCATTGTTAACAGACTATGTTCTGTGTGTGATTGCTCACAAGAGATTCAAGTGGTGTTGTTCAGGTGTTTATTGAAGATTAAAGAACATTTGAAGACAAAGAAGATTTCTTATTTGGTTTCTATATCTTTGGGTGTGCACAAACCTTGATTATCTGGGATCCAACTAAAATCGGATTTATTCGATTGATTAGTTGTGTAAGATCGGCATCACCTTATAGTTTCTTGTTGGATTCTATATTGATTGATTGCAAATATAAACTCTGCTTCTTCGGTAATTGTTGGATAGATTGATCTAACCAGGAAAAGGAGTTTATTAGTTTAAACGGAAGAGCCTTTGCATATGACTTGAGATATCTCCATATGAAAGAATCAAGAGAGTTGTTACCAAGCAGATTTGTTGTTCCTTTACTGTTTGGAATACGATCCAAAGGAATTGTTCCAGTGCGTGCACTTATTGAATGTCAGAAGCGTAGGGATACTGAAGGAACTAAGTGAACTAGGTTTAGTTTCTTGGTCTCAACTATACGAATTTTTGTTTTAGATTTTGTATAGCGGCTTAATTCTGAGAGTATTCAATTCTGGACTTGGTCCCGGGGTTTTTCTGCATTTGCAGTTTCCTCTTTAACAAAATCTTGCTATGTCATTTACTTTTCCTTTCCGCAATTATAATTGTTGTTATAATAATTTAAAGTAAATTACACAAACGTTAACTCCGTATTACTTGATAGTGATCCTATAGAGTTTGGTTAAGTCCGAACCTATTATCAAGTAATCAGACTTTGATTGTTGTATTGTCTCGGTCTCGTATCCATAGACGATCACACAAAGTGTGAATATCGATTTCTAGTATTATCTCGACTTTGTCCATAGACAATCACTTTCGGTAAGAGGACTTATATGTGGATATTTTAAAGATTGTGGTGTATTTGGGTACCCTCGTCTTTTAAATTGGTATCAGAGCAGGCAAACACGAAAAGATCTAACAATTTGTGTTTGGTGCGATCTAACCTATAAGAATTGAATCTATGCCTGATTCAGTTAACGTTATGCAAGAGTATGAATACTCAAATGTTGAAGATGTTACTACTTCGTTGACTCATGATCCAGGAGTTACGAAAACATATGAGTCTATCTCTGATGGAAAAGAAGATACTGATAAAGAGTTGGTAAAACTCTTAAAGCCGATAAGATCTCTGTCTACACGGATGTTGATATTAAAGACAGAATCTAATCTTCTTAAGCATGAGATCAGAGTAAATGACATTAAACTAAATATTCTAGCCAAAGAGAATATGGATCTCACTGTCAAATTACAAGCTCTTGGTAAGTCTCTTACTCAAGATCAAGAGACTCATCCTATGACTCTGACTAATGATTATGTTATAATTTCTTCTGATGAAGAAACCAAAAGTCCTTGTTCAACTTTTAGAGATTGTGATAACAAAACCTGTTTGATCACTTCTGAAATGGATCATGATGATGGTAGTCTAACTACATCAAGTCAGAAGAGAATGAGAAACCATCTTCTACAACTACTGATGATCAAACGAAATCTTGTCCAGAGGAAGCTTTGAACCGATTCCGTGAAAAAGATCTTAAGGAATACAACTTTTAGTCACTTGACATGAAACTTATACTTCTTCAAAATACTGTGGTAAAAGTATTGAAAGATGTTTCTTGTCTTAAAAACTGAAAGATCATTCCTCAGTAGAAAGACAGAATGTATCCCTGTTGGTGGTGGATTTTAGTACATGGCTAAAATTGTAAAACCATTATTTTTACGTGTTGTCACCCTGCAAAAGGAAAACTGATTAAGAAGTGATTAGTGCAAAAACCTCTTCACTTTATTTATTTGAAGCAATTCAATAAATACACAAAATTCACCCAGAATGGTGCGTACAACTAGCATTAACAATTAATGCATGATTTTCCTGGTATTTTCCATGTTGTGTTCTCAGCCGAACTCTCATCATTGACATGACATGACGACTGAGTGCTCACTCTCAGCAGAGTAGCATGAATCTCCGTGCCAATATTGAGACATGCATGAAATACTCACACAGGCTACATCACTCTCACGACGAGAGTCTCGCATCGACGCGCTTTGGTTAGCCGATCGAGCATGCTTAATTTCCTTAAGAAAAATCTAGACTATCCAAATCAGTCTCAGAAACGATCACGACCACACAAGTTGGCCGCGCAATTTAACAAGCCTAGCCAAACCCTGGAAAGAGTAGGCCATCATCGTGATGACCACCGGCGGGCCCACTTATGCCCTAGCCGGTCGAACATCACCCGCACCCCTCCAGTGCCGTCAAACGCCATCCCAGAGTAAGGTGGCCGTGCTGCTTGGAGAAGGCTCGAACGAGCAAGACTGCTTAAAGCAGTCTTAAAATCATCATGACCGTCCAACTTCACCGGCATGGTTGGACGGATTAGATCATCCCATGAATGATCAGGGAAGTGCTAACGCACACGTTGGCGTGCCCACTTCTCACCTACCCGATCGGCCTTCTCACAGCAATGCCCTAGAGCAATGAACGTTTGCTCGAAACATGGCTGGCATGATGCTTTAAAGGGTCGCGGAAGCTCCACTAGTGACTTAAATCGATCACAACCATCCAACTTAGCCGGCATAATTGGATGACTTAGATCGCGCCTAGGACCATCGGACAGGTACACACATGTTCACCATCAGCCCAACGTGGGTCCCACACGATCGGCCTCCCCAAGGAAGGAGCATAGCATGCAAAACCGTTTGGTTAAAGTTACATGCACACGACCGATCCAAAACCCTAATTAGGGTTTGCGACATATTACATGTGTCGCTAATCGATCACGAGTGTCCATCTTCGCAAGCTTGGATGTAGGGTGTAGATGTAGACTTAAAAGGTCCCAAGCATGTCAACATGATCACTATGGGCCCATCTACACGCATGACCGATCGGCCTAGGAAAACCATGGCCGAACGTCTCGAAATGCGCGCCCAAACTAGGCATGTCGTGCGGTTTCCAATTCCTTTGCGGCAATGAATTTCTGCCGCAAACTGATCTCAACCACTCAACTTTGCCGGTCAAATTGAGTGGCTTAGATCACACCTTCATGGGACAGTGAGGTACGGAGGTGTACACCGACAAGCCGTCTACACGCATGCCCGGTCGGTCCAGCCAAAAACGCCTCCCATGCTTGGTTTCGACCAAGCTGAAGAGTGATGCTTGCGTACCTCTCCAAAACCCTAAAACTCCATCAACGGTCGCAGATGAGCGTCATATATCATCTCATCCGTACAACTCTACCAGCTTGGTTAGGCAGCCCAGTCTAGGAGTTAAACGACCAATAAAGCATCCCCATGATCACCGTTCGCCGCTCTTCCACATAGAGTAATCGGCCAAAGCATGGCTCGCCCATGCAGCCTCCAAACGATCACTCGAAGATGGTTGGACGTGGTGCTATTTTAAGACGCCTAATCCGCGGCTTACTCCGTTAAGCTTTAAAAACAGCGATGCTTCATACATGCTGAATGTATTCGATGCATTACATGCATAGAATACACACGATATTTCATAAATATCGATTTCCCAAATAACTTAGTTATTTAACCTAGCACCGTATGCTACTTTATGTGGGTCCCACATACACACAATCGAGACATCAAGCATGTCACAAACTAGGGGATACTTACTGGGGTATTGGTCTGGCGGTTTACAGCGCGCAGCGTGCAACGCGCCATCACAAGAACATGTCAGGAAGACATGGACGGTTAGTGATGATGGGAAGAGTGGGCAAAGGCTGATCGTGAGACAATAATACGATTCCCACTACTCCATTACTCCACTTCCTCCACTTCCCATGAGAGACGAGGGTTAGGCTCAATAGCTTGTATAAATAGGTTCTCCTCCCTATTTCCAGAAGAGACAGAAATCAAGTGTTGATACAACGTATTCAAAAACCCAGAGCTGCTTACATTATTGCAAGCCAGTTCGATATTCTGATACAAGTCATAAACAACCAACACCTTCAAAATCTCAACACCTTCTTCGCTTCCCTCCCTAAGATCAACCCCATCTCCTTCACTTTGTGACCGAAGCAAGTCTGGAACGACCATTTCTTGGTTTGGCCAGAATTGCACAGATTGATCTCTCGAATCAAAAGCACTCCCATGCAGTGCATTTGTTTAGGGTTTACATTCATTTCTCATCTACACACCCCAAATTACCAAAACCAGTAGAAATAGTTTTCACCCATAAACAATTGGCGACCACAGTGGGAGATTAATCTCTCGGTTGCAATATCAATTTCCAAATTCCCAATTTCATTTTTCGAGCCCGATTTGAAGATGGTGGAACTTAGGTCAGGAGCAGCAATCAATTCCGATGGAACTAGCGTCGACAACACTCTCGGTATCGATGTCTCTGTCAGTGGAGCTGCCGTGCAGAATGTTACCAATACATCTCGTGGAACCATCTCCTCTACCACCAACACCAGCGGAGCAGGAGATGTTCCAGTAGGCGTGCCACCTCCCACCACCAGAGCCAGAGCAGCAGCAAATCCCGACATTTCTTCAAGTGTAACGCCTCCAATTGTCACCAGGGAAACCGCGGACGAGGGGCTGGAGGAACAAGAGGAGGACAACCCCCTATTACCATTGTGGATTTGATGGAAAGGCAGGAAGTTCTTGGTAGAGCCCAAACGGATATGGCCGCAACTCTGAAGGAGGTACTTACTTTTCTCAAAACTTTAACCGAACGATTGCCACAAGGGTCACGACAGTCCCTGGAGCCAACAAGGAACGTGTTCAATACACCCGGAGCAAGCACTTCAACAGCGCGGGCCCACATGGATGAAGAAGCTCGTGACGTTCCTGAACGCCCAAGAGAAAGAGACCAACCATCCAACTTCATTACACGTGAGGACCTGGAGCAACTCCTCCAAAACCGGGGCAAAGGAAATCCTACGGACGTGCACCAACATCAACCACCATACCCTCAGGATGTACAACGGATTCCCCTGCCAAGAGGATACACCTCTCCTCAGTTTCCCCTTTATGATGGTACTGGTAACGCTCGTGAACATATCTCCCGATTTTTGGAATCTTTAGGGGAACACGAATATAATCATGTTCTCCGCCTGAAAGAGTTCTCAAAGTCACTTACTGGAAGAGCGTACACCTGGTACAACAACATCGCGCCTAACAGCATATCCAATTGGAGCGAGATGGTTAGTGCCTTATACCGAAAGTATTTCTTCGTGTCTGAGCAGATCACCTTTTCAGATTTAGGAAGAATGTTTCAATGAAACAACGAACATCCAAACGACTTCGTTAAGAGGTTCAGGATTCAAGCGTTGGATTGTCATGATACGAATGTCACCGAACGCCAATTGGTGGAGTCATGTATTAACGGAATGGTTCCCATATACCGTGTTTTATTGGAGAATCGGGGCTTTCAAACATTTTCCGAGCTCCATGAAGCCGCTAAGCGTTCAGCCACAACGGCCCCAGCATTGTTGGAAAGAACCAGAATTGTTCGAAATGAAGATACACATGAGAGTCGAGGAATCAGACGTCTCATTAACAAACAGTATAACACTGGTCCTTCTGTGAACGTGGTGGGCGAAGGAGGAAAGAGGAAAGCTTCAGCAACAGAGCAGTAACCCAAGCGTGCAGCTCCAACGCAGACAACTTCATCTCGAAAGGGAGCGAGCAAAACCCATGTGCAAGAAGCTGGAGATACCGTCCCAGACTTCCCGTTTCCCATGAATAAAGTCATAAAACTCTTAGAAGCATGGATTCAAGATAACGCGATCAAGCTACCTCCTGTCAGACGTCCGCCGACCGAGGAAGAGATGGAAAATCCCAAATATTGTCATTACCATAGGTTCGTCCATCACCCGACTAAGGATTGCAACAAATTGCAACACATTTTCAGAGAAAAGGTGGAGGCAGGAGAGCTCCAGTTAGGAAACGAAGGTGTTCATAGGGATCCTCTTCCTATTAGGAGCTGCATGATCTCCGGGGATTCTGTCCACAAGACTGTACAGTCTATGATGGAACATTTGTGTGAAATCTTGTATTTCTCCAAGGCACAGCGTCAAGACATATTTGCAGCCCTCAACCGCATTGTGTCAGGCAGGCGCTTATATCCAGAAAGGGAAACAACGGAAACTCAGTCTTTCCTGGAAGATGCAACCAGCAAGGGGAACTGGGGACTCTTGACCGTCACTCATTTGAAGGACGTCGAATTCGACAACACATTGATTGATGCAGCCTCCGAATTCAACATCGTCACCATAAAGACTCTGAGAGCCGCAAAGATTTCGAAACAGGAAGCTACTCGCAGCCCAACCGTGATCAGGGGCTCAGAAGGAAAATTCAGAGACGCCTATGGATGCATCGACCTTAAATTTAAAATCGGTGATGCTCTAACACAGGCTAAATTTTACATAGTAAAAGAGTATCCGAATTACGACATGGTCCTGGGACGCCCGTGGATACACGACAACAAAGAAGCACTGGAAGTGTGTCCTTTGCCGATTTCAATACCTGAGAGAATCTCCAATGAACCGTCAAATCCTGAAGATTATTTGTTGTCGTATCAACACCTTGCAAATGTGACGCAACTTCCTGGAAAAAGCCCAAACTCATACCTTAAAAGGTTCCGATCCCAAGTAAGTCTCATTGAACAACCCTTTTTACAAACAGTAAAACCTCTTCCTGCTGAGGCTCGGGGACTTGTTTCGATCAACAATCTAACCGCCACTAAGAGATGTGAGTGGGGTGCCGGTCCTTTCAAGCATTTTGCCAAGAGCTTGGAAGCAGTCAGAGACAACACGTCACAGAATCAAGGAGTTGTACCAAGTCCAAACCCGTTTCTAATTGGAGATATGGTAGTGAAGGTGACCACATTTCAAGTTGGAAACGTAATAGTGAAGATGACTGCTCAACCTGATTTTCCAACACCAAAGGAGGATGAACCATACCTGGTGGCAGCTGTCATCCGAGGCAGCTATTGCAAGATCATCAACGCTGACGATATCGAGGGCGTGATTATTCACTCACGATGTCTCAAGCCCTATACAACCTAAAAGTACTGTGCTACCCTTTTCTTCCAGTATTCTCCGTAGAAGTTCCTCCAACAATTTCCCATCAGAGCGATGTTTGTAATTCCTCCAAATGATTGCACTGTTTGCTTTCATGATTATTAGGGTTTCAATTTTCAATTAATCAAAGTATTATTTCCTTTAGGAATTTCTTCACCCCTAGGCATGACACATAATTCTGAGTCATCCTAAATCATCATTACCTAGAAAGAAAACCCTAAAAAGAAATATTTCATATCTTCTGAAAACATTGGAGGAATAGAATATGTACGGAGAAAAAAGGGAAAGCGCCTTGAGCAGTCTACTCCGACAGAATCAGACTTACGCCAGGAGAGAGCGCAGACAGAAAATAAGAAGACCTTGAACTCAGCCGCCACTGAGTACCAAGAGAAAATGTTCACAGATTACGAGAAAATACTCAGAAAATAAGAAAAGAGAAGGAACATGAAGATTTAGTCATCAAGGAGATCGACTGTGTCTTCCCCACCGCTGAAATCTTCTTCAACATCATCATCGTAGGTCTCTACTGCTTCTTCCTTCAGATATGCCTCAGCTTCCACTTTGGATATTTCTGCAACAATGTTCTCCGCTTTGACAACATCCTCAGTAGGGACAGCTTCCATACCTTCTCCAAGGGCCACTGCAGAGATTGTGCTGAAAACCTTTGGGTGCTCGGGTTCATCCGTGTCAGAATCGAGGATTATCACACCATCACAGATCTAATAATCACACATATCTTCCTTTGGAGGCCGTTCATGTTCAACCCTTTGCCTTTTCAGCCGTGCTGCAAACCTCTCAGCTCTTGCACTCTCTGGTAGTGGTGGCGACGCTTCATCATGCCGCCATTTATCCCCCTATCGATTGAAGCTAAGAGAGTTTGAATGCGTTCTCGAGCGATGAAAAAGTGTAGAACAGACATGCCCCGTATAACACGATCAGCCTCGCGAAGCGGAAGATCAATTCTAGCCATCACCTCCTCGAACGCGTCATCGGCCTCAGGTTTATTGACTTCGAAGCTCCTTTATGGAGAAGTACCAGAGTAGTCCTTACCAGCTGCCTCCATGAGATTCTGCGGGAAGAGAGAATGAGATGTTTCTGCGATGAGAAAAGAGTTTTGGAATATTCTTTATATTTCACAAACCAACAGGACCCTGGGAAGAGAAGGAGTCTTTACTTATCATCTATAAAGGCTACAAATGCGGGATAGTGATCATCAATGCTTATCGAATATATTTGAAGGGAGCCACCGTGCGGTGAAAGGAAACGCATCTAGTCAAGAAACGGGCCAGACTCTATCCTGGGGACTTGATTATATCAATGTTCGGTCGTGGGAGAATATGAGCACGGTGGGCCCGTGTCCACATTCAAGCAAAGTAGGCACGCGGCGGGTCCCACGAGCAAAGCAAGCATAGCAAGGCCGACGTTTGATCGTGGCAGACAAACAATGGACTCATGTTTGACCAAAGCATGCACACGGTGGGACCCACAATTCGTCCAGGGTTGCATGTGATCTACGCAAAAGGCAAGTGGCACGGTTCTTCTATGGGCGGGTCAAGTCGCGACCTAAGGCTAGGTTTTGCATGCAATAACACACAAAAAAAAAAACATTGAAGCACCTACCTCGTTGACGGACGGATGACAACAACGGCAACAAGATCCAGCGGCGTCGACGGTGGTGGCAGCGTCAGCAGCAGTGGAAGCAAAGCCATGGATGGGAGGAGCTAGACGAATAACAAAAGAAATGAGGAAATAAGAAAAATATGAGGGTTAGCATCCCTTTTATACACCAGTAATTGAGGAATTCTAATAGAAGAGGGACTCCCTTCTTGGCTCAAACACTCAAGGAAGGGAACCGGTCCCACCAAGGCCTATGATCACGCCTGGCATACTCGCGCGGATGATTGCTAACGTGACCGGCCAGAGTCCTCCAGGTAAACTTACTTTATCTTGTCTTTTTACGTCACCATCTCATGCCTACCCCATAATAATGCAACCATTATGTGCTAGGCAGGGGACTTAATATTGGTGGTGGATTTTAGTTCAGGGATAAAATTGTAAAACCATTATTTTTACGTGTTGTCACCCTGCAAAGGGAAAGCTAATTAAGAAGTGATCAGTGCAAAGACCTCTTCACTTTATTTATTTGAAGCAATTCAATAAATACACAAAATTCACCCAGAATGGTGCGTGCAACAGCAATCCCAAATATTCTGTGAATTTTACTAGCATTAACAATCAATGCATGATTTGCCTGGTATTTCCATGTTGTGTTCTCAGCCGTGCTCACTCTCAGCAGAGTAGCATGAATCTTCGTGCCAATATTGAGACATGCATGAAATACCCACACAGGCTACATCACTCTCTGACAGAGAGTCTCGCTTCGACGCGCTTTGGTTAGCCGATCAAGCATGCTTAATTTCCTTAAGAAAAATCTAGACTGTCCAAATCAGTCCCAGAAACAATCACGGCCACACAAGTTGGCCGCGCAATTTAACAAGCCTAGCCAAACCCTGGCAAGAGTATGCCATCATCGTGATGACCACCGGCGGGCCCACTTATGCCCTAGACGGTCGAACATCACCCGCACCCCTCCAGTGCCGTCAAACGCCATCCCAGAGTAAGGTGTCCGCGCTGCTTGGAGAAGGCTCGAACGAGCAAGACTGCTTAAAGCAGTCTTAAAATCATCATGACTGTCCAACTTCACCGGCATGGTTGGACGGATTAGATCATCCCATGAATGATCATGGAAGCGCTAACGCACACGTTGGCGTGCCCACTACTCACCTACCCGATCGGCCTTCTCACTGCAATGCCCTATAGCAATGAACGTTTGCTCGAAACATGGCTGGCATGATGCTTTAAAGGGTCGCGGAAGCTCCACTAGTGACTTAAATCTATCACAACCATCCAACTTAGCCGGCATAATTGGATTGCTTAGATCGCGCCTAGGACCATCGGACAGGTACACACATGTTCACCATCATCCCAACATGGGCGCCACACAATCTGCCTCCCCAAGGAAGGAGCATAGCATGCAAAACCGTTTGGTTAAAGTTACATGCACACGACCGATCCAAAACCCTAATTAGGGTTTGCGGCATATTACATGTGTCGCTAATCGATCACGAGTGTCCATCTTCGCAAGCTTGGATGGAGGGTGTAGATGTAGACTTAAAAGGTCCCAAGCATGTCAACATGATCACTGTGGGCCCATCTACACGCATGACTGATCGGCCTAGGCAAACCATGGCCGAACGTCTCGAAACGCGCGCCCAAACTAGGCATGTCGTGCGGTTTCCAATTCCTTTGCGGCAATGAATTTCTGCCGCAAACCGATCTCAACCACTCAACTTTGCCGGTCAAATTGAGGATGACAATATGCATTTCAGGTTTTCAACTTTTGTTATTGGCACGCATTAGTTAAAACCGATTCAACCTTTCTCTAGTAAAGGTTGCACTTTGTTGTTGTTCTTTTATTCTTGCGAGAGGATGACAACATAATGGGGGAGAGTTCTAACTTGAACTTGCGCTTAATGATATATCTTTCTGGGGAGAAGAGGATACGGATTCCGAGGTAACAAATTTGTTAGTTAATCGTTTTCCTGTTTAAGAAAAGCCTGCCTATATTGCATATATTTTGCTTTTGCTTAACAAAATTTCGGAACAATTTTTTTTTTTTTTTGAACAAAATTTTTTTTGAACAATTTTTTTTGAACAAATTTTTTTGAACAAATTTTCGGAACAATTGATGTATATTCCATTATGTGTGTATGGATGTGTGTGTGTGTGTGTGATTCAATTGTTTCCGGTTAAGAAAAATTGTGTCAATATATTTGGATTATTGTTTGGTATCTTCTTTATTGTTTGATATCAAGTGTTTTTGCGGTGCAATTACGGTACTATAATGTCTATGTTTGTTTCAATTTCTTCCGGTTAAGATAAATAATTGTGCAAGTCAATTTATTTGGTTTGTATGTATTGTTTATGGCTTAACAAATACGGGATCATTTGTTTAGTCCAATTCGATTCCGGATAAGAGAAACTAAGTTAATTCTGATCTTAGTTAGACTTATCAAATTAAAGGATTCGGTTATTCAAGTCTAATCGAATGCCTTGACAAGAAATACTAGTTAATTAACCAAGTACTTATCTTGTCTAAAGTGAAAGGTCTAAGTTATTGTCTGAATAATTAGAACCTGATGAGAAAAATAAAGTTAATTCTGATCTTTATTTTGGTCTTATCGAATAAGCGATTATATTTGTACAATCGGTTTAGAAAGGGAACTAAGTTTCATAGTCAATTTGTTAAACTATTAGGGAAAATTGCTTCAAGATATTGTTTCCTTGATAACATATTAATACCAAATTACTTGTAGTTTCGGTTTTGATATTGGTTATCTAAAGTGGTATGTGAAACCTTCGTGCTTAACTCTTATAGGTTGTACAAGTCTTTTAGATTTGTAAGATCCTTTCGGGTTTGACCTTTATTTGCTCGAACCTTTGTCATTTTGTGACAAAAATGAGGAGAAATATATGGAGTATACAAGTGATTTGTAATTACTAAGGAAAGGATAATTGTGCTTAAACGTTATATCTAACGAAAGAATAAAGCATTGACTAAGGGGGAGCAACATATCATATTGCTATTGTAGTTATTTGGACTACAAAAGGAGAATAACAAAGATGTTCGGATTGAAAATCTACCTATCTTGCCTTTAGGGGGAGTATTAGCTTTGTTATTCAAATGTCAACAGCGGCATTGATGGATTGAATATATGCAGGTTATTGTGTTGTTGAAACTTGGAATCAAGCGTATGTGTAATGAATTTTTGTAATTTGTTTATCCATATGTATTAAGAGTTTTGTCACTAAAATTGACAAAGGGGGAGATTGTTAGAGCATAGCTCGGTTGAACCCACCAAGCGTTGGTATGTCAAGTTTGGTTGTCATATTTTAGTGAATCAAAACTCATCTAAGAGTCGCTTGATTATGTAACTAGAGACAACTTCGTATAGGTTAGACTAGAAAGTCTAGGATTATGAGACATACAAGTATTACTCGAAGGCCTGAAGAATGTGAAGAAGTAACAAGCTACAACAACGACATAATCCTTCATCTTGAGGTTAGTAATATTGACTTGAACTATTTCATTCCTAACAAATCTTTCAAGTCGTGTTATATTGAAAACATAACTGCGAAGCTGTGAATGACTATGCTCTAGTAGTGAGACATGATCACATGATCATAGTGTTAAGGAATTAGAATACGAAGTATAACGCTTATCTTTTGAACTTCGTGGAAATCGACATAATCGTTTGAATGCTATTGTGATTATATGTGTATGGGTAAAGGTGAAGATTTCATCCTAGGAAACAATGTTTACATTTGTTTAAAGGAAGTACATTCATGAACTTGTTTTAT
This sequence comes from Papaver armeniacum, assembly GCA_023531295.1. Classification (NCBI taxonomy): domain Eukaryota; kingdom Viridiplantae; phylum Streptophyta; class Magnoliopsida; order Ranunculales; family Papaveraceae; genus Papaver; species Papaver armeniacum. The sequence continues at coordinate 187,136 of JAJJWW010010606.1, read as the reverse complement.
GAATCGAAAGGGAAATTGCTAGGCTTATTGGTATTGTTATTCATTGCATATATTTGGATTACCAATATGTGTGAGTTAGTAGAACCTATCATAACTTGTTATGTATCTTGGTATAACTAATCACAATGCCTGACTTATGATTTGGTATGACTTAATTAGTGTAACCGATCCTAAGTAATCAACTGAGATGGTATGATCGATATTTGTAATTGGTGTGACCGATCCTAGTAATTGGTGATACCGATCACAAAAGACTTAGTAATCGATCCTTGTAATTGGTGTAACCGGTCCTAGTAATTGGTGTAACCGATCCTGGTAATTGGTGTAACCGATCCTAGTGACTTGTGTAACCGATCACAAGTAATACCATGAATATATGGTAACCGTTCCTGGTAATTGACGTAACCGATACTGGTAACTGATGTAACCGGTCCTGGTAACTTGTGTGTTCGATCACAAGCAAACCATACGAAGGTATAACCGATCCTAGTGATTGGTAGAACCGATTGAACCCATGATTGTGATTTGATAATTGATCAATCACATAGTTGTCTTGGAATACAGATGAACCAATTCTAAACTTGTTTGGAAGTTTGGTATAATCGATTCAAAGATTGTAAATATGAAAGAGGATTTACAAAGAAAAGATGCCAACATACTTTGAACACGAACATTAACTCTTATCTTTTATTGTTCAAAGATATTCCTTAATTACTCAAGGAGATACCGGTCCGAAATAAATTAGAATCTTTTAATTAAGGTTGTTAGTTTTATATGCTTTAATTACTAGCAATTCAATGCATATCTCTAGAAAATAAAAATTGGTAATGTGCATTTACTAATTGGATATTTTCTATTGAGAGATTTCTGAAAATATTGGACAAAGCATTTCCAGGAATTATGAAAACCGATTTGGGCATTTATTGCATATCTTGAGAATATTCGGTTTTGGAAATTCCTTGGTGTCCAAACATCCTTGGTCTATAAATACCCAAGTTTGTATTTCTAGCAAACTATCCTAAGAGCCAGGCAAACTTCATCTTTCTTGTTGTTTCTAGTGGAGCCGTCTATCAGGAGAGGAAAGCACCCTAATTAGGCGAAATCTCTTACGACCACTCGTTTAAAGACTTCTATGGGATCAAGAAGCTCTACGAGTACCGTTGGTGGGAAACTAGATAATTGCATTTTATTTTAGTTTTCGATTGATTTGATTAACTAACGGTTGTTGAACTTTGATGCACCTAGTTTGTTTATTCTTGAGAATCTTCTCTTCTGATATAAGATTCACTTAAACTAGATCGAAATGTCAACGGGATCTTTAGAACTGTTTGTAGATCTAAAGACATCTTGTGATAATCCATTGTTAACAGACTTCGTTCTGTGTGTGATTGATCACAAGAGATTCAAGTGGTGTTGTGCAGGTGTTTATTAAAGATTAAAGAAGATTTGAAGATAAAGAAGATTTCTTATTTGGTTTATATATCTTTGGGTGTGCACAAACCTTGATCGGCTGGGATCCAACTAGAATCGGATTTATTCGATTGATTAGTTGCTTAAGATCGGCATCACTTTATAGTTCCTTGTTGGATTCTATATTGATTGATTGCAAATCTAAAGTCTGCTACTTCGGTAGTTGTTGGATAGATTGATATAACCAGGCAAAGGAGTTTATTAGTTTAAACGGAAGAGCCTTTGCATATGACTTGAGATATCTTCATCTGAAAGAATCAAAAGAGTTGTTATCAAACAGATTTGTTGTTCCTTTAATGTTTGGAATACGATCCAAAGGAAATGTTCCAGTGCGTGCACTTATTGAATGTCGGAAGCGCAGGGATACTGAAGAAACTAAGTGAACTAGGTTTAGTTGCTTGGTCTCAACTATACGAAGTTTTGTTTTAGATTTTGTATAGTGGCTGAATTCTGAGAGTATTCAATTCTGGACTTGGTCCCGGGGGTTTTCTGCATTTGCGGTTTCCTCGTTAACAAAATCTTGTTGTGTCATTTACTTTTCCTTTCCGCAATTATAATTGTTGTTATTATAATTTAAAGTAAATTACACAAACGTTAACTCCGTATTACTTGATAGTGACCCTATAGAGTTTGGTTAAGTCTGAACCTATTATCAAGTAATCACACTTTGATTGTTGTATTGTCTTGATCTCGTATCCATAGACGATCACACAAAGTGTGAATACCGATTTGTTGTATTGTCTCGACTTTGTCCATAGACAATCACTTTCGGTAAGAGGACTTATAGGTGGATATTTTAAAGATTGTGGTGTATTTGGGTACCCTCGTCTTTTCAGTAACTATATTTGATTCTTTATGACTTTTTTCACTATTTTAAATTGATTTATGATGTTTATTAATTAGTTGTGATCTCGTTTGATGGAGTATGCTTGGACGTAAGAGCTTTTGATGCCCCGTGCTTATAATTTACAATTAATATTTTAGAAATCTACTTTTGGCAAAGAAATATAGTCCATAAAAGAGCTATAATTGTTAAGAATCATTATCTGAACCAATTGATTTTGAATAATAGTGGAATCCTGAGTTCTAGTTTCTCCAAATATTGTTATCAACATTTGTTTATTTGCTATTTTAATTAGAATTTAAATCTGAAATCATATCTTTATAAATCTGAGAATCGAACCACTTTTTACTACTATCACAATCACATCAATTACTCCTACTCGAATACGCTTAACTACATAGCTTTTTGCCAACTATGAAAACAATAGTGTTAAAATAGATCGGTGTTAGTAATATCAGACCATTACTATTAGAGCATAGCTCGATTGAACTCACCAAGCGTTGGTATGTCAAGTTTGGTTGTCATATTTTAGTATCAAAACTCATCTAGGTTCGCTTGATTAAATACTAGAGTCAACTTCGTTTAGGTTAATTAGACTAGAAATTCTACGAATGATGAGACATACAAGTATTACTCCGAAGACCTGAAGAATGTGAAGAAGTAACGAACTAAAATGAAGACATCATCCTTCCACTTGAGGTTAGTTATATTGACTTGAACTGTTTCATTCCTAACGTATCTTTCAAGTCGTGCTATATTGAAAACATAACTGTGAAGCTGTATATATTGTACAATTGTATATAATACTCTAGTGATGAGACATGATCATAATAGTATGATCTTAGTATTAAGGAATTAGACTACGAAGTATAACGCCTATATTTTGAACTTCGTAGATATGACATCGACATAATCTTGTATATAGTGTTATGATTATGTGTGTGGGTTATGGTGAAAATTTCATCCTAGGAAAAAATGTTTACATTTGTTTAAAGGAAGTACATTCATGAACTTGTTTCATGAATCAAAAGGGAAATCAATAGGTATATTAGTCTGGCTATTCATTGCATATTCTTTGATGACCAATATGTGTGAGTTGGTAGAACCGATCTTAACTCAGGTTATGTATCTTGGTATAACCGATCACAATACCTAGGCTTATCATTTTGTATGACCGGTCCTGGTAATTAGTGTAACCGATCCTAAGTAATCACCATGAGATAGTATGATCGATCCTTGTAATTGGTGTGACCGATCCTTATAATTGGTGTGGCCGATCATAAGTGTTGTGTAACCGATCCTTGTAATTGGTGTAACCAATCCTAGTGACCGGTATGACCGATCACAAGTAGATATATACCATGTGTAGATGGAACCGATCCTTGTAATTGGTATGACCGGTCCCAGTGACTGGTGTGACCGATCACAAGTAGGTACCATATTAAGGTAGAACCAATCCTAGTGATTGGTATCACCGATCCGAACCCACGTATGTGACTTGGTAGGACCAATCACAACTAACCATTGTGATTTGGTATGACCAATCACATAGTAGTCTTGGAATACTGGCAAACCAATTCTAAACTTGTTTGGAAGTGTGGTAAAACCGATTCCAAGAAGCAAATCCATGTAAATATGAAATAAGGATTTGCATGGAAAAGATGTCAACATACTTTGAACATGAGCAGTAACTCTTATCATTTATTATTCAAAGAAATTCCTTGGTACTCAAGGTGATCATGTACCGAAATAAATTAAGAATCTTTTAATTAAGGTTTTTGGTTTTATATGCTTTAATTACCAGCAATTAATGCATATCTCTAGAGAATAAAAAATTAGTAATATGCATTTACTAATTGGAGATTTTCTATTGAGAGATTACGGAAATATTGGACAAGCATTTATTGGAATTAGGAAAAATGAATTTGGGCATTCATTGCATATCTTGAGAATATTTTTGGTTTTGGAAATTCCTTGGTGTCCAAATATCCTTGGTCTATAAATACTTAAGCTTGCATTTCGAGCAAACTATCCTAATATCCAGGCAAACTTCATTTCTTGTTGTTTCTGGTGAAGCCGTTTATTCGGAGAGGAAAGTATCCTAATTAGGTGAAATCTCTTACGACCGCTCGTTTAAAGACTTATGTGGGATCAAGAAACTCTACGAGTACCGTTGGTGGGAAACTAGATAATTGCAGTGTTATTAGTTTTCGATTTGATTTGATTGACTAACGATTGTTGAAACTGTTAGAGCACTGCTCGGTTGAACTCGCAGGCGTTGTTATCTCAACATTGTTTGTCAAGTTTAGTTGTCAAAACTATAAGTCTTCATTTCTAGTCTACTTATAGCTATGTCTCGGATTAGGATAGAATGTGTAGTTGAGCTTTAGACTTCACGGCGTTCATCGATTGAAGATGAAGATCTACTAGGGGAGCTTGGAGGAACTTCATCAACAAAAGGTATGTGGAGACTTGAACTCATCTATCACTCAGAAGTATATTCTATTTTATATCCTATTGAGACTAAGTCGTATAGCTATATAGACTTTCACATTATACACATTTGATATCTCGAGCTGAGTTTAACTCGCTTATATCATTCTCGAAATATGTGTCGGAAATATTTTTGCTTTAACTACGTTCATCATTATTCTTGACGAAAGTCAAAAGATGATCATGTGAAAATCGCCTTGTAACATCTTACATGATTTGTGTGAGACAATCATTTTATGTAGACTCGGAATGTTTCGTATTGATCATTCGATCACTTGAAATTGCTTATAAGCTAATAGTTTGTGTGAGACAGCTATTGTCGTCTTCTAAGAATGTTTGAATGATTGAAATGGGAGTTTAGAACAATTAACCATTGTCTGGTTATAACATAGTATGCATACCCGTATGCAAACTTTTGTAAGAATGATTCAGATCCGGGAACCAAGTATGCATACCCGTTTGCAAACTGTCACCTGAAGTCGGTCTGGAACGACAGTGTGCGTACCCATTTGCGAACGGTCGGAAAAGATCAAAGTCCGGAACTTAAGTTTGCGTACCCGTTTGCAAACTTATGTGTTTAAATTCTAAAATCGGTTTAAGTATGATTTCATACTCATGAACAAATACATTTATATATTAAGGAATGCAATCTTTGCAAACCGTGGCTAAATGTTCATGAATTGATTCTTGTGAATCAAATACGATTTTGCTTCAATTGTGTCTAGTAATGAGAATATAAATAATTGAACAACTCTATGAGTAACATAATTAGATTCATTTGATTATCATTTGATCTAGAAGTGTTAAGATGAATGCGGTTAACACAAAAGTGTTCATGTGGCTAACTTCGGTTAACTGTTATTAAGCCAACTCAATATACACGTTTAGGTACAGTTACCCATATATAAATGAAAGTATATTTCATTTGTGTGTAACAAGCTAAGACCATCTAACGGTGGAAAGATATTAGCTTGAATCTTAAATCATGTTTTCATCTAACGGTGAATATTGATTGCTTTGTTACAAAGTTATCAAACCCTGATTTGAAGACTATATAAGGGAGAACTCTAACAACTGGGAAACCTAATCCCCACTCCTTCTGTGTGATGCTAGTTGCGACTAGAGCCGATTCTCCTTTAACCTAGGTTTTTCCTAAAACCATTATAGGTTAACGACTTGAAGACTTCATTGGGATTCTGAAGCCATACCCAAATATTTTCTCTGTAGTTGCGTGTTCTAATCTTACTTGTTCTATCGTATTGAGTACTATGTTCTTTAAGATTTGCTCGAGATTTATGTCTGATAGGTAAGATATAACAAGTAATCACAAAGCTCTTCTTCTCATTCTTTGTGATTCCACAATAACTTGTTATACTACCATATAGTTAAGTTATTGTGAGGAGATTGATATTTCTAGGCTGTTCTTCGAGAATATAAGACCGGATTATCAATTGGTTCCTGTTCACCTTGATTTATCAAAAGAATGAACAAACTTCGTAGGTTTTTCTGTGGGAGACAGATTTATCTATCATAATAGACTTTTCTGTGGGAGACAAATTTGTTTATCAAGTCTTCGACTCTGGTTCGTAGCAACTCTTAGTTGTGGGTGAGATCAGCTAAGGGAATCAAGTGTGTAGAGTCATGCTGGGATCCAGAGACGTAAGGAATGCGAATGTACCTTGATCGGTGTGAGATTGGTTAAGGATCAACTACATTCCAGTTCGAAGTTAACTTGTAGTAGGCTAGAGTCTGTAGCGGCTTAATACAATGTGGTGTTCAAATCTGAACTAGGTCCCAGGGTTTTTCTGCATTTGCGGTTTCCTCGTTAACAAAACTTCTGGTGTCTATGTTATTTTTTTTCCGCATTATATTTGTCTATATAATTGAAATATCACAGGTTGTGCGTAGTCATATCAGTTGGTAAATCCAACCTTTGGTTGTTGATTGAAATTGATTGACACTTGAACATTGGTCTTTGGTACCGTTCAAGTTGTTTCTCATAATAATCAGGCTCGCGGATTCTAATTAGTTTGATTTGCTGATTACACTGAGAAACAGAGATATAACTCTTGGATATATTTTCCTTGATTGAGTCTGATTGTCTAGTTGATTCTCTTGGAATTGTATTGGAGTAAGTCCATACAGATTGCCTAACGAAATATTGGGTGTGGTTATTAGACCCCCGCTTTTTCAGAAACTTTAATTGCACCTAGTTTGTTTATTCTCAAGAATCTTTTCTTCTGATATAAGATTCACTCAGACTAGATCAAAGTATCGACGGGATCTTTAGAAATGTTTTTAGATCTAAAGACATCTTGTGATAATTGTTAACAGACTCCGTTCTGTGCGTGATTGATCACAAGAGATTCAAGTGGTGTTGTGCAGGTATTTGAAGATAATAGAAGATGAAGAAGATGAAGAAGAATTCTATTAGTTTTCGTATCTTGTGGATTTAGTGCACAAACCTTGATCGGCTGGGATCCAACTAGAATCGATTTATCTTTGATAGATCTGATTGATTAGTTGCGTGAGATCGGCATTCTCTATATTTATTTTTGAGATCTATATTGATTGAGTGCAAATTTATACTTGACTATTTCGGTAGTTATAGTTAGATTGATCTAACCATACAAAGGAGCTTATTAGATTAAACGGAAGAGCCTTTTTCAACAACTCATCTATATCTTGTAGCAAGATTGATTAGAGTGGTTACCAAACATATTCTTCCTTTGTTGTTTGGAATACGATCCAAAGGATTTGCTATTCACGTGCGTGAATCTAGAAGTCGAAGGCGCAGGGATACTGAGGGAACTAAGTAGCTAGGAGTAGTCTGCTTGGTCTCAACTATACGAAGTTGGTATTATATTTTGTATAGCGGCTTAATTCTGAAAGTATTCAAAACTGGACTAGGTCCTAGGGTTTTTCTGCATTTGCGGTTTCCTCGTTAGCAAAATCTTGCCGTGTCTTTTACTTTGTTTTCCGCATTATAATTGTTATTATAATTAAGTAAAATACACTTGTACGTTAACTCCGTAATACTTGATAGTGAAAAGACGAGGGTACCCAAATATACCACAATCTTTAACTTTTCCACCTATAATTCCTCTTACCGAAAGTGATTGTCTATGGACTGAGTCGAGACAATACAACGAATCGGTATTCACACTTTGTGTGATCGTCTATGGATACGAGATCGAGACAATACAACAATCAAAGTGTGATTACTTGATAATAGGTTCGGACTTAACCAAACTCTATAGGATCACTATCAAGTAATACGGAGTTAATATTTGTGTAATTTACTTTAAATTATAATAACAACAATTATAATTGCGGAAAACAAAAGTAAATGACACAACAAGATTTTGTTAACGAGGAAACCGTAAATGCAGAAAAACCCCGGAACCTAGTCCAGAATTGAATACTCTCATAATTAAGCCGCTATACAAAATCAAACCAACTTCGTATAGTTTATACCAAGCAACTAAACATATAGTTCACCTAGTTTCTTCAGTATCCATGCGCTTCCGACATTCGATAAGTGCACGCACTGGAACAATTCCTTTGGATCTTATTCCAAACAGTATAGGAACAACAAATTTGTTCGGTAACAACTCTATTAAATCTCAGTGATATGAGTTAGAAAAAGGCTCTTCTGTTTAATCCAATAAACTCCTTTGTCGGGTTTAGATCTATCTATCCAACAACTACCAAAGTAGCAGAGTATAGATTTTGCAATCAAATATAGAATCTACCAAGATGCTATATAGTGATTCCGATCTACGCAACTAATCAATCAAATCTATCAAAGATAAACCGATTATAGTTGGATCCCAGTCGATCAAGTTTTGTGCACACCAAAGATTATGAAACCAATAAGAAATCTTCTTTGTCTTCAAATCTTCTTTAATCTTCAATAAACACCTGCACACCACAACTTGAATCTCTTGTGATCAATCACGCACAGAATGGAGTATGTTAATAATGGATTATCACAAGATGTCTTTAGATCTACAAACAGTTCTAAATATCCCGTCGACACTTCGATCTAGTTTGAGTGAATCTTATATCAGAAGAGAAGATTCTCAAGAGTAAACAAACTAGGTGCAATCAAAGTTCAAAAATTGTTAGTCAATCAAATCGAAAACTAATAATACTACAATTATCTAGTTTCCCACCAATGGTACTCGTAGGGCTTCTTGATCCCATAGAAGTCTTTAAACGAGCGGTCGTAAGAGATTTCGCCTAATTAGGGTACTTTTCTCTCCGAATAGATGGCTCCACCAGTAACAACATAACAAGGTAGTTTTGCTGGCTCTTAGGATAGTTTTCTCGAAATGCAAACTTGGGTATTTATAGATCAAGGAAGTTTGGACACCAAGGAATTTCCAAAACCGAAATATTCTTAAGATATGCAATAAATGTCCAAATCGGTTTTCATAATTCCTGGAAATGCTCTGTCCAATATTAACCGAAATCTCACTAGAAAATCTCCAATTAGTAAATGCACATTACCAATTTTTATTTTCCAGAGATATGCATTTCAATTGCTGGTAATTAAAAGCATATAAAATTAATAACCTTAATTAAAAGATTCTCAACTTATTTCGGTCCGGGATCTCCTTTAGTTATTAAGGAATATATTTGAACAATAAAAGATAAGAGTTACTGAACATGTTCAAAGTATGTCGACATCTTATTTCTTTGTAAATCCTCTTTCATATTTACAATCTTGGAACCGATTATACCACACTTCCAAACAAGTTTAGAATTGGTTCATGTGATTTTATGTGATTGATCAAATATCAATATACTAATCATGGGTTTACGGTTCTACCAAACACAAGGATCGTTTCTACCTTAATATGGTTACTGGGACCGGTTACATCAGTTACCAGGATCGGTTACATCAATTACCAGGACCGGTTACCATATTCCCATGGTATTACTTGTGATTGGTTACAATAGTCACTAGGATCGGTTACACCAATTACCAGGACCGGTTACGCCAATTACAAGGATCGATTACACCTCTTTTTTGATCCGTCATACCAATTACCAGGATCGGTTACACCAATTACAAATATCGATCATACCATCTAAGGTGATTACTTAGGATCAGTTACACTAATAAAAGTCATACCAATACATAAGTCAGGCATTATGACTAGTTTTACTAAGATACATAACAAGTTATGATCGGTTCTACTAACTCACACATATTGGTAATCCAAAGATATGCAATGAATAACAATACCAATAAGCCTAGCGATTTCCATTTTGATTCATAAAATAAGTTCATGAATGTACTTCCTTTAAACAAATGTAAACATTGTTTCCTAGGATGAAATCTTCACCTTTACCCATGCACATAATCACAACAACATTCATACGATTATGTCGATGTCTTTTTTTTTGTGTTTTTTGTTTTTTTTTTTATGTCGATGTCTTATATATGAAGTTCAAAAGATAAGCGTTATACTTCATATTCTAATTCCTTAACACTATGTCTACTAGATTATAATCATTCATAGCTTCGCATTTATGTTTTCAACCACAAGAGGAAGGATGATGTCGTCGATGTAGCTTATTACTTCTTCACATTCTTCAAGTCTTCGAGTAATACTTGTATGTTTCATAATCCTAATGTTTCTAGCCTAACCTATACGAAGTTGTCTCTAGTATATAATCAAGCGACTCTTTAATTGAGTTTTGATTCACTAAAATATGACAACCAAACTTGACATACCAACGCTTGGTGGGTTCAACCGAGCTATGCTCTAACAATCTCCCCCTTCGTCAATTTTAGTGACAAAACTCTTAATACATATGGATAAACAAATTACAAAAATTCATTATACATATGCTTGATTCCAAGTTTCAACAGCATAATAACCGGCATATATTCAATCCATAAATGCCGTTGTTGACATTTAAATAACAAAGCTAATACTCCTCCTAAAGGTAAGATAGGTAGATTTTCAATCCGCACATCTTTGTTATTTCCCATTTGTAGTCCAAATAACTACAATCATCATATGATATGTTTCTCCCCCTTAGTCAATGCTTTACTATTTCGTTAGATATAAAGTTTAAGCACAATTGTCCTTTCCTAAGTGAGAACAAATCACTTGTTTACTCCATATATTTCTCCCCCTTTTTGTCACAAAATGACAAAGGTCCGAGCAATACCAAAACCGAAAGGATCTTACAAATCTTAAAAGAATTGTACAACCTATAAGAGTTAAGCACGAAGGTTTCACATATCATTTTAGATAACCAATATCAAAACCGAAACTACAAGTAATTTGGTTTTAATATGTTATCAAGGAAACAATTTCCCGGAGCAATTTTCCCTAATAGTTTAACAAATTGACTAAGAAACTTAGTTCTCTTGCTAAACCGATTGTACAAATACAATCGCTTATTTCGATAAGACCAAAATAAAGATCAGAATTAACTTTATTTTTCTCATCAGGCTCTAATTATTCAGACAATAACTTAGACCTTACATTTTAAACAAGACAAGTACTAGGTTAGTTAACTAATATTTCTTGTCAAGGCATTCGATTAGAATTGAATAACCGAATCCTTTACTTTGATAAGTCTAACTAAGATCAGAATTAACTTAGTTTTTCTTATCCGGAATCGAATTGGACTAAACAAATGATCCCGTATTTTTTCAAGCCAAAAATGATACATACAAACCAAATAAATTGACTTGCACAATTATTTCTCTTAACCGGAAGCAATTGAAACAAACATAGACATTAAAGTACCGCAATTGCACCGAAATTTGATACCAAACAATAAAGAAAGATACCAAACCAGTTTTCTTAACTGGAAACAATTGAATCACACACACACATACATCCATACACACATAATGGAATAAACATGTTAAGCAAAATATATGCAATAAACTCATGCTTTTCTTAAACAGGAAAACGATTAACTAACAAATTCGTTACCTCAGATTCCGCATCCTCTTCTCCCCAGAAAGGTATATCATTAAGCGCAAGTTCAAGTTAGAACTCTCCCCCATTGTGTTGTCATCCTCTCGCAAGAACAAAAGAACAACAACAAAGGCAACCTTTACCAGAGAAAGGTTGAATCGGTTTTAACTAATGCGGGACAATAGCAAAAGTTGAAACCCCGAAACACATATGCTTTTATGTTAAACACAAATCGTTTCAACATATTGTGACTTTTTCACATATGAGTTTCAATCGGAACACCTTATGATCCTTTGATAAAGCCTACCAACATGGGCTAGAACTTAATCCTGCTAAATCAAAAAGCCACACAAATCATAAGGGTTCACACATCATATGAGATCGAATATTAAGGTTATGAGAACCAAAACCAATCATCCCATAAACAGTTTCTAATTTGTGTAGTAGTAAGTGCTACATAAGTAGATTGCATGAACAATGCATAATATATATATATATATAAAAACTTAAATTGTGTCTGAACACGTCATGCTAAAAAGAATTCAAAAACAACAAACTTAAAAGTTTTTACAACACTTCAAATAGTAATCTCAAAAGATAGACTAGTCATAAGATTTTATGCAAAAAAAATAGGACAAAGAAAATTAAGAGCTTGAGTTGGTGTCACTTAGACCAAAATCTTCTTCAGATTCTGTGTCCTTGTAATCCTGAGCAATCTTTGTGAGATCTGCAGCAAGTTCTGGAAACTTGTTTGATGCAAAGATAACTTGACGCTTGAGGCAATCATTCCTCCTACTAAGCCTTCGATAAAAGGTTTCAAGATCAAAATCTTGCATAGGAGTATTTGAAGCAGCACTTGTACTTGTTCCAGCATGACTTTGTCCTCTCATTCTATTGATAATAGAGCGATTATGTGGTTTTGGTACAAGTCATTGAGAGTCATTGGCACCAATTTCAAAGACACTGCAAATCCTAGTGATAAGACATGGAAAACCCATGCTTTTGCCACTACTCCAAATTCTTATCATTTGTCTGATAATGAAACCACAAAAGTTAAAGTTAGGAGTACAAATTACCATATGATAAATCAGTTCTGCCACGTCTCGACTCCACATCACCTTGTGCATTTTACTAGGTGCCAAATTGGGTACAACCATATTTCCAAAGAACTTGAGATGTTCTGGAACATCATTGATACATAGACTATTTCCACTCCAAGTCTTTCCACCAAGGACTTCTGCAATTTGTTCTTTGTTGATATCATTACTTCTAGGACGAAAGGTGTTTTCAAGGCTACATCCCAGAACATAACCTATGATAAGTGCTCAATTTACATGTTTAAAGTGTAAAATCCATACTAGTTCTAACTATAATTCCTGCATATTACTTTTTATTATGATTACTTTTGAGTTTATGTGTCATATTAGGTGAATCATCCAAAAAGGAGGTACAAAGTGCTAAAAGGAGCAAAGAAGTAAAGTGTTATTGATGAAGAAGGGCCAAAGACCAATTTCAACTCATTAAAATCCAGGAGTTATTATGACCATCTTGAAGAGAATTCAAATACGAAGTGAACGGATAAAGAATGAGGTAATTCCGAGTTCGTATGAGGAAGTTATGGGCAAAACATTGAAGCAAGGTTGTAGTCGTCCAAACCTGAATGACCAGAAAGGGTCACAGTCGGCCATGCCAGCATTGGCAAACCTAAGGGACGTATTTTGGCTTCTAAAACAAGGAAACATGGGTTGGGTAGGACTTGGATGTGGAATTTGACTTAAATTTGGAAAGATAAGAGGAGGAATTTTACAAACACAAGAACTTGGAGATTGAATGGAAAAGGGATCCTAATCCTAAGAAGATTGCAAGCAAATTGAAGCATATAAATAGAAAAGTTCTCTACACATACACATACACATACACATACACATATACTTTTACAGAGAAAAAAATAAAAGAGAAGAAAGGTTCTTAATCCATATTTTAGGGTTTACCCCTCTAGGGGGAAACCAAGCTATTTTCTTCTTCTTCTTATATATAATTTTTTATGGGTTTTAGTAAATCCATGTGTAACTAAATTCTATTGATTAAGGATGAATTCAGTGTTCTAAGTGTGAATCTTTGTTAGTTATACAAGTTTGTTCGGAGGTTTTATCATCATCATTTGTTTTCACCATATTTAGGGTTTATGAGTAATTATTAGAATGGTTTGGGATGCATACTAGATTGATCTATTGATTGTTCTAAAGCTAGTGGAAGTTAGGGGATAAGTAATCGTCTCCTGACTCTCTACACAAGTAGAAATCGCGAGACCTTGCGGAGGGATTCTGTGGAGCAATTGTGAGTGAAGGCAACATCAGCAAGTGGACCTTGATCTAAGAGTTTAACTACTAGGATCAACCTAAATTCATAAAGCTTAAAGCATTCGATTGGGTTACACCTTGAGTGATCTACTACTTGGTGGTTCGGTTGGATAGAATCTGGTAGTCGAGAACTTCCGTATCCAGTGATAAAAGGAGTTTTGGGGATAACACTGATCTAGCTGTTATTCTACGGTTGGTGATGAATGATTCTAACGAAAGATAGATAAGTATACTAACTCAGTTATCGCTTAGTAACGGCGAAGGATTTCTTTATCATCTATTCTCTTTCTTATCATCTTTTTATTTACTTTAATCCATAATACAACCCCCCTTTTGTGTTTTACTTTTATTTTGCTGATTCAAATAACCTATCAATTACACATCTCTCTGTGGGAACGATCCTTATACCGCTATATTACTAGTTAATTAGTGGGAAAATATTAATTAATTTGTTGTGGTTACGACACGCATCAAATTTTGGCGCCACTGCCGGGGAGCGGTTGTTAATTGATTTGTTATTCGTTTTTTATTTCTTGTGAGTCGTCATGTTTCCTTACGGAAATAACATGTATGGAGCACAAGATTACACATACAATAGTGGTAATCAATATGGATTTCAATCTCATTCATATGACAACTTCCAACCATCCTTAGGATACAATCAAAACCAATCTTTTGGCTATGATCAATATCCTACGGAACCTTATGGGTACTCTCATGCATATCAACAACCTTATGAAGGATATGTAAGTGAGCAACCACAAGGATGGGAGGATAGTTATGCTTTTGATCAGATATTCTCTGGTTTTGCAGAAAAGATGTGTACCATGATTGGGGAGCTTCAACAAAAATTGCAAGAATCACTACAAAACCAGCAACCCTATGATTTGGAGGAAGCACATCGAGACATTCATCAATACGAGGAGGAGAGGGATAAAGAAGAATTTTGTTGTCAAAGCAATAACTATTCTAATGTGCATGTGGTGTGTAGTGAATATTTGATCGATGCTTATGTTGGAAAAGGCCAACCTTTGGAGACTTTTGATGACGCTAGTGTAGCTTACTCGAGCCTTGATCTTAATAATGATCAGGCACTTATTCAAAAGGTAGAGCTTGAGGAAGATGCAATTAGTGCTTTTAAAAAATTCCTTAGGGAAAGATATGAGTCCACAATAGAGTATGAGCCTTGCAACAATGAGGAAGTTATTCCAACTCCGGATCATAATAAGGATCCTTCGCCTATTCAAAAGGAGGAGATTGGGTTTCACTTACCTATTGTTATAAACGATGTAACAGACTTACAAGAAGATCTTACAATTTATACCGAATAGACTTTTCTTAGTGAATGGCCCGATTCCGATGATGAAGATGTTGAAGAGATAGAGATTGAGAATGAAACCAAATTGATTGGAGTTGTGGAAGACCCAATTAAACTTTCCAAAGATAATGATGTTGAGATTTTAATTGAAGCAGAAACTGATAAAGAAAGGCACTTAAATAGGTCGATAGAGGACCACGATATACTTGAGGTAAATAATTCACTGTTAATTAAGAAATATGAGGATCTCGAACAAGGTTTGTTTAATCCTTTTCATAATTCTATATCTATTGATCCTTTCCATCCAATTGAAGTAGTTCCCCAAAAAGTTGTTAACCCAACTTTTAGGAACATACCTCACTTGGGATTGGAGTTGTGTGCTTCCAAACTTTTAACGGATTATTTTGCTTCCAAGTATCCACCACTAATTGTGTTTGATCATAGCAATGTGCAGGTTCACCAAGAAGAACCTTTTGAAGTTCCCATGTTCTATGTTCTCTATCCACTTCCGAGTGTAGAAAGAACTAAGTGTGGGGGGAAACTTCAATAAAGTGATAGCTTCAATTTTTATATCTTGTGCTAACGTTTGTGTGAAGTTGCTACTAGAATTGCAGATTGTTGTCTAGATGGACTACCAGATTTTCAAATTGTTGGTTTACGGACGATAACAAAAGAGTCGGGCTGACGACTTTAAACCAAGCGCTAAATGGGAGGCAGCCCATTGGTTTTGTATTTCTTATCCTTTTGCTTTTTATTTTCTTTTTGTTTCGTTTATTTATTTTTCTTGTTCCATATCATGTTAAGATTTCCCACCTTGACTTTACTAGGAGGATTCAATTACATTGAGGACAATGTAAGGTTTAAGTGTGGGGGAGTGGTTAAGCATATATTAAAAAAAAAGTTTGCATAAAACCTCCAACTTGTAGAGATTTTAGAGTCACTAGTATACTTCTAGCTATGTTTACATACGGAATTCTCGGCCGAAATAATGGAACTTAGAAGTGCTAGAGAATACTAAAAATTAGGTGTTATTAATCTTTGCGAGAAGTCATTTACTCTTTGTGGCTCAACTTAACCACGCCGGTGATGCAAATGAGGTGCAGAAAGATATTTAGTCATAGAGTTGCTGATCAATTATTAGTGGAGACTACCCGTATTTATATCATGTGAGGCACCGACCATAAATTCTTTGTAGCTGACTAAAAAGCTTTGTTTTGAGTGTGTGTCACCGTACGTTAATTCTGGGTAGAATGGTGAGATACCCCACTTCGCACCAATTTCAGCACTATTTTTGATATCTTGAGTGCTAATTTGTCAATCATGAGGGTGAAGTCTATAGATGAAAGTCTCCTTCTTGTAGTTCGATTTTTAGTTAGCACCATTCTCTCGACAACAACGGGTCCATAGAAACACCATCATCATCAACAAGTGGAGCACCACAAGTTCGAAGTTGAAGACGTTCAAGGTTTACAAGCAACGGAACAAGAAAAGACCAAATTTCATATTCAAGTAAAGCAACATACAATAGAGCAGATTCTTGTATATATGTTGAAGACTTACAATACAATGAGCATAATTATACATACAAGTTGAAGACTTGTTTACAAGAGCAAAGAAAATCAAAAGTTGAGAATTATTGAAGTTTATGATTTCGAGATGATACAAGTTGTGAAGAATCAAGCAGTAAAGTACTTTTCCCACGGCCATGGTTTGTTTTAATTTCACTTTATTTTGAATTTTATTTCTCTTGTCTTTAAAAAAAAATTGAAAAAAAATGAGACAAGAGAAAAATTTATCATTGTTTTTATTTAATAAGCCGTGGGGAAGGAAAATCTATAAGGAAGTTTCAAGCGACAAGGATTTTGACGAAAAAAAAAGGTTACAAATTGTCAAGGATCTACGAAGTTCAAGAGTTTATCATCAAAAGTTGAAGCCGAAGACGAAGAACAAGAAGATGAAGACGATGACCCGAAGACGTTTCTACTGGATGTTGTGAGAGTGGTGATATCACAATTGGCAATCGGATGTGAAGGTGAGTAAGTAATCTCATCCTCGATAATAGTGGTTGATTTCCTTTCTTAGAGATCATCAGAAAAGATTTTTACTTCCCACGATTTTTTGGGGTCTCCAGAAATTATTCGGAAGGTTTCCTTCCCATCATTCAATGTGTCGCGGGATTTCTCTCTTCATTCCTACCTACACACATGTGAGAACCATAAAAGTACGTCTTTTGAGTGCAATTTCATAAAACCCTTTTGGTGAGGCAGAACTCAAGGCAAAATGCTTATTGGTCGCTCTCAACCCTGAAATCTTTCATTATGGCATAGGTTGACCGGTCACACTTTCTTCGATTAATCGCACTTTATATTTGAATATTCACTTATACTTCTGATTTCTTGACACTAGATTGAGAACCCTTATGTCTTTATAGCTCTTTGGATGCTTGTGACGCTAGAAATCTTTGAAGTTGGAGTAGGTTTTGTGGGTATATCTCTAGTAAGCCCTCACGAGACTATAACTCGTCCACTAGGGACACCTAGGGGTTTAAAGGCTTGTTATACATGCTAAGTTTAACCGTATTCTCGACGAAATGGAGTTGTATGTATTAGTTTAGGTAGTTTGCTCGAGGACTAGCAAAAGCTAAGTATGGGGGAATTTGATAAGTGTTTAATTTACATGTTTAAAGTGTAAAATCCATACTAGTTCTAACTATAATTCTTGCATATTACTTGTTATTATGATTACTTTTGAGTTTATGTGTCATATTAGGTGAATCATCCAAGAAGGAGCTACAAAGTGCTAAAAGGAGCAAAGAAGTAAAGTGTTATTGATGAAGAAGGGACAAAGACCAATTTAAACTCATTAAAATCCAGGAGTTCTTATGACAATCTTGAAGAGAATTCAAATACGAAGTGAAGGGCGAAAGAATGAGGTAATTCCTAGTTCGTATGAGGAAGTTATGGGCAAAACATTGAAGCAAGGTTGTAGTCGTCCAAACCTGAACGACCGGAAAGGGTCACAGTCGGCCATTCCTGACCGACCATGAACATAAATGATCGATGTCGTAGGCGTCAAAAATAATTTACACTTTCTTACTACTCAAAATATAAATATAGCAAGGGCAAGAAAGGATCGTTCCCACAGAGAGGACTAAGGTTGTCAAATTGTTTCGGTTTCCTATAAATAACACCGGGGGGTTTTCTGATTTTTATATACTAAAATAAAATAAAAGCAAATAAAGAAAAGTGAACAAATAAATTCAAAGATGTGAAAGCATTGGTTAAGGATTTCGTTTTCATTCACAAACATATTCTTATCTTAATAACTAGAATTGATATTTTAATCTCTATTTTTATCAAAGGCCCTAGAAAACCTTGATCGCAAGTATATCCTGCAAATCTCCTCTTGTCATCAACAAACACATTAAAAGATGCGAAAATGAATTCTATCTTAGAGAACAACCTAACATGTAAAAGCACTAATCAAGTTTAATTCCCTAGATGCGTTAAGTTCTATGAAATCAGGCCAATCAAAGCAATCGAACGTGTAAAAGCACTAATCCGATTTAACAAAGGTTATGGTTCACATAGGATCATAAGAATATATCACTACAAACTATAATCATATTTATGCTACTTGCAATCAGGAATTATCACTTTTGCGTATAATAACCCTAATCTAGCAATAAAGATGAAAGCAAACTCAATCGATTCGCGACTCGACTAAACAAGCATTCAAATCATGTAACAATATTGATGGTGAATCATAAACGATAATATGAGACAAAACTAATTTATTGAATAAGAAACATGTTATGTGAAATCAACTTTATCCATAACCAATAGAAAACTCTAGCTCATGTTCATGGAGTTCATAACAAGAAGAAAAAGAAAAGACTTCATGTTTCTAAACCCTAGAACCAAAAGTAAAGGCAAAAGATTTCTCCTCCCTATTTTTGTGTATTTTTCTCTCTACCCAGTTGTCTTCTCTCGAGCTCAACTGCCATGGTTGGCAGTATCAACAACCTCCCATTTGATACCACAACAACAACACCACCAGTCCGTCATCACTGCCCATCAGCATCACCGAGAATCAAAACCAAACTCGAGTTGTTCTTCTCCTGCTTCACTTTTTCCTATCTCAAGCTTCTAAGATGACTTCGAGCTTCGTTTTCCCCCTAACGACCAACCAAACAAGACTCATTATTTGCCGCTAGTTACCCATGCATACGAACCTGGTCGTGAACTGAAGAAATGCAATCGCGCCTTTTTTTATTATTTTGAATTAAGGAAGATGACAGCCTTGAGTCGAACATGTTGGTGCTGTTAGTAGAATTCAAATTCTGGCTTCCCCATTTGTAAACGACCGAACTGCCTTTAGCAGTTCTCTTGAACTCAACTTCCCCTTAACAAAGTGACTGCCCTTAACGTACAGCGGAGGTCCCAATAGCACTGCCCTTAAAAATGACCAGTGAGCCCTTTTAGTCTTCTGAGTTCTTTTGCCCATAACTTCTTCATACGAGCTCTGAATGACTCTGTTCTTTCGCCATTGCCTTCGTCTTCTCGTCCTCTACAAAATGATGACTAGAAATCCTCCATTTGCACGAGTTCCACTGGGTCTTTGGCCCTTCTTCACTTGTGAATTCACTTTTGTAGCTATTTTCACTTCTTTTTGGATGATTCACCTAATGAATGACAAATACAAGAAAC
Source organism: Papaver armeniacum (assembly GCA_023531295.1). NCBI lineage: Eukaryota > Viridiplantae > Streptophyta > Magnoliopsida > Ranunculales > Papaveraceae > Papaver > Papaver armeniacum. The sequence continues at coordinate 166,986 of JAJJWW010010606.1, read as the reverse complement.
CAAACGTAATATACAATAATATGCAAGAAGATCAACAATTACTAGCATGGAATTGGCACCAAATATATGTAAATAAACCACTTATCAATAAACTCGTGAGTTAGGTATTTGGGCGCATTTTTGGCAAGTTTAAGAACCTATCTTGACCATGCCAGCATTGGCAAACCTAAGGGACATATTATGGCTTCTAAAACAAGGAAACATGGGTTGGGTAGGACTTGGATGTGGAATTTGACTTAAATTTGGAAAGATAAGAGGAGGAATTTTACAAACACAAGAACATGGAGATTGAATGGAAAATGGATCCTAATCCTAAGAAGATTGCAAGCAAATTGAAGCCTATAAATAGAGAAGTTCTCTACACATACACATATACTTTTACAGAGAAAAAAATAAAAGAGAAGAAAGGTTCTTAATCCATATTTTAGGGTTTACCCCTTTAGGGGGAAACCAAGCTATTTTCTTCTTATTCTTATATATAATTGTTTATGGGTTTTAGTAAATCCATGTGTAACTAAATTCTATTGATTAAGGATGAATTCAATGTTCTAAGTGTGATTCTTTGTTAGTTATACAAGTTTGTTCGGAGTTTTTATCATCATTTTAGGGTTTATGAGTAATTATTAGATTGGTTTGGGATGCATACTATATTGATATATTGATTATTCTAAAGCTAATGGAAGTTAGGGTATAAGTAATCGTCTCTTGACTCTCTACACAAGTAGAAATCGCGAGACCTTGCGGAGGGATTCTGTGGAGAAATTGCGAGTGAAGGCAACATCAGCAAGTGGACCTTGATCTAAAAGTTTAACTACTGGGATCAACCTAAATTCACAAATCTTAAAGCATTCGATTGGGTTACACCTTGAGTGAACTACTACTTGGTGGTTCGGTTGGATACAATCTGGTAGTCGAGAACTTCCGTATCCAGTGATAAAAGGATGTTTTGGTAATAACACTGATCTAGCTGTTTTTCTACGGTTGGTGATGACGAAAGATAGATAAGTATACTAACACAGTTATCGCTTGGTAACGGCGAAGGATTCCTTGATCATCTCTTCTCTTTCTTATCATCTTTTTATTTACTTTAATCCATAATACAACCCCCCTTTTGTCTTTTACTTTTATTTTGCTCATTCAAATAACCTATCAATTACACAGCTCTCTGTGGGAACGATCCTTACTACCGCTATATTACTAGTTAATTAGTGGGGAAAATATTAATTAATTTGTTGTGGTTACAACACACATCAACCTACCACACTTCTATTCACTTCAAAGCAATGTTTCCGAACCATAGTGAAGAATTTGCACCTTTTAGCATCCATAGCATACATATTACCATAAATTCTGCAGTCAGGCTAGGAGACCCAGTATAGTTATCCTTGTGAATATCACCCCAATCGTCACGACTGTGATACAGACTTAATACTCCGGAAGATCAACATGCACAAATTTCTTCTCATCAATAATTTCCTTATCATGGATTGACATGTATTTATCAAGGCATTCTTGATTAACAAAATAAAGTTGTGAGTTGATATCGAAGATCATGGTTGGCAAGGAATCAATAGTCTCATCAGAGAAGACAAAATTTGGGGTACCTCTTCTATGGGTTTGGTTCGAAATTTCTCCTCTACTGAAATACCTATTATGCATGTTACTAGGTTTGTTGTAAGAACTAGTAAATTCAAACAAGATTAGAGGAAACTTACACTTAAAATTCTCTGTTGATATTCGAACTTCTCCTTCCGAAGGGAACTTGAAGAAAATCCCAAGTACCCTTTGAAGATTAAGTGGGTGTGAAACAAATTTTTGTTTTGAATTCAAGAGAGAATCAAAACTTCTTTTGTTTTTCGATTTGAAGTTGAACTTTTCTCTTTCTTTCGGATAGTTCGAAGAAGAGAGAATGTGAAGAGGATTTACATTCTTTGTTTTTATCACCAAACAATGTGTCGGTTCAAAAGCGGTTTCACATGGATCAGTTCGAACTTTAGTCCATGAGTCCGAAATCCATTTTTCAAGTGGACTAGTTGGCCTTTGTCCGAAAGTACTTTTGGGCTTAGAATTTGTTGAAAATTCAATGAGAATTAAGGGTAATTCATCATTATTAGCCATTTTTCCTCTAGATACATTATCTGTATACAAAATATCGTTTATACAGATATTAAAGCTGACATTATCAGAATTTGAAGGTGATTCCAAATTTATGTTATCAAGAGAAAAATTCATAAAGTAGTCATGTAGATATTGTCTTCTTTCAGATATTGGTTCTTTAGAAGCTTGTTTTATAGACTCAAGTTCCAAAAGAAAATTATCCACTTCATATTGTAATTGTTGACTATCACTGAGAATTTTACATGTCTTTTTGAAAGACTCGTGTTCCTTTAACTCGTAAAGTTCGAGTTATAATGACAGTTCACTGATTTGTTTTTCAATTTCAGCGAACTCAATGAGTTTTCGACTCATTTTGTCTTTAGGATCTTCAGTGAGTCTGAGATACAATTGGCATTCTTCTACAGACCAATTTTTTTTGGAGCGTAGAGACTCAACAATTTCATTGTTTGAAATTTCTTCAACCAATTTTGATTCATCTAATCTTGGCATTGCGTTAACTGAATCATCCATCAGATTTATTTCTTATAGGTTGGATCGCTGATCGCTGTCGTATGCGTCAAAAATAATTTCACTTTCCTAAAGTATATGATAAGAAAGAGTTCGTTTCCACAGAGAGGCAATTGTAGTTATTATGTATTCAATTTCTTAAAGTAACCAATTGGAGGTATTTCTGATTTTTAAGTAAGCAATAAAAGTAAATTAAAACCAAAATAAATTGTAGGAAGTAATCAATAGAGAAAGATATTGGTCAAGGAATTCGTCTTCAATCTTAGACATGTGCTTGTATATATGATTAGAATTACAATTTAATCTCTTTTATTATCAAAATCCTAGAGAATCAAGAGAGCAAGATAATCTATTAATTTCCTAAGTTCATCAACACACACATTAGAGCTGCGTATGTGAATTCTACCTAAAGAATAACCTAACGCCTTGCGCTAATTAAGTTCAATTCCTAAGAGCATTAAGTTTCAGAAATAGGCTAATCAATGCAATTGTCATACATTGCGCATAACAATTCGGACAATGGTCAAACTCTACATATGATTACGAGAGTGTATCACTACAAACCGTAAACATATTATGCTACTTGTATTCAGGGTTATCGCTTGATGAAAAACCCTGAAATAGCTATGGGCAAGGATGCAAGTTCAATTAATGGGCCACTTAACTAACCAAACATCTAAGTCCGATCACAATACATCAATCATGTGATTATTAAAACAGTGGAGATTTAAACGATAATCAAGAGAGAAAACTAATACATAACTCAAGCACAAGTTTTAGAAATAGGACTACATCCTTAACCAATAATGTAGAATTTATCTACTCATAGCTATGGAGTTCATCACAAAAATATGAATTGAATAAAGAAGAAGATGAACAAAAGCAAACCCTAGTAGCGTAAACAAAAGCGGCTCTCTCCTTAGCTTCCAAGAATAAAACGTGATATGAGTTGTAGAAATCTTTCCTTTAAATAGCTTTGCTTTCCAAAATTAGGTCAAATCTCAAAGGTCCAATAGATAGAAGTCCACCAAGCCCATATGTGAGAAAAACCCATGTAGAAAATATGCCCCAAAAACTGTCGCCGGAAAACCGGTATTATGGCCGGAAATCGGCCGGAGAAGTGACCGACAAAGTCCGCCCGGTCACCGGTCAACGAGTCAGCTCGGTCGGTCAACTGAGTCAGGACCGAGTCATTGAGTCAACTCAGTCAGTACCGAGTCATTGAGTTAGCTCAGTCAGTACCGAGTCAGATGGAGTCAGTATCTAACTATCCTGACTGGGCTTGGCATGAGCCAAGGCCATTGCATTAGCCTAAGCTTGTGCAGCACCATCATTGTGTTGTAGCATTGCTCTCCAGCCAAGATGGCCCTTTACTTCTAAACACCAGCTTCAATTCATCTGCTGCTTCTCACTCAAATAACTTCAAAACCACCATTTCAGTTCAGCTCAATTGCTGCAATTCATACTGCCCTGAGTTCCAACCTCCGCACCACCATGGCCTGCTCCAGTCAAACGACGGCAAACACATTCATTCATTTCCATTACTGGCAGCAACACCTGCAACTAAATCCACCACTGCCTCCGTCTAAATTTCACATCCAGCTCAACTTCCACCAAATGCAATTCATTACAAACCAAACTTAACCTGCCAAACTCAGCACCAGTTCACTAGCTCAAGTACAGATCACATCTGCTACCAGCAATATCAATCCCTGCACCTTGTATAACAGCAACAACAGATCCTTCCTTGCCAATTTGCACATCAGCCATTGTTGCAGCTGCATGTTGTAACATTCATCTCAGCTGCAACTTCTTATTTCTGCAAACAACCACCAACTTCAGGCATTAGTTACATGACCAGCACCCATCACAATCACCATTCATTGCCATCTGTAGCTGCACTATAACCTGCAATGCCTCGAGCCATTATCACTGCATTCTGCAACTCAACCGAACTCGACAGCAACACACTTCCATCTGCTACTTCTTGAAAACCACCAGCTTCAGTACCCTCTAGCTAAGCTGCAACTGCAATACCAACACAATTACCAGCTCCTTGTTCAACTCCTCCTGTTACTGCATATTCTTCCATTATAGCTCAAAGACCTATCCTAACATTCATCTATACATCATCAGATCTATACACTGTCTCAGCTTAAGCCATCTCTCACAACTTTGAGCAACACAGTATCAGCGAGAGTAACACAAGAATAGAACAGCTGCACAATCACCATAACTTGCACCTCACTGCTCAACATAACCCCACAGATCCACATCATAACCACCTGAAAATTCAAAGTTATTCCTCCAATTTCAATTCCTGTAACTGCCACAACACTCTCAACTTTGCATTGCAACTCAACTACCAATTCCAGCTAATTCTCTTGACCACGACACCAGTATAAACTTCTTGCTGCTGCAATACAACAACATCACTAGCACCAATTAATTCCAGTATTTGCTTCCATATGAACCACCAGAGCAATGGCTTCACACTCCTTGCACATCTCAGATTCATAACCTAAAATCCCCTGTAATTTGCCTGCAACAGCCACCACCATATCATTTTCTTCTCAGGCACTGCTTTATTCTTCTCTTGTTCATCAGCATCCACATCCCTTGTTCTTTACAAGACTCATGACAAGCAACACCATAGCCTGACTACCACCAACCCTAGCTTCTGTAGCTTTCATCTTCTCAAATCCACAACAATTTTGAACCAAAACTGACATCTGATTCATACCCAGTTCCAAGATCATCTTTCTACCATCATTTAAAGCTTCAATCAAGAGCAGCAACAACATTTTCTGTAAAACCCTAACTACATTTCACTCATCCCTTCATCCCTGAATTTCTTGTTCAAACCCCATAACTTATTCCTTTCATTCTTCTTCTCACAGAAACTCCAATCTCAGCATCAACCCAGTCATTGCCTTATTCTTCTCACAAACCCTTAATCCTAATCAAATCGTTGGCAACACACAGATTCAGATTCAGATTTGAACCGAAACACATTTGAATCCTTGCCCTAATTCTTCTGCATCTGAGTTTGAATCTAAATTTCTGCTTCAATTTCAAATCTCTTAAACCCATGACCATCATCGTCTGCCTTCCTTCAATTCCATCATCACTTCATTAATATCACCTCTCTGGATTTTCTCATCGTTTCATTTCAGTTGAAAATGGTTTCAGACAACCATGGCCTCCATTTCTTCCACCAGCCACACTTCTATCTCCTTAGAGTTTTAGACCATGAATGAGAAAAACGTTTTCCCTGAAAGTTAGGGTTAGGTAATAGCTAGAAAAGCTATATGCATCCAGCTGTGGTGGTTAAGGGCTAACCAGTTCAAACATGGTTTGTCGGTTTCAGAAAACCGACAGCCTAATTCTCAGTTCAATTGTCAGTTCTAGAAGACTGACAGTTCATTCTTTACCTCCTTTTCGCGTGCCTTAGTCTGGTTCCAAGTATCACTCGCTAGTGAATTGATCTTTTTGCCCTTTTCGTTCCAGATGGACTTTTCATCTTCTTTTGCTCCAAATGACTCCAAAGTACCTGATTAGCTCAAAAGTAATCATAAGATACATAATTTACAAGAAAACTCGCAAAGAAAGCATAAACAATAGATAAATATCAAGGTGTTTACAACACCTATCAAATTCCCCCACACTTAGACTTTGCTAGTCCTCGAGCAAATCAAACAAAACAAACTTTAAAACATATAACTCCGTGTCGTCGAGGCTACGGTCACACTTAGCACGTATAACAAGCCTTTAAACCCCTAGGTGTCCCTAGCGGACGAGTTATAGTTTCGTGAGGGTTTACTAGAGATATACCCACAAAACCTACTTTTCCAACTTACTAGTTCTCCGTAATGATAGCATCCAACGCGCTAAGAAGACATAGAGATTCTGCACACTAATAATAAGAAGTTAGACACATAAATGAACACAATATCATCCTTAAAAGTTGAGAGAGAAATAACCATCCCTTCTCAAAAGAAATTCGGGTTCGGAGTGATCAAAAGTCTTGACTCTGCCTCACTAGAAAGGGTTTTATGATATTGCTCTCAATAATAAACAGCTTTTTATGGGTCACACATGTGTCCAGGTAGGAGTGAAGATAGAATCCTGCGACACATTGAATGGTAGGAAGGCAAAAACCCTCCGAAGTGTTTTGAAAACCCACATCTTTTATTCGTTTTGAAAACCCATTTTTTCTGACGATCTCTAAGAAAGGAAATCAACCACTTAATGAAGGTGGGAATATGCTTACTTACCTCGTTATCCGTTCGACGTGCAACTAGCACCACTCTCACAACATCCATAGAAACGTCTTCGGTCTTCAATCTTTTTCTTCATCTTCGTCTTCGGTCTTCAACTCTTGATGATAACTCTTGAACTTCGTAGAATCTTGACAATGTAACTCTTTTCCTCTAATTCCTTGTTGCTTGAAACTTCATTGTAGATATTCCTTCTTTCCATTGGCTTTATTGAAAGAATACAAAACTAAAAACGAACTATACAAACCCAAAATATGATACAGTGAATTTTTCTTGTCTCTTTTTTTTTTTCCAATATTTTTTTTTTCTTTTTTCATTCATTTTTTTTTTAATGAGACAAGAAAAATAAAACAAATACAAAATGAAAACGAAACAAAACAATAAAACTAGTAATGAACCTAAAGAAATTTTCTCTTGTCTTTTTTTTTTTTTTCAGACAAGAGAAAATAAAATACAAATAAAATAAAATAAAATAAAAATGTAAGTACAAAGGCCATGGTGTAAGTACTTTACCGCTTGATTCTTCACAACTTGTATGTCGCGATATCATAAACTTCTCGAACTCTCATCTTTATAATCTTCGCTCTTGTACAATAGTCTTCAACTTGTAAAAATTCTGCTCCTTATCTTGTTGCTTTACTTGAATCTGAAATCTGCCCATTTCTATACCGTTGCTTGTAAACCTTGAACGTCTTCAACTTTCCTTCGAATTCGTGATGCTCCTCTTGTTGATGATGATGGTGTTTCTATGGACCTGTTGGTGTAGAGAGAGATAAAGTGGATAGTGCTAACTGCGAACAAGATTACAAGTGGTATGTAAGTTAGCAATTCGATGTCACCATCATGATTGAAAAAATAGCACTCAAGAGATCAAAATAGTGCTTCTATGGTGGGAGGTTGGGCAGCTCACCATTCTGCCAGGAGTTTACGTACGGTGACACACACTCTAAAAGCACAAATTTAGACAGGTACAAAGAATTGAAGGTCGGTACCTCACATTATGTAACATGGGTAGTCTCCACTATAGGAGACCACTACTCTAATACCGAATTCAGTCTGCACCTTATTTGCCACCGGGATGGTTAAATCCAACTTTAACTCTCATACAATTAAGAAACCCGATCATGTTCTTTGTCATCTCTAAGTTCAGTCACTCTTATGAGATTCTCAATGTAATCTTAATGACATGTATACTATGTGACTCTAAACTAACTACAAGTTGGAGTTTTTTATTCACTGTTTTACACAAAAGTTGAAAATTTATGAGAAAAATTTACAATGCAAATGCTTAACCACTCCCCCACACTTAAACTTTACATTGTCCTCAATGTAAATTGAATCGTCCAAAGAAAGTCAAGGTGGGAAATCTTAACTGAAAAGTGACAAAAATCAGAAAAAGTAAAAACATGACAAGAAAAGAAAATAAAAGATAAAAGATACAAAACCTATGGGTTGCCTCCCATTTAGCGCTTGGTTTAACGTCATGCCGACTATGTCCTTGCTTTCTACGACTCCTCCAGAGGGAGTACTTCCACAAGATTAACTCCTTCCACGACATCCGAAGAGAAGTTCTCATAATATGGTTTCAACCGGTGCCCATTTACTTTAAGTTCATTTCATGTAGCTAAACTACGAATTTCCACTGCACCATGAGAAAACACATTAGTCACAATAAAAGGTCCAATCCAACGTAACCTTAATTTACCCGGAAATAATTGCAAGCGAGAAAAGCACTTTCTGCCCAATGCAAAATTGTTTCTTTGTAATCATATTATCATGAAATGCCTTCGTCTTTTCCTTGTAAATCCGTGAGCTTTCAAATGCATCATTGTGAATCTCCTCTATCTCTTGAAGTTGCAACTTCCTTTGCCTTCCAGCACCATCCAACTCCATATTGCACTGCTTAATAGCCCAAAACGCCTTATGCTCAATTTCAACGGGTAAGTGACAAGGTTTACCGTAAACAAGCCTAAAGGGAGACATCCCAATAGGTGTCTTGTATGCGGTTTTATACACCTACAAAACATCATTGAGTCGCATACTCCAATCTTTCCTTGTTGGATTCACCGTCTTCTCTAGAATGGATTTCACCTCTCGGTTGGAAACCTCGGCTTGTCCATTTGTTTGTGGATGGTAAGGAGTTACAATCCTATGCGACACATTGTACATCCTTAACAAAGTTTGCAAGAACTTGTTTTTGAAGTGTGAACCTCCATCGCTAATTATATCCTTTGGAATGCCAAACCTTGCAAATATATTAGCTTGCACGAAATCTGAAACAACTTTAGAATCATTAGTTGGGGTGGCCTTAGCTTCCACCCATTTCGAGACATAATCCACATCAAGCAAGATATAATAATTCCCACTAGACTTGACAAAAGGGCCCATAAAATCAATTTCCCATACATCAAAAACCTCAACAAATTGAATAATAGTTTGTGGCATTTGATTTCGAGCACCTAGATTGTCTGTTCTTTGGCACCTATCACATGTGGTACAAAATGCATGTGCATCCTTAAACAAAGTTGGCCAAAAGAAACCACATTCTAGTACCTTGAGAGCGGTTCTCTTGCTCCCAAAGTGTCCTCCACAAGCATATGAGTGGCAAAAAGACAAGATAGAATTAAATTCAAATTCGGGAACAAACCTTCGTATTACTTGGTCACTACAATGTTTCCATAAGTATGGATCATCCCATATGTATTGGTTTCCTAACTTCTTAAGTTTTTCCCTCTCATCACGAGACAAGTTCTTTGGGATTTGTTTAGAAACTAAGTAATTAACAATATCAGCATACCATGGTTCTCCAAAGGCAATTGAGAATAGTTGCTCATCCGGGAAACTTTCACGCAATGGGATAGTCTCATTGTACACATCAAGACGGCTCAAGTGATCCGCAACGGTGTTCTCAATTCCTTTCTTGTCTTTGATCTCAATATCAAACTCTTGCAAGAGTAATATCCATCGTATGAGCCTCGGTTTTGCCTCTTTCTTTGTAAGCAAGTACTTAAGCGCTGCATGATCAGAAAAGACAACAACTTTTGTACCAATTAGATAAGAGCGAAACTTTTCTAAAGCAAAAACAATGGCTAACAACTCTTTTTCAGTGGTTGTGTAGTTTTGTTGGGCCTCATTTAACGTTCTAGAAGCATAATAAATGGCATGAGGTATCTTCCCCACGCGCTGCCCAAGCACCTCACAAACCGCATAATCACTAGCATCACACATAAGCTCAAAGGGCTTGCTCCAATCCGGTGGTTTAATGATTAGGGGCTAAAATCAAAAGTTCTTTCAAACGATTGAATGCCTCCATACACCTTTCATCAAAGTTAAAAACCACATCTTTTTGTAATAAGTTACAAAGTGGTGATGCTATCTTGGAAAAGTCCTTGATGAATCTATGATAAAAACCTGCATGACCAAGAAAAGAGCGTATCTCCCTCACCGTAGTGGGAGGGGTTAAAGCACGAATAAGGTCTATCTTAGATTTATCGACTTCCAAGCCTTTAGAAGATATTATATGGCCTAAAACTATGCCATGAGTTACCATGAAATGGCACTTCTCCCAATTTAGCACAAGATTTGTTTCAACACATCGTTCAAGGATTAGTGATAAATTGTTCAAGCAAAGGTCAAATGAATCACCAAAGACACTAAAATCGTCCATGAACACTTCGATAATGTTTTCAACATATTCTGAAAAGATACTTACCATACACCTTTGAAAAGTAGCTGGAGCATTGCACAAGCCAAAAGGCATCCTTCTATAAGCAAAAGTACCGAATGGACAAGTGAAAGTGGTTTTCTCTTGGTCCTCCGGTGCTATCACAATCTGATTGTAACCTGAATAGCCATCAAGGAAGCAATAATAAGAGTGTCCAGCTAAACGTTCAAGCATTTGATCAATAAATGGTAAAGGAAAGTGATCTTTTCTAGTAGTGGCATTCAATTTTCTATAATCAATACAAACCCTCCAACCGGTTTGCACTCGAGTTGGGACAAGTTCGTTCTTATCATTTTCCACCACCGTCACACCTGATTTCTTTGGTACCACTTGTACCGGGCTTACCCACTTGCTATCGGATATGGGGTAGATAACACCCACGTCCAAAAGGTTGAGTATCTCCTTTTTCACAACTTCCATCATGGGAGGATTCAAACGACGTTGCGCTTCCCTTGTAGGCTTTGCATCGTCCTCCACACGGATCTTGTGCATACAAACGGCAGGGCTTATACCCTTGATATCGGCGATTGTCCATCCTATGGCCGTCTTGTATGTCCTTAGCACCCTTAGAAGTTTTTGCTCCTGTAATTCATTAAGCTCGTTAGAAATAATCACGGGTAAGTCTTCATTGTCACCCAAGTACAAGTACTTTAAGTGACTTGGAAGAGGTTTCAATTCTAACTTTGGAGATTTAACAATAGATGGTACAAGTTTTTCATCATTGCAAGGTAAAGAAACATATGAAATATTCTTAATCGCTGATTTTTCCGGTAATTAGTCAAGAGAACCAATGGTTTCTTTAATCTCATCACCATACTCAAAACCATCATCAATGGGTGTAGTGAGCACGGTTTCCAAAGTATCAACACCATTCAACTCAAACATTTGTTGCGCCAATGTGTCCATCACATCAATGGAGAAACAAGAGTGGACATCACTAGGATATCTCATCGTCTCGAAAATGTTGAAACGTATTATTTCTCCATCGAACTCCATAGTTAGCGTTCCCTTGTCCACATCAATAATGGTTTTCGCCGTTTTCATGAAGGGACGCCTAAGTAGCAATGGAAGAGACGAGTCCGGTGAACCTTCATCCATCTCTAACACGCAAAAGTCAGCTGGAAATACCAATTGATTAACCTGCATAAGAACATCCTCAACAATACCCATTGGGTAGACATTAGAACGATCGGCTAATTGCAACACAATTCCAGACTTTTTAAGAGGACCAAGATCAAGTGAATTATACATAGACGCAGGCATAACATTAACGGATGCACCTAATTCCAACATAGCTTTGTTAAATGTGGTGTTACCAATTGTGACGGGAATATCAAAGCTACCGGGATCCTTGTACTTAAGTGGGAGTTTGTGTTGTAAGATTGCCGAAGCATTCTCCCCCACACTAAGAACTTCATTACCTTTGAGTCTTTGTTTATTGGTACACAAGTCCTTCAACACCTTTGCATACTTTGGAACTTGCTTAATAGCATCTATGAGTGGTATGTTCACATGGATCTTCTTGAGAATGTCTAAAATCTCCTTTTCTAGTTCCGCCTTCTTGGAATTTGCAAATCTGCGAGGGAAAGGTAAAGGAGGAACATAAGTAGAAACCGGAGTGTTAGAGTTAGAAATAGGTACCTCAGAAGTTTGGGGAGAATCCTCATTTTTATCCTCCAAAACAGGTTCCTTTGGTGTTTCCACCTTGCCCGAATCAGTAACTTCGGGTTCCACAAGTTGTGTACCACTTCTCAATGTAATTGCATTGACACCCTCTTTTGGGTTGATAGGTTGAGAAGGGAGTTTCCCACCATTTTGTGCCTTCAATTGATTCAACTCAATAGCCATAGAACCAACTTGAGTTTGCAAATCCTTAACCGTACTCTCCATTCTTTGCATAAAAGATTTCAGCAACTCTTCCATATTGGACCCCATATTTTGAGGTTGTTGTTGTTGTTGAAATTGTTGTCTCGGCTGGAATTGTTGTTGTTGAGGTTGAAATCCACTCGAATAGTTGAAGGTAGGTTGTTGAACCGCTCCTTGCTTGTTGGCATAGCTAAAATTGGGGTGATCTCTCCATCCCGGATTGTAAGTGTCTGAGTAGGGATCATACCGTCTTTGTTGATTTGGAAAGACCGCATTAGCTTGCTCGTCCTCATAAGATTGAGAGGAACTTGGTATCACCGCAGCTGCAACTTGTTGCATCATTGCTGTCATGTTACCCATTTGTTGACGGAGTTCCTCGACCTCGCTCACTTCATTCACTTTCCTAAGAAGCACGTCTGAACCACGACTCAAGAATTGTTGGGAGTTTGCTGCCATGTTTTCAATCAACTCTTTAGCTTGTGCCACCGTTTTGCTCACTAGTGCACCACCACCCGCATCGTCAAGAAGATTCCTATCACTTGATTGGAGTCCTTCATAGAAGTATTGTATGATCATAGCGTCACTGAATTGGTGGTGAGGGCAGCTTGCCACCAATCTCTTGTATCGTTCCCAACATTCATATAAGGATTCTCCCACATTTTGCTTCATCCCACAAATCTCCTTTCGAATTTGAGTAGCCTTTGATGCAGGAAAATATCTCTCTAAAAAGAGTTTCTTCAGCCCATTCCATGTCGTGACACTTCCGGGCGGCAAATAGTACAACCAATCCTTAGCACTATCCATCAAAGAGAAACGAAAAACTTTCAATATTGCACCATCCGCCTCAACATCCGCTGGAAGCATAGCCATGACAATGGTATGGAAGTCCATAAGATGCTTGTTTGGGTCTTCATTCACCATGCCATGGAACTTTGGTAATTCTCTAAGCAATCCCGGCTTGATCTCAAAAGTAGAGTTTGTTTGAATACACCCATGTTGTGTATCAAGCCTATGAGAAGCTAACTCCTTGAGTGAACGATTTGCATCACCCATTGCTTCTTGTTTTTCTTCAAAAGGTGGTTCTTGTTCACCCGGAACCTCTTGTTCTAAAACGTCTTCTTCTTGCTGGAAAGTCTCTTCTTCCGTTTCCAACTCTTGTTCTTCTGTTGTATCTTGACTTGGTTGGAGTATTGTGCCTCTTCGAGTAGCTATCCCGCACCGTGGATAATTCCAATCTTTAGAAGCCATGGATTAGGTACCTGAAAACAATTCTCACAAACAAGTAAGAAACATGACAATACAACAAGAAGCAAAGATAAAAGCAAAAGCAAAAATAAGAAACTAAAAACTTAATAACTAGTCGTATGCCTCCCCGGCAACGGCGCCAAAATTTGATCGTTGTCGTATGCGTCAAAAATAATTTCACTTTCCTAAAGTATATGATAAGAAAGAGTTCGTTTCCACAGAGAGGCAATTGTAGTTATTATGTATTCAATTTCTTAAAGTAACCAATTGGGGGGATTTCTGATTTTTAAGTAAGCAATAAAAGTAAATTAAAACCAAAATAAATTGTAGGAAGTAATCAATAGAGAAAGATATTGGTCAAGGAATTCGTCTTCAATCTTAGACATGTGCTTGCATATATGATTAGAATTACAATTTAATCTCTTTTATTATCAAAAGCCTAGAGAATCAAGAGAGCAAGATAATCTATTAATTTCCTAAGTTCATCAACACACACATTAGAGTTGCGTATGTGAATTCTACCTAAAGAATAACCTAATGCCTTGCGCTAATTAAGTTCAATTCCTAGGAGCATTAAGTTTCAGAAATAGGCTAATCAATGCAATTGTCATACATTGCGCATAACAATTCGGACAATGGTCAAACTCTACATATGATTACGAGAGTGTATCACTACAAATCGTAAACATATTATGCTACTTGTATTCAGGGTTATCGCTTGATGAAAAACCCTGAAATAGCTATGGACAAGGATGCAAGTTCAATTAATTGGCCACTTAACTAACCAAACATCTAAGTCCTATCACAATACATCAATCATGTGATTATTAAAACAGTAGAGATTTAAACGATAATCAAGAGAGAAAACTAATACATAACTCAAGCACAAGTTTTAGAAATAGGACTACATCCTTAACCAATAATGTAGAATTTAGCTACTCATAGCTATGGAGTTCATCACAAAAATATGAATTGAATAAAGAAGAAGATGAACAAAAGCAAACCCTAGTAGCGTAAACAAAAGCGGCTCTCTCCTTAGCTTCCAAGAATAAAATGTGATATGAATTGTAGAAATCTTTCCTTTAAATAGCTTTGCTTTCCAAAATTAGGTCAAATCTCAAAGGTCCAATAGATAGAAGTCCACCAAGCCCATATGTGAGAAAAACCCATGTAGAAAATATGCACTGTCGCCGGAAAAATGGTATCATGGCCGGAAATCGGCCAGAGAAGTGACCGGAAAGTAGCTCAGGTGACCGGCAAAGTCCGCCCGGTCACCGGTCAACGAGTCAGCTCGGTCGGTCAACTGAGTCAGGACCGAGTCATTGAGTCAACTCAGTCAGTACCGAGTCATTGAGTCAACTCAGTCAGTACCGAGTCAGATGGAGTCAGGTTCTAACTAGCCTGACTGGGCTTGGCATGAGCCAAGGCCATTGCACTAGCCTAAGCTTGTGCAGCACCATCATTGTGCTGTAGCATTGCTCTCCAGACAAAATGGCCCTTTACTTCTAAACACCAGCTTCAATTCATCTGCTGCTTCTCACTCAAATAACTTCAAAACCACCATTTCAGTTCAGCTCAATTGCTGCAATTCATACTGCCCTGAGTTCCAATCTCCGCACCACCATGGCCTGCTCCAGTCAAACGACGGCAATCACATTCATTCATTTCCATTACTGGCAGCAACACCTGCAACTAAATCCACCACTGCCTCCGTCTAAATTTCACATCCAGCTCAACTTCCACCAGATGCAATTCATTACAAACCAAACTTAACCTGCCAAACTCAGCACCAGTTCACTAGCTCAAGTACAGATCCCATCTGCTACCAGCAATATCAATCCCTGCACCTTGTATAACAGCAACAACAGATCCTTCCCTGCCAATTTGCACATCAGCCATTGTTGCAGCTGCATGTCGTAACATTCATCTCAGCTGCAACTTCTTATTGCTGCAAACAACCACCAACTTCAGGCATTAGTTACATGACCAACACCCATCACAATCACCATTCATTGCCATATGTAGCTGCACTATAACCTGCAATGCCTCGATCCATTATCACTGCATTCTGCAACTCAACCGAACTCGACAGCAACACACTTCCATCTGCTACTTCTTGCAAACCACCAACTTCAGTACCCTCTAGCTAAGCTGCAACTGCAATACCAACACAATTACCAGCTCCTTGCTCAACTCCTCCTGTTACTGCATATTCTTCCATTGTAGCTCAAAGACCTGTCCTAACATTCATCTATACAAAGATCGAGATCTATACACCTTTGTCTCACTCAAGCCATCTCTCACAACTTTGAGCAACACAGTATCAGCGAGAGTAACACAAGAATAGAACAGCTGCACAATCACCATAAATTGCAGCTCACTGCTCAGCATAACCCCACAGATCCACATTATAACCACCTGAAACTTCAAAGTTATTCCTCCAATTTCAATTCATGTAACTGCCACAACAATCTCAACTTTACATTGCAACTCAACTACCAATTCCACCTAATTCTCTTGACCACGGCACCAGTATCAACTTCTTGCTGCTGCAACACAGCAACATCACTAGCACCAATTAATTCCAATATTTGCTTCCATATGAACCACCAGAGCAATGGATTCACACTCCTTGCATATCTCAGATTCATAACCTAAAATCCCCTGTAATTTTCCTGCAACAGCCACCACCATCTCATTTTCTTCTCAGGCACTGCTACATTCCTCTCTTGTTCATCAACATCCACATCCCTTGTTCTTTACAAGACTCATGACAAGCAACACCATAGCCTGACTACCACCAACCCTAGCTTCTGTAGCTTTCATCTTCTCAAATCCACAACAATTTTGAACCAAAACTGACATCTGATTCATACCAGTTCCAAGATCATCTTTCTACCATCATTTAAAGCTTCAATCAAGAGCAGCAACAACATTTTCTGTAAAACCCTAACTACATTTCACTCATCCCTTCATCCCTGAATTTCTTGTTCAAACCCCATAACTTATTCCTTTCATTCTTCTTCTCACAGAAACTCCAATCTCAGCATCAACCCAGTCATTGCCTTGTTCTTCTCACAAACCCTTAATCCTAATCAAATCGTTGGCAACACACAGATTCAGATTCAGATTTGAACCGAAACCCATTTGAATCCTTGCCCTAATTCTTCTGCATCTGAGTTTGAATCTAAATTTCTGCTTCAATTTCAAATCTCTTAAACCCATGATAATCATCGTCTGTCTTCCTTCAATTCCATCATCACTTCATTAATATCACCTCTCTGGATTTTCTCATCGTTTGATTTCAGATGAAAATGGTTTCAGACAACCATGGCCTCCATTTCTTCTACCAGCCACACTTTTATCTCCTCAGAGTTTTAGACCATGAATGAGAAAAATGTTTTCCCTGAAAGCTAGGGTTAGGTAATAGCTAGAAAAGCTATATGCATCCAGCTGTGGTGGTTAAAGGCTAACTAGTTCAAACATGGTTTGTCGGTTTCAGAAAACCGACAGCCTAATTCTCAGTTCTAGAAGACTGACAGTTCATTCTTCTCCTCCTTTTCGCGCGCCTTAGTCTGGTTCCAAGTATCACTCGCTAGTGAATTGATCTTTTTGCCCTTTTTGTTCCAGATGGACTTTTCATCTTCTTTTGCTCCAAATGACTCCAAAGTACCTGATTAGCTCAAAAGTAATCATAAGATACATAATTTACAAGAAAACTCTCAAAGAAAGCATAAACAATATATAAATATCAAGGTGTTTACAACACCTATCAATCGCACCAAACACAGATTGTTAGATCTTTTCGTGTTCCAAACAGTAAAGGAACAACAAATCTGTTCGGTAACAAATCTATTCAATATCAGTGATATGAGTTAGACAAAGGCTCTTCTGTTTAATCCAATAAACTCCTTTGTCGGATTTAGATCTATCTATCCAATAACTACCAAAGTAGTAGAGTTTAGATTTTTCAATCAAATATTGAATCTACCAAGATGCTATATAGTGATGCCGATCTACGCAACTAATCAATCAAATCTATCAAAGATAAACCGATTATAGTTGGATCCCAGCCGATCAAGTTTTGTGCACACCAAAGATTATGAAACCAATAAGAAATCTTCTTTGTCTTCAAATCTTCTTTAATCTTCAATAAACACCTGCACACCTGATCGCTGTCGTATGCGTCAAAAATAATTTCACTTTCCTAAAGTATATGATAAGAAAGAGTTCGTTTCCACAGAGAGGCAATTGTAGTTATTACGTAATCAATTTCCTAAAGTAACCACTTGGGGGGATTTCTGATTTTGTAAGCAATAAAAGTAAATTAAAAAGCAAAGTAAATTGTAGAAAGTAATCAATAGAGAAAGATATTGGTCAAGGAATTCATCTTCAATCTTAGACATGTTCTTGAATATATGATTAGAATTACGATTTAATCTCTTATATTATCAAAAGCCTAAAGAATCAAGAGAGCAATATAATCTATTAATTTCCTAAGTTCATCAACACACACATTAGAGTTGCGTATGTGAATTCTACCTAAAGAATAACCTAACGCCTTGCGCTAATTAAGTTCAATTCCTAGGAGCATTAAGTTTCAGAAAAAGGCTAATCAATGCAATTGTCATGCATTGCGCATAACAATTCGGACAATGGTCAAACTCTACATATGATTACGAGAGTGTATCACTACAAACCGTAAACATATTATGCTACTTGTATTCAGGGTTATCGCTTGATGAAAAACCCTAAAATAGCTATGGACTAGGATGCAAGTTCAATTAATTGGCCACTTAACTAATCAAACATCATAACCCTATCACAATACATCAATCATGTGATTATTAAAAATAGTAAAAGTATGAACGATAATCAAGAGAGAAAACTAATACATAACTCAAGCACAAGTTTTAGAAATAGGACTACATCCTTAACCAATAATATTAAATTTAGCTACTCATAGCTATGGAGTTCATCACAAAAATATCAATTGAATAAAAAAAGATGATGAACAAAAGCAAACCCTAGTTGCGTAAACAAAAGCGGCTCTTCCCTTTCTCCAAGAATAAAAACGCGTCTCCAAAAGTTGTAGGATTTCTCTTTTATAGCTCCTCTTGTTCCAAAATTAGGTCTAGTCTTCAAAGTCCATTAGATGAAAATCCACCAAGCCCATAAGAGAATGAAACCCATGTAGAAAATATGTCCAAAAATATATCGCTTTTAAAATCGGTATTATGGCGGAAATCGGCGGAGAAGTGACCGGAAAACGGCTCAGGTGACCGGCAAAGTCCACCCGGTCACCGGTCAATGAGTCAACTCGGTCGGTTTACTGAGTCAGGACCGAATCATTGAGTCAACTAGGTCAGTACCGAGTTAGATGGAGTCAGTTGGTACCAGTCAGATGAGTCAGGTCTGAGTAGCCTGACTGGGCTTGGCATGAGTTGACACCGCCTCGAGCTTGTCTATGTGTTGCACCATCATTGTGCAGCACCATATTGAGCCCTCTCTCCTGCAGCTTCACTCTTCTCTGCCAGGCCAATTACCAATCCAATGCAATTGTGATTCTTACTCAACCACCCATTGCCATCTTGAATCTCCCATAACAGCACAGTCAAATCATCGTTCCTGGCACCAACCCATACATTCAAATGCTCATAATCCATCCACCTGCAATTCCCTCGAATCCAAAGCATACATTTAATTCACTGCAACATCATCAACTTATCGCTGCCAACCCTCGTATCCGATTCATTTGCTACACAGTTCTTGAGCCAATCTCCATTACCTGCAGCTTCGCCTGCGACTCCATGTCTTTACATCAAGAACCCATAACTGCACCTCCATTCTGCAGCTCCAGTACTGTCATCATCATCACCGGATTCTCTCACTCAAGTACAAATCCCATCTGCTACCAGCAATATCAGTCCCTTATCACCATAGTCACTTCTATTTCAGCTTCTCCCTGACTTGTTCATCTACTGGCAATTTTAGCTCATTCCTTGCATTGCCATACAACCATTGTTCATTCTTCCTCCATCCGATCACACACACCAGCTACCACCAACTTCAGTTGTATTGCGACCATCCCCAGCTCCGTGCCTTTGCCACTGCAACCTCCTCCAGATTACAATACCACACAACAACAGCTCAGCCAAGATGAAGGCAACAACACCACTGCAAACCTATTAGCTCAAGCCTGTCCTAAACATTCATCTAATTTGTTGCAGCAGCTTCTCATATTCCAATTTCCATCGCCACCAGAACAATCACCAACTTGATTCATTCTGCACCTGTAACAACTCAAAAGCCTCAAACCACTAGACCACTGTATCCACTTCCAACTCAAAGCAACAGCACCAACAGCTACAATTCCTTATTCAGTCCATAAAAATCCCAGAGTACACACACCAGAACCCATTGCCATTTCAACATCAGGTCATCACCATCAGCAACATCTTCTCTGTGTCTTCATCACGGCATTAACACCAGAACCCTATATATGCTCTTCAATCAGTATTAACAATCCCATGTCTCGATTATTTCCAGCAAACCCGTGTTAATTCCACTGTCACTTGTCTTATTCAACTCCTTTTTATTCTTCTTGAACGATAATGAATCACCAGATCCATCAAAATAACCCTAACTCAATCTTGAGCAATTCTCTGCCAAATTCACCCCCAAAACTCTGTATCTGAAATTGAATCTCATATTCTCTTCTTCGCCAGTTCAATCGGCTCAAGTACACCACCAGAACCTTCTTTTATCTCTGAATTTCATCACATCTGTTGTTCAAGCCTCATCTGATTCAAATCCCCATTTAATTCTTTGATTGCAAACCCTAGATGTCAGCAAAAACACTCATCTCTAGCTTGTTCTTCTCGATTGATTCTTTAGCTAACATCAAACAGCATCTCGATCATCATCTTCCACAGCTCCACTTTCTCGGTCTCTCTGAAATACGGCGCCACCATTCTTCTCTCGTTTATGAACTTCAGGTGGATGTCTTAATGAAGACCATTCTCGGTTTCAGGATGGAGTAATAGATGATAAGATCTAATCATGGCACCCGTAAATAGGATAAGGGCTGCCCAACTAATTTGTGGCTTGTCGGTTTCAGAGAACCGACTGCTTATTTGCTTCCTTGCTCAACTGTCAGTTGCGGGGATCTGACATTTCATTCTTGCGCAACCTAGATGACTCCAACTATATAGCTCGCCTGCAAATTAGTCTTTTTGCCATTTTCGCTCCAAATGAATGATTTCTCCTTCTTTTGCTCCCAATGACTCCATTGCACCTAATACTCAAAAGTAAACATAAGATACACAATTCACAAGAAAAGTAGCAAAGAAAGCATAAACAATAGATGTAAATATAGGTGCTTTACAACACCTATCAACACCACAACATGAATCTCTTGTGATCAATCACACACAGAACGGAGTCTGTTAACAATGGATTATCATAAGACATCTTTATATCTACAAACAATTCTAAAGATCTTGTCGACACTTCGATCTAGTTTGAGTGAATCTTATATAAGAGGAGCAGATTCTCAAGAATAAACAAACTAGGTGCAATCAAAGTTCCACAACTGTTAGTCAATCAAATCAAATCGAAAACTAATAATACTGCAATTATCTAGTTTCCCACCAACGGTACTCGTAGAGCTTCTTGATCCCACAGAAGTCTTTAAACGAGCGGTCGTAAGAGATTTCGCCTAATAGGGTACTTTTCTCTCCGAATAGACGGCTCCACCAGTAACAACACAACAAGGTAGTTTTGCTGGCTCTTAGGATAGTTTACTCGAAATGCAAACTTGGGTATTTCTAGACCAAGGAAGTTTGGACACCAAGGAATTTCCAAAACCGAAATATTCTTAAGATATGCAATAAATGTCCAAATCAGTTTTCATAATTCCTGGAAATGCTCTGTCCAATATTAACCGAAATCTCACTAGAAAATCTCCAATTAGTAAATGCACGTTACCAATTTTTATTTTCCAGAGATATGCATTTTAATTGTTGGTAATTAAAAGCATATAAAATTAATAACATTAATTAAAAGATTCTCAATTTATTTCGGTCCGGGATCTCCTTTAGTTATTAAGGAATATCTTTGAACAATAAAAGACAAGAGTCATTGAACATGTTCAAAGTATGTCGACATCTTATTTCTTTGTAAATCCTCTTTCATATTTACAATCTTGGAATCGATTATACCACACTTCCAAAAAAGTTTAGAATTGGTTCATCTGATTTCCAAGAACTATGTGATTGATCAAATATCAATACACTAATCATGGGTTTACGGTTCTACCAAACACAAGGATCGGTTCTACCTTAATATGGTTACTAGGACCGGTTACATCAGTTACCAGGATCGGTTACTTCAATTACCAGGTTCGGTTACCATATTCTCATGGTATTACTTGTGATCGGTTACACTAGTCACTAGGATCGGTTACACCAATTACCAGGACCGGTTACGCCAATTACAAGGATCGATTACAACTCTTTTGTGATCGGTCATACCAATTACCAGGATCGGTTACACCAATAACAAATATCGATCATACCATCTAAGGTGATTACTTAGGATCGGTTACACTAATAAAAGTCATACCAATACATAAGTCAGGCATTGTGACTAGTTTTACCAAGATACATAACAAGTTATGATCGGTTCTACTAACTCACACATATTGGTAATCCAAAGATATGCAATGAGTAACAATACCAATAAGCCTAGCGATTTCCCTTTCGATTCATAAAACAAGTTCATGAATGTACTTACTTTAAACAAATGTAAACATTGTTTCCTAGGATGAAATCTTCTCCTTTACCCATACACATAATCACAATAGCATTCATACGATTATGTCGATGTCTTATATACGAAGTTCAAAAGATAAGCGTTATACTTCGTATTCTAATTCCTTAACACCGTGTCTACTAGATTCGCAGCTTCGCAGTTATGTTTTCAACATAGCACGACTTGAAAGATACGTTAGGAATGAAACAGTTCAAGTCACAATATTACTAACCTCAAGTGGAAGGATGATGTCGTCGTTGTAGCTCCTTACTTCTTCACATTCTTTAAATCTTCACGTAATACTTGTAATGTCTCATATCCTAATACTTTCAATCTAACCTATACGAAGTTGACTCTAGTACATAATCAAGCGACTCTTTAAATGAGTTTTGGTTCACTAAAATATGACAACCAAACTTGACATACCAACGCTTGGTGGGTTCAACCGAGCTATGCTCTAACAATCTCCCCCTTTGTCAATTTTAATGACAAAACTCTTACATCATATGGATAAACAAATTACAAGAATTCATTATACATACGCTTGATTCCCAAATTCAACAACACAATAACTTGTATACATTCAATCCATAAATGTCGTTGTTGACATTATAATAACAAATCTAATACTCCCTCTAAAGGTAAGATAGGTAGATTTTCAATCCGCACGTCTTTGTTATTCCCTTATCAATATGATATGCTACTTCCCCTTAGTATATGCTTTACTCTTTCGTTAGATATAACGTTTAAGCACCATTGTCCTTTCCTTTAGTGATACCAAATCAATACCAATTAATATCAATATCACTTGTTTACTACATATATTTCTCCCCCTTTTTGTCACAAAATGACAAAGGTACGAGCAAATAAAGAACAAACCGAAAGGATCTTACAAATCTCAAAAGACTTGCAACCAATAAGAGTTAAGCACGAGGGTTCCACACACCATTTTTGATAACCAATATCAAAACCGAAACTACAAAGTAATTTTGTTTTGATATGTTACTAAGGAATCAATTGCCCAAAGCAATTTTCCCTAATAGTTTAGCAAATCAAAAATCGACTAAGCACTTTAGTTCCTTTGCTAAACCGATTGCACAAATACAATCCCTTGTTCGATAAGACCAAAATAAAGATCAGAATTGACTCTATTTTTCTCATCAGGTTCTAATTATTCAAATAATAACTTAGACCTTTCACTTTTAAACAAGACAAGTACTAGGTTAGTTAACTAGCATTTATTGTTAAGGCATTCGATTAGACTTGAATAACCGAAACCTCCACTTTAATAAGTCTAACTAAGATCATAATTAACTTAGTTTCTCTTATCCGGAATCGAATTGGACTAAACAATTCATCCCGAAAACCTTTTCTTTTGTTAAGACATATACAATTCATACAAACCAAATAAATCAACTTGCATAATTATTTACCTCAACCGGAAGCAATTGAAACAACATAGATTAAAGCACCGCAATTGCACCATAAATTTTGTAAGCGTAAACGATTGATACCAAACAATAAAACAAGATAACAATAGTTTTTCTTAACCGGAAACAATTGAATCACACAGACATCCATACACAAACAATGGAATAAACATCAATTGTACCGAAATTTTGTTAAGCAAAAGCAATAAATATATGCAATAAAATCAGGCTTTTCTTAAACAGGAAAACGATTAACTAATAAAGTCGTTACCTCAAGTTGCGCATCCTCTTCTCCATTAATGTTTGCATCTTCCTAGGGAGAATTGATCCCAAAATATCACTATGTTGTCATCCTCTTGCAAGACAAAAGAACAACAACAACCAACCTTTACCAGAGAAAGGTTGAAAACCGGTTTTAACTTATGCAATGCAAAAGTTGAAAACCCTGAAACACATATGCTTTTATGCTAAACCAAACGATTCAACATATTGTGAATTTTCACATATTGTTTCAATCAGAACCCCTCATGATCCTTTGATAAAGCCTACCAACATGGGCTAGGACTCAATCCTGCTAAATCAAAAAGTCACCCAAACCATAAGGGTTCACATCATATGAGATCGAATATTAAGGTCAAGAAAACCGAAATCAAACATCCCATAAACATACATAGCAATAAGATAAAGCATTCAAGCACATGCTATGTAATTAAAAACTATCACACTAAAAATTATAAGCCAATAATTTTATTCATAAATAATAGTTTTATTCATAATAGGCTTTATTGAAATAATCAAAAACTAATGTCTATTTTTCAACATATTTTTCAAAGATCATCTTCAATTTCCTCAAATGTTTCAGGATCTTCATCAACAACATCTCGATTGATATCTCGGATTCTGCACACAGTACCTTGCTTATGTTCACAGGCTAAATCATTAACCTTTCGATTAATATTCCGAGCATACTCCATGTTACTGATTCCAAGTTTAATCAGCTTTCTTTGGTTACGGATAACAATTCTTAGTAGTTTTTCCCGTCTATGATGAGTTTCAATAGTACTGAGGAGGACTTGTCGTAGATTGATAATATCAATCTTAGAATCCAAACTATTTTGGACAAGGAGATGAGTCACATCTTCCTTTTCATTTTCTATATTTTCACAACCAGATTTCTTGAAGGTATCATCAAGATGAACAGTTTCCTTAGAAGTCATTCCACTCAAGGCTTTCAGAAGTTTTGCTTGAGATCTGGTTTGAGAATACATCCTTTAGCATAAGTTCTCAGACACGTTGAGTACATATACTTGAAATACCTTTAACACATACCAAACTTAGATATCAACCTTAAATAAATAATTCTGACAAGATTTGAAAGGATTTTCGCATCTTATGTGTTACTGATTCACAACTTTCTTCGAAAAGAAATTATCTTCTAGATCGGTATCAAGAGATACTTTTAGATAGGAAACTTATCTTGTTTTTACACAAGTTATTTGCAAGACAACTTTTCTACACATGAAGACAGAATATGCATCTTCAGGTAGATTGTGTAAACTCTCTATATTGAATAAGAGATTCTTGACAGGATACCGATTGCCCAGATATGTGTGCTTCCTTACATCAGTAGATTGGGCATTGTAAGGATGTACATTCCAACACGATTAAGCGTTGGGGTGAGGATCTTCCTCACCAAATACCTTTTGAGGAATTTCTTCCTTCTTTCTTTTAGGGACATTATCATGTTCCCTTGAGTGGGTTTTAAATCCATCCTCTTCATTAGAAATATTGCGAGATGCTATATCCTTGATTACATCTTGTGCCCAGGATGGTATGTTCCATGAACTTGAACCCGAGTGATATAGATCTGCCATTCGACAAATTGCTGATGTCTTTAGTTCAAAACAATCTATATGTCCTCTTAAGGTATCCATTCCTTGTTGGAATTATTTTTCTAAACACTTTTCTAGATATACCTTTCGACATGTCTCTGTAAGAAGATCTTCAATAAGGATCTTATTCCTTATTTGTGAATGTTCCAGCGATTGAGTAAGAATTTCACACTCTGTAGTCTGTTGATGAACTTCATTGCATAGAGCCATTTTTTGTTCCTCATAACCTATCAGATTATTTTGAAGACTTAGTGTTTCTCGCTTTCCTTCATAAATTCTTACATTCATTTAAACAATAAGTTCTAGGACATCATCTAGGCAGTCAGTGGTTTTTCCCTTTTCTGAATAGTTTTCAACATGCTTGAAAAATATTTCCAACACTTTTCGAAATTCAGAACTTGGGCAGACTAGTGAATTTAATCTCTTTTCACGGTTGGAAACATAAGATTTTTCACTAGAGATTGGACTCGGATCCAAAACATGTTTATTGAGTTTCGGATTCATTCTTTTCTGATCAGGAACCTGATTCGCAATCAAGTTATTGGTCATAGACTTTTTCTTTGATTTTCGAAAAGACTTACGAGACCAATTTCCATTGACCTTCTCTGAGATCTTATTCTCATTATCTCGACATACATTAACTGAGTTCTTCATAAGTTTAGCTTTGATTTTCTTATTTTGACTCATATCTTATAGGTTGGATCGCACCAAACACAGATTGTTAGATCTTTTCGTGTTTGCCTGCTTTGATACCAATTGAAAAGTCGAGGGTACCCAAATATACCTCAATCTAAAACTTTTCCACCTATAAGTTCTTTCTCCGAAAGTGATTGTCTATGGACAGAGTCGAGACAATACAACTAATCGGTTCACACTTCGTGTGATCATCTATGGATACGAGATCAAGACAATACGACAACAAGATAACTTGTGTGATTGACTATGGATTCAAGATCGAGACAATACAACAACGAAGTATGTTTACTTGATAAAAGGTTCGGACTTAACCAAACACAATAGGATTGCTATCAAGTAAATAGGAATTAGTGTTTGTGTAATTTACTTCTAATTATAATAAAACAATTATAATTGCGGAAATAGAAAAGTAAAAGACACAACAAGATTTTGTTAACGAGGAAACCGAAAATGCACAAAAACCCCGAGACCTTGTCCAGAATTGAATACTCTCAGGATTAAGCCGCTATACAAAATCTAAACCAACTTCGTATAGTTGAGACCAAGCAACTAAACCTATAGTTCACCTAGTTCGTCTGTATCCTTGCGCCTCCAACTTGCAGTAAGTCACGCACTTGGAACGATTCCTTTGGTTCGTATTCCAAACAGTAAAGGAACAACAAATATGTTCGGTAACAACTCTTTTCAATCAAGTGATATGAGTTCGACAAAAGGCTCTCCCGTTTATCCCAATAAACTCCTTTGTCAGGTCCTTAGATCTATCTTATCAACAATTACCAAAGTTATTATTAAGATTTTGCAATCAATACTTTTAATCACAAAGAAACGTATTGATGCCGATCTACTCAACTAATCAATCAAATATATCACAAAGATAAACCGATTATAGTTGGATCCTCCAGCCGAAACAAGTATTGTGCACACCAAAGATTATGAACCAAAATCATAAATCTTCTTCGTCTTCAAATCTTCTTAAATCTTCAATAAACACCTGCACACAATCAACTTGAATCTCTTGTGATCAATCACACAACGAACGAGTCTCATTAACAATGGATTATCACAAGACGTCTTTAGATCTACAAACAGTCTAAAGATCCTCGTCAAAACTTCGATCTAGTTTGAGTGAATCTTATATCATAAGAGAAGATTCTCAAGCATAAACAAACTAGGTGCAACAAAAGTTCAACAACCGTTAGTCAATCAAATCAATCGAAAACTAATAATAAACCGCAATTATCTATTTTCCCACCAACGGTACTAATAGAGCTTCTCAATCCCAAAGAAGTCTTTAAACCGAGCGGCCGTAAGAGATTTCGCCTAATTAGTGTAGTAGCAGGATTTCCCACACTACACCCCTTACTCGATTTTGCTTAATTAATCCATTGAAAGATGTAAGATCAAGAGTATTTATTGATTGAATTCATGAAGTGTTTACACAGAAAAATAGAATTACACTTAGAAGTTAAAACACTCTTAAACTTTCTCTCTCCTAATGACTTGCTCAACAATTCCAAAAAGATCTCTCTTTCTACAGACTCATTTAGCCCTTTATATAGGGTAATACATAGTGGATGACAGCTAAGCTACCCTTTATTTTCGGGAATGTCTCGCGAAGTGTCGCAGGTGCACAAACATTCACTCTCGCGACACTTCTTAACTCTCGCCAGGTTTTGTGTCTTCCAATTGTTTTGGGTGTCGTTATTTATCGCGTCGTTTATTGTAGCTCCCTGCGACTCCCTCGCGACACCGTCGTTTATTAATCTCGCGAGCCTTGTACATTGCGATATTATGATCCTACATCTTGCCTCTTTTTCCTTGAATATTGCTTAACAAGCGATCTTTAAGGAAAAATCCATTGTGGTAACGATCTTTGATTTTTGTTGATGAAGGAACGAGCAAAAGAATACTTTCCTTGAAAAGTACGTACTTGCCTCTATTCTTTTGCAAAGTTCCGAAGCTTCTTTGAGATATATAAGAAGTATCGTCTCCTATCTCTTCTCATATTTCTCCTGCGAGGGGAAGAATATCTTAAGATTTTTACAATATTGTTGCCGCGACTGCTTATCTTTAGATTCTTCAGTTTTGTACTTTTACACGGATTTTGATTATTAATGTCTTCTCTTGACACGTCTCTTTCAACCACTTTTTCTTGACCGTTCATGTCTCTTCGCATTAAATGACCTCGTTTTTCTCGAGGATCTTTCTCCCTATATATAGTTTTCTTTTCCCCTCCTTTTCATTCTTTAGTTTCTCTCTGCAACCTTTCTTTGACTCTCTCCTTCCGCAATTTGCGCTCCTGCTACTGCAAATCTTTTCTTCGTCCTTTCTAGTGCTGATCCTAACCTTTAACATCCCATCCATTCCCATACTGATAATGGCTTCCATTAGTCGTGCATACAAAACTTCTTTTGAGGAAGTTCAACAGAAGTTGCTCGAAAAGGGTTTTACTCTATCAACCATTCCTGATCAAGAACCTTCATCTATCCTTTCTGCCAAGCTGTTTTCTGATCATCAATGTGATGATCAAAAGATTATAGTCTCAGGTCGACTTCTCCAGGACTTCCCATTCCCTTGTACAATCCTGAGTTGCCTTTATTTTATGAAATTTTGGCCCATGAAAAATTCTCTCGGGCTGTTTATCAATTAAGTGGCGATTGTATTCGCCTGATGCTTGAGTTCGCGAGCCGCGGTGTAGGCAAGGGATCTTTATACCATAACTCTGTCAGAAATCCCAAATTCGCAGACTTGGAAATAGCTGTTGAGAAATACACTTTGTGGAAAACTTTTTTTTGAAATTACGCAGTGATAACTATGGTGAATGTGAAATCTCGCCATGCGTTCACTTTGAAGAAAAGGATAATGTCCTCAAGATAAATTACTCATGCAAGACATTGATTGGCACCTGGCAATAATACTTCTCCTCGTCATTCCAAAGATGAGAAATGGTGGGTCGTACCCTTGATCTTAAACGGCCCTTACATCGCGGGCTCGCATATTCTTCCCGCGAATCTCGCAGATATCATCCTTGGGAATTCAAATGGCCTGAGAAGAAGAAAGAGGTATGTTTCCGCTTCAAATTTTGCTTTCGCAACTTTCTTTCTATAATTGCTGAGTTTGTGAAATCTTTCAGATAACCAGGTTGAGAAGAAGCTACAAAAAGGATCCGTCGGAGGATACTCTGACATTGCTTCGATCACTTACGAGTGAAGTAAGAAACACTTCCTTTCTTCTTATTTAAAACAATATTGTTGCCTCTGTTTCTTATCTTTACGCGTATGCGAAGGTTGGAGTTGAAGAAACTATTGCTGCGAAGATTAAAAGTAAGGGTAAAACAGTCGCTCGCAAAGATAAATCTTCCGCTCCATTATCTAAGAAACGAAAGGTTCAGTCTTCTTCTCGCCTTAACTCAAGTTCTGAATCTCCTGACGAGGATAACCATGATTCGAATCCTTCTCTCGCCAAGAAGATTCCGTCAACCAGTTCTTCTATGGATCAGTTATCAAGCATCTTCTCAGACTGTTTCCAAGGAATGGGAGATGCTCCCCTAGCATCCCTTTGTGGAGCTCTCGCGAACGTGTGTAATGCTGCTTTACTGGAAGGCAATAATTCATTCAATGGAGTCTCTAGAGTTGTGTCTCCTGACCTTTTGAATGCACTTGGGTCTCTGGTATGTGCGCAAATCATACTTCCACTAACTAACTTTAAATTGTTTAAGTATATATATGTTTTAATGATTTTTCTATCTTCTTTTATAGGTTGGAAGAACTTCCTTTGTAGTTGCCTCGGACCTTGAGAGAAGACATAACAGACCTTGAAAAGAGGAATTCCCAATTGAACAAGAGGATTCGAGAGTTAGAAATTGAAACTGCGTCATCTCGCGATAAAGACGAGAGAATTCAAAAGTTAAATACCGAACTTGACTCCCAAAAGGATAAGGTGTCCACTCTTCAAAACGCCAATCGAAGAACTTTATGGTATAAAATTTTACCTCCTTTTACTATTTTTATTTTATCGGTCGCATATTGCTACCTAACTTATTACTTTCGCAGATGTATATAATCTCTCCGATGAGGCTATTCTTCTCCATACATTTCCTGATCCTATGGATAATAACCTTCTTCTCGCTCACCTCAACAACTCTTTAAGTAGTTCATCGAACAAAATTAACTCTCTTTCATTAAATGAACTTGGACCAAATATCGTCTTTTAGAAATTGAGCATAGATCTGGTTTAAGTCTTTGCCAACCAATTTAAAAACGAATGTTTCTCGAGTCCCATAAAGAAACCAAAATTTTGAGGAAGAAAATTAGTGACCATATAGATGATAAAGATCGCATTGCTAATAATGGTGCACAGGCATTAGCAACATTTCAAAAATCTCTCCTTGAATTACAAATTGAGCGAGATGAATTGCTTCGCCAGAATTCCTTGCTTAGTGAGCGAGAAGATCAAATTCGTTCTCTCCTTGTTATAAACAGTGACGACGAATTCGCCTGGGCTGCGAAAATTTTAGATAATGCCAGAAATAACCTAGGTGTTGATGTTAGTCTTCACGCCGAGCATACTTCCTTGGTTAAAGATATGATATCTGACAGAGAAGGTTGCTTATTATACCTTGTTGTTTCTTACTTCTGTTGTACCGCTTGTAAATTATTAATCTTGTGGTTATCTCTTTGTAGAATCCGAGAAAAGATTTCGGGCTAGGATTACAGAGCTTGAATCGAAAAAGAACAACTCATAAGAATTTTCCAAATGAAATTGAAGAACTCGAATCCAGAAAAGAACATTTCATAAAAGAATCTCTCCCTTCGCGAGAATAGATATTCCAAGCTGAAGAAACAATTTCTAACGACAGTGGAGAACTTTAGTAATGATGTTGTTCGTTTTCGCAATGGAGGCATGGAGTATGTTTGTAAGGACCACAATATCCCTCTGCATTCATATCCCTGTCTTCTTGAAAAGGTTCCTGAGAATCTACCTGTCTCAGACGTTTCTGATAGCGAGGCTGGCGAAGAAGAAAATTCTGCGATGAGAATAATCGAGGCGAAGAATCAGATGAAGAAGAGGAATCACCAAAGAGATAACTCTTTTTGTTTTCTTTCTCTGCTTGTAATATCTGTACATTTCTGTATTCTTATTATAGTGTATTTCTTGGATTTTTCCCCCTTGAATTCAATCTTCACTCCCCCTTTTTTGGTAGTTCTTCCTTGTAATATAATCGGCTAACTAACATTATTGATGTATAACTCTTTCATCAGAAGATGAATAACAATATTCCATCTTTTCCATTCCCATACTTGCCT
The DNA here is from genome assembly GCA_023531295.1 of Papaver armeniacum. Classification (NCBI taxonomy): domain Eukaryota; kingdom Viridiplantae; phylum Streptophyta; class Magnoliopsida; order Ranunculales; family Papaveraceae; genus Papaver; species Papaver armeniacum. The sequence goes on along the minus strand of JAJJWW010010606.1, from coordinate 135,108 downwards.
CTGTCTAAAATCTTCAGATGGAAGATTTTAGTTGTCATCATGTAAGTGGTTGAATAATAATTTTATTGTTATTGAAATGTATTGTTGCGACGAGGTCGCAGGTATCTTCATAAATCAAGAATTCTGCTTGCCTTGCCTTATCTTCATAAATGTATTTTATCTCTTCTCATTGCGACAAGGTCGCAAGCCGCCCTTACATTTTCAAGTAAGGGCCCATTGACCCTGCCTTGTCATTTTTGTGTGGTCTTCCGAGTTAGACCTCCCTAATTAGAGGTCTTCCCCTGCCACCTTTTATTGCGACAAAATCGCGACATCTTACACTTGCATGTAAAGACCCATTGATCTTGCCTTATCATTTTCCAAGTATTTTTGCCTCTGCAGGATGTTTTAGTTGCGACAATATGACAGGCCTATATATCCTTGCGAACACATAGCCCCATGACATTGCCGTCGTGCGACGAAATCGCAGGACGTCCGTACACTTTCGTGTAAAGACCCATTGATCTCGCCTTACCCTCGCGTTAGTATTATTGCCTCTGCAGATCATTGCACAAATATGACGAGCCTAAATTCTCTTGCGAAACATAGCCTTATGACATTTGCGTACCGTTTTGACACCCCCTAATGGAGAGCGTCGCCCTTATCATCTCCCCAGGTTGCCCCTTCAAGGAGGCGAAACATCGGCCATACAAGACTAGCTCCTCCCATCCGGTCTTAACAACAACCGGTTGTTTTCGCACCCTCTTATCCCTTATACTTATATGGTTTATGGTTACGAGACTGCACCCTAAGTGGAGTTTTCTTCGAGCGAGTGCAACATATGCCAAGACTTGCCAAGAATGGCCGGTAGGTTCATCCATCCCGGGCACTGCGGCTCAACCGTGTACCTCGGCGCCTTGAGCATACATCGACTCCTAAGAAGAGACCCTCGGTCGCCCAACCCCGTATAACCTTATATATATAGTTGGGAATCCAAGGTACCTCTTCCGGATAGGCTTTCATGGGCCCCAAATTTTCATGACTCGGGCTTCGGGAGCGGTGTAACCTTCCCCCGAGCCATGTCGAGAGATACCCCTTATATGACGCACTTTAGGTCTTACATTTGCCTCTTACGAAATGTTATTCGCGAACTAGGTGTACGCCATAAAGGTTCGTCCCATTCATTTACTCATTCATCTTTGTTAAATCATTCAATCATTCAATCATTCATGTTTCATTATTTGTTAATATTTGTTTGCGAAGTATTCGCCAAATTCCATTTCATTTGTTGTGTCTTTATCTCTTTCTTAATCGAATTCTCATTTACCCTTGATCGCAAGATTCTCGCACATCATTACTTCAATTGCTACTTTTCCTCCTGCTTTTGTTGACTATTCACTTCTTATGCCTTTTGTTCCTCATATCCTTCGCTCCTTTATTATCATAACATTACGCTGTTTCTAGGCATTCACCTCGCGAGGTATGTTCGGTCCTTACTTCTATAACATCTACCATCGGTTTTCCTTTCTCTGCTCATCTCTCACATGTTGCTTCCAACCCTTTCTTTTGGCATTTCTTTCTTCGCACTTTCTACATCGACCTCATGACATTGCTTTGTGACTCCTTCCAATCTCCCCCGTATAATACCAATGCCATTTGGATGTGGGAATTTTATGCATTGATGATATGTTGATGCGACTCCCAAGATTACATGAAGCCATGGCCTCCCAATCAGCGCATTATATGGAGATTCCACGTCAACCACACGAAATAAGATATCGATTGATAATCCTTGTAGAGGTATTCTCATGTGAACCTCTCCCTTTGGTTTGTTTGCGAGTGCCATTAAAGCCATATATCTTGTATGTCGAGGGGATCAAATCCTCATCTTTTCCTCCCATCGTCTTGTAAGTATGGTAAAAGAGAATATTTACCGAACTTCCTGTCGATTAGGATTCGATTGATCGCCCAACAAGCTTCGCTTCATCATCTTCTCCATCAATCGGTTTCGGGTTAATCTCTAATTTTACAACCAACGGGCTATCATGTGTTTCTCTTCCTTTTGGCACTTCATCTGCGAGAGAAAGAAATAGTCTTGATTGCCACTTTTCTAATCAAGCGTCGTTCTCGCCAGACTCATTATTTCTTTATCATCAGCATCTCTCGCAAAGACTCTACTGAGCACGTTGTCATGAAAATCTTCGATTGTGCGATAAGAGTGGACGATAGAGTTGCAATTCAAATTTTTGGCTTTCGTTCCGATTTCTATCACAAATGTTTCCTTTCCTTTCGCTGACAACCGTTCGTGCATTTCTCGGTGGTGGTGGTAATGTCCGGCCTTTTTCTTCTCCTTTTTAGAAAGTGATTCACTTCCCTTGATCAATCATCCCGAGAATAATTCTCTTTACGTTTCTGCATCGTTTGTTTGATGTCCATGGAAGCGATGGTAAGAACAAAACTCATGACTTACATCGCCCGGTGGTGGTTCCATCCCCGCGTTCCAAGGTGCTGGTACATCTTCCATCACAAGTATAGCCTCCCAGATCTTTTCCACACTAGCATTCAGTGGAGGCATCTTAATTGGTTCCCATACTATTTTGCGGCTTCTCTGCCCTCCATGGTTATATTGCCTTCGTCCACCGTAAGTTTCTTGCACATGATCTAGCCTCTGAATCTTATTATTGCTGTATTACGGTTATAGTAGTTCCTTTCTTGTTCAAATTCCTCCCGGTCATGGCTTCCCATAGCTACTATCTTCCGCTGTCCCTCATCAGCCTTCCTTCCCTTCTTGTCCTTGCGAAGTGCTCGCCATCAGTATTGATGAACTGAGGTAACAAGCTTGCGTTCGCAGCATTCGAGTTTGTGTTCGCGACTGGATAAGAATTCATTTCATTCTGTCTTTCTTCTAAGGCGATATATTCTTCCTGTAACTCTCGCAGTTCTGCCATCGTGATTGTATTTTTAACTCTAAAAATTTGAATGTATAACAAGTTAGTCGCGAAGAGAGCATTCACAAATGAGAGGATGAGATATCTTTCCTCAACCCGTCCTGCCATTTCGCTACATGGTTCTCCATCTTATTGTCAATCGCCTTAAGCTCTCGCCAACCCTTTGTTTCAACCCGAATACATCTTCAATACCTGGTCGTGAAGAGTTGTTACTTATGTATGCTCCTAGGAATGTGGCTTGTAAATGATTAAATGATGTGATTGTGTTCCTTGGTAGACCCTCAAACCATTTTAGTGCTTCTCCAATTAGGCTTGATGCGAAATATTTACACAAATATAGCATCATGATTCTCCCATTGCAACATACACCTCATATAGGCCTTGATATCTTTGTACCGCACAGGTTGTTCCATCGAAGATGTTTGTTAATGCAGGGAGATTGCACTTAGGAGGTATTCCTCCCATCTGTACTTCTAGCGTGAAGGGGTTCTTCGCAGCTTCTGCGATGGCTTCGTCCAATTGTTTCCTTCCTCCTTCCCTTCTACTGTTCAACAATCCTCTAATTTCTGCCAGTTCTCTTAAGATTTGTTCATTTGCTTCAGGATTTGATTCTACTGGTCTTTTTAACTCTGCTTCTCTCCTTCTTCGCTCGTGCCTATCTTGACCTTCCTGCTCGTCATTTTCTCCTCTTCTTTCTCTGCGACGCTCTTCTTCGTTTCTTTCGTCAATTCGCACGCCATTGTATCGGTTGTTCTCTCCTCTTGGCTGTCTCTCAGCTCTCATCTGCACCCTCTCATATTCTTCATTAATATTTCTATTAGTACGATTTTGTTCCCTCCTTCTTTCTCGGTTATCATGGTTATTCTGCCGGATTGCCTCCTCTATCTCTTGATTTTCCATTTCTTCTCTTAGCCTTTCTCTCTCTCGCGAGCTAGCCGCGCTTGTTCAATGTAGTGTCTCTCAATGTCATCCTCGATCTCTCGGTTTCTTCTCAGTTCTTCTCTCCCGTGCAAGATTATTCTCCCTTCAGCAGCTGGGTCATTCGGTTCTTGGAGTTGCATGTTTCCTTGATTTTCCCTATTCCGCTCATTTTGAAGATTTTGGGTCTGAGGAATATAACGATCTTCTATTTCTTCTCTTCTCTCGCCATGCTCTGTACTCGGGTTTTGTGTTTCTTCCTCGGTACTTTCTGTTGGTAAAACTCTCCTTCTCTCTTCTCTATTCGATCTTGAACTTGATCTCACGCTACTTCTAGATCTCCTATTTTGCAACCTCATATTTTCCATCCTCAATTCATGATTCTGTCTTGTCAAGTTTGCTCGTTCCTCTGCCTCTAGCCGTCTCTCTTCGTGTATTGTTTGTCTCAATCTTTCTAATGCTGTGATTTCTTCATTTTCTCCATTCATTCCTTGCTCTCCTTGTCCATTGTTCACCAGCTGCTGCTCATCTTCTCTCTCGTCTTCAGAATCAGATCTCCAAGTATGTACACTTACTCTATCCTAATCCTCACTAGCGTTTGCTTTGGGGAGATTGGTGGCGATTTTGATCTTCTCCATCATTTCTCCTATTCATCCTTGATGATTCTCCTGTTTCATTCCTCCTTTCTCCAGCAAGTCTCCCACTTCTTCTTACAATCGTTGGTTGCCCTTGTACATTTCTTCTTCTAGCCATTTTTCTTTTTCAATGAATTCTTGAGTATCTTCTCCAAATCCTTTTTCTGTTAATCCAAATTCTTTCCAATTTCTACGTCAATCACTGCTCCGTCCCTGTTTCTAGCGCATATGTAGTAGCAGGATTTCCCACACTACACCCCTTACTCGATTTTGCTTAATTAATCCATTGAAAGATGTAAGATCAAGAGTATTTATTGATTGAATTCATGAAGTGTTTACACGAGAAAAATAGAACTACACTTAGAAGTTAAAACACTCTTAAACTTTCTCTCTCCTAATGACTTGCTCAACAATTCCAAAAAGATCTGATATTATGATCCTACAATTAGGTTACTTTCCTATCCGAATAGGCGGCTCCACCAGTAACAACATAACTAGGTAGTTTTGCTGGCTCTGAGGATTAGTTTGCTTGAAATGCAAACGTCAATATTTATAGACCAAGGAAGTTTGGACACCAAGGAATTTCCAAAACCGAAAATATTCTCAAGATATGCAATATATTTCCAAATTCGGTTTCCATAATTCTGGAAATGCTTTGTCCAAATATTGACCAAAATCTCGAGAGAAAATCTCCAATTAGTAAATGCACATTACCAATTTTTATTTTCTAAAGATATGCATTTTAATTGTTGGAAATTAAAAGCAAATAAAACTAAAAACCTTAATTAAAAGATTCTCAATTTATTTCGATCCGGGATTCTCCTTTAGCTATTAAGAAATATCTTTGAACAATAAAAGATAAGCGTTACTGCACATGTTCAAAGTATGTCGACATCTCTACTTTGTAAGTCCTTTTTCATACTTACAATCTTGGAACCGATTTGCCACACTTCCAAACAAGTTTAGAATTGGTTCATATGACTTCCAAGAACTATGTGATTGATTATCCTATCAAATCAACAAACATGGGTTTCACGGTTCTACCAAAACAAGTTTCAGTTCTACCTCCATGTGATTACTAGAATTAGTCACGCTATTTACCAAAAGTTGGCTGACTAGGTACTAGGATCGGTTCCCACATATATATATGGTATCTAACTTGTATTTGGTGCACATGTCCATAGGATCGGTTCCCAATAACTAAAAACGTGTTGCACATGTTCATAGGATCGGTTCCCAATAACTAGAAACTTGATGCACCTCTTACAGGGATCGATTCCCCTTTTGTGATCGGTTCCACCTCTTACTAGGATCGGTTGGTCATACCAATTATAACAAATCGATCATACCATCTCAGGTGATTACTTAAGATCGGTTTCACTAATAAAAGTCATACCAATACATAAGTCAGGCCTTGTGAATATTTTTACGAAGATACATAAACAAGTTATGAGCGGTTATACTAAACACACATATTGGTAGTTCAAAATATATGCAATGAATAACAATAACAATAAGCCTAGCGATTTCCCTTTCGATTCAAAAAACAAGTTTATGAATGTACTTCCTTTAAACGAATGTAAAACATTGTTTCCTATGATGAAATCTTCACCTCATACCCATACATAATCACAATAGCATTCAAACGATTATGTCGATGTCTTATATACGAAGTTCAAAAGATAAGCGTTATACTTCGTACTGTATTCCTTAATACTACGTCTAACTAGAGTATAATCATTCATAGCTTCGCAGTTTTTTTTCTTCAATATGCACGACTTGAAAGATACTTTAGGGAATGAAACAGTTCAAGTCAAATATTACTAACCTCAAGTGGAAGGATGATGTCGTCGTTGTAGCTCCTTACTTCTTCACATTCTTCAAGTCTTCATGTAATACTTGTAATGTCTCATATCCTAATACTTTCAAGCTAACCTATACGAAGTTGAATCTAGTACATAATCAAGCGACTCTTTAAATGAGTTTTGGTTCACTAAAATATGACAACCAAACTTGACATACCAACGCTTGGTGGGTGCAACCTAGCTATGCTCTAACAAGTTTCAATCGGAACACCTTATGATCCTTTGATAAAGCCTACCAACATGGGCTAGAACTTAATCCCGCTAAATCAAAAAGCCACACAAACCATATGGGTTCACACATCATATGAGATCGAATATTAGGTTATGAGAACCGAAACCAATCATCCCATAAACAATTTCTAATTTGTGTAGCAGTAAGTGCTACAAAAGTAGATTGCATGAACAATGCATAATAGTTTTTTTTTTTTTAACAAATTATTAAACTTAAATTGTGTCTGAACACTTCATGCTAAAAAGAATACAAAAACAACAAACTTAAAAGTTTTTACAACACTTCAAATAGTAAGATCAAAAGATAGACTAGTCCTAAGATTGTATGCAAAAAAAATAGGACTAAGAAAATTAAGAGCTTGAGTTGGTGTCACTTAGACCAAGTTCTTCTTCAGATTATGTGTCCTTGTAATCCTGAGCAATCTTTGTAAGATCTGCAGCAAGTTCTGGAAACTTGTTTGATGCAAAGATAACTTGACGCTCGAGGCAGTCTTTCCTCCTACTAAGCCTTCGATAAAAGGTTTCAAGATCAAACTCTTGCATAGGAGTATTTGAAGCAGCACTTGTACTTGTTCCAACATGACTTTGTCCTCTCAATCTATTGATAATAGAGCGATTATGTGGTTTTGGTACAAGTCTTTGAGAATCATTGGCACCAATTTCAAGGACACTGCAAATCCTAGTGATAAGCTATGGAAAACCCATGCTTTTGCCACTACTCCGCATTCTTATCATCTGTCTGATAATGAAACCACAAAAGTCAAAGTTAGGATTATAAATTACCATATGATAAATCAGTTCTGCCACGTCTCGACTCCACATCACCTTGTGAATTTTACTAGGTGCCAAATTGGGTACAACAAGTTTTCCAAAGAACTTAAGATATTCTGGAACATCATTGATACAGATACTATTTCCACTCCAAGTCTTTCGACCAAGGACTTCTGCAATTTGTTCTTTGTTGAAATCATTACTTCCAGGACGAAAGGTGTTTTCAAGGCTGCGTCCCAGAAGATAACCTACCACACTTTTATTCACTTCAAAGCAACGTTTTCGAACCATAGTGAAGAATTTGCACCTTTTAGCATCCATAGCATACATATTACCATAAAATTCTGCAGTCAGCAAAGGAGACCCAGTATAGTTACCCGTGTGAATGTCACCCCAATCGTCACGGCTGTGATACCGACTTACATGCTCCGGAAGATCAACATGCACAAATTTATTCTCAACAATAATTTTCTTATCATGGATTGACATGTATTTATCAAGGCAGTCTTGATTGACAAATAAAGTTGTGAGTTGATATCGAAGATCATGGTTGGCAGGGAATCAATAGTTTCATCAGAGAAGACAAAATTTGGGGTACCTCTTATATGGGTTCGGTTCGAACTTTCTCCTCTAGTGAAATCCCTATTATGCATGTTACTAGGTTTTTTGTAAGAACTAGTAAATTCAAAAAAGAGTAGAAGAAACTTGCACCTAAAATTCTCTGTTGATATTCGAACTTCTCCTTTCGAAGGGAAGTTGAAGAAAATCCCAAGTACCCTTTGAAGATTAAGTGGGTGTGAAACAAATTTTTGTTTTGAATTCAAGAGAGAATCAAAACTTCTTTTGTTTTTCGGTTTAAAGTTGAACTTTTCTCTTTCTTTCGGACAGTTCGAAGAAGGGAGAATGTGAAGAGAATTTCCATTCTTTGTTTTTATCACCGAACAATGTGTCGGTTCAAAAGCGGTTTCAAATGGATTGGTTCGAACTTTAGTCCGTGAGTCCGAAATCCATTTTTCAAGTGGACTAGTTGGCCTTTGTCCGAAAGTACTTATGGGCTTAGAATTCGTTGAAAATTCAATGAGAATTAAGGGTAATTCATCATTATTAGCCATTTTTCCTCTAGATACATTATCTGCATACAAAATACTCCCTCCGTTCCAATTTAGATGATGTTTTTGGAGTTTTCACGCAGATTAAGAAAATGGAGAGAGATATGAAGATTTTCCATCTATACCCTTAAGAAAAGTCTTCAAACATTAATTACTATTAGTGCATTAAAAAAAACTTATAGTTCCAAGAAAAAAAGTTGGGGTGTTATTGGTAGTTTTTGTGGAAAAATATGAAAACTCTCAAGTATTGTGGAACAAAAAAAATAACCCTAAAACATCATCTAAAATGGAACGGATGGAGTATCATTTATACAGATATTAGAGCTGACATTATCAGAATTTCAAGGTGATTCCAAATTTATGTTATCAAGAGAAAAATTCATACAGTAGTCATTTAGACATTGTCTTCTTTCAGACATTGGTTCTTTAGAAGCTTGTTTTATAGACTCAAGTTCCAAAAGAAAATTATCCACTTCATCTTGTAATTGTTGACTATCACTGAGAATTTTACAGGTCTTTTTGAATGACTCATCTTCCTTTAACTCGTAAAGTTCGAGTTATAATGACAGTTCACTGATTTGTTTTTCAATTTTAGCGAACTCAATGAGTTTTCGACTCATTGTGTCTTTGGCAGTGAGTCAGAGATACAATTGGCATTCTTCTACAGACCAAATTTCTTTGGAGCGTAGAGACTCAACAATTTCATTGTTTGAAATTTCTTCGACCAATTTTGAGTCATCTAATCTTGGCATTGCGTTAACTGAATCATCCATCAGATTCATTTCTTATAGGTTGGATCGCACCAAACACAGATTGCTAGATCTTTTCGTGTTTGCCTGCTCTGATACCAATTGAAAAGACGAGGGCACCCAAATATACCACAATCTTAAACTTTTCCACCTATAAAGTCCTCTTACCAAAAGTGATTGTCTATGGACTGAGTCGAGACAATACAACGAATCGGTATTCACACTTTGTGTGATCGTCTATGGATACGAGATCGAGACAATACAACAATCAAAGTGTGATTAGTTGATAATAGGTTCGGACTTAACCAAACTCTATAGGATCACTATCAAGTAATGCGGAGTTAACGTTTGTGTAATTTACTTTAAATTATAATAACAACAATTATAATTGCGGAAAACAAAAGTAAGTGACTTGGCAAGATTTTGTTAACGAGGAAACCGCAAATGCAGAAAAACCCCGGGACCTAGTCCAGAATTGAATACTCTAAGAATTAAGCCGCTATACAAAATCAAACCAACTTTGTATATTTGAGACCAAGCAACTAAACCTATAGTTCACCTAGTTTCTTCAGTATCCCTGCGCTTCCGACATTCGATAAGTACACGCACTGGAACAATTCCTTTGGATCTTATTCTAAATAGTAAAGGAACAACAATTCCGTTCGATAATAACTCTATTCAATCTCAGTGATATGAGTTAGACAAAGGCTCTTCTGTTTAATCCAATAAACTCCTTTGTCGGGTTTAGATCTATTTGTCCAACAATTACCAAAGTAGTAGAGTTTAGATTTTGCAATCAAATATAGAATCTACCAAGATGATATATAGTGATGCCGATCTACGCAACTAATGAATCAAATCTATCAAAGATAAACCGATTATAGTTGGATCCCAGCAGATCAAGTTTTGTGCACACCAAAGATTATGAAACCAATAAGAAATCTTCTTTGTCTTCAAATCTTCTTTAATCTTCAATAAACACATGCACACCTGCACACCACAACTTGAATATCTTGTGACCAATCACGCACAGTACGGAGTCCGTTAACAATGGATTATCACAAGACGTCTTTAGATCTACAAACAGTTCTAAAGATCCCATCGACACTTCGATCTAGTTTGAGTGAATCTTATATCAGAAGAGAAGATTCTCAAGAATAAACAAACTAGGTGCAATTAAAGTTCAACAACCGTTAGTCAAACAAATCAAATAGAAAACTAATAATACTGTAATTATCTAGTTTCTTGATCCCACAGAAGTCTTTAAACGAGCGGTCGTAAGAGATTTCGCCTAATTAGGGTACTTTCCTCTCCGAATAGACGGCTCCACCAGTAACAACATAACAAGGTAGTTTTGCTGGCTCTTAGGATAGTTTGCTCGAAATGCAAACTTGGGTATTTATAGACCAAGGAAGTTTGGACACCAAGGAATTTCCAAAACCGAAATATTCTTAAGATATGCAATAAATGTCCAAATCGGTTTTCATAATTCCTGGAAATGCTCTGTCCAATATTAACCGAAATCTCACTAGAAAATCTCCATTTAGTAAATGCACATTACCAATTTTTATTTTCCAGAGATATGCATTTTAATTGTTGGTAATTAAAAGCGTATAAAATTAATAACCTTAATTAAAAGATTCTCAATTTATTTCGGTCTGGGATCTCCTTTAGTTATTAAGGAATATCTTTGAACAATAAAAGATAAGAGTTACTGAACATGTTCAAAGTATGTCGACATCTTATTTCTTTGTAAATCCTCTTTCATATTTGCAATCTTGGAACTGATTATACCACATTTCCAAACAAGTTTAGAATTGGTTCATCTGATTTCCAAGAACTATGTGATTGATCAAATATCAATACACTAATCATGGGTTTACGGTTCTACCTTAATATGGTTACTGGGACCGGTTATATCAATTACCAGGATCGGTTACGTCAATTACTAGGACCGGTTACCATATTCTCATGGTATTGCTTGTGATCGGTTACACTAGTCACTAGGACCGGTTACACCAATTACCAGGACCAGTTACGCCAATTACAAGGATCGATTACAACTCTTTTGTGATCGGTCATACCAATTACCAGGATCGGTTACACCAATTATAAATATCGATCATACCATCTAAGGTGATTACTTAGGATCGGTTACACTAATAAAAGTCATACCAATACATAAGTCAGGCATTATGACTAGTTTTACCAAGATACATAACAAGTTATGATCGGTTCTACTAACTCACACATATTGGTAATCCAAAGATATGCAATGAATAACAATACCAATAAGCCTAGCGATTTCCCTTTCGATTCCTTTAAACAAATGTAAACATGTTTCCTAGGATGAAATATTCACCTTTACCCATACACATAATCACAATAGCATTCATACGATTATGTCGATGTCTTATATACGAAGTTTAAAAGATAAGCGTTATACTTCGTATTCTAATTCCTTAACACTATGTCTACTAGAGTATAATCATTTTACAGCTTCGCAGTTATGTTTTCAATATAGCACGACTTGAAAGATACGTTAGGAATGAAACAGTTCAAGTCACAATATTACTTATCTCAAGAGGAAGGATGATGTCATCGATGTAGCTTGTTACTTCTTCACATTCTTCAAGTCTTCGAGTAACTTGTATGTTTCATAATTTTAATCTTTCTACCCTAACCTATACGAAGTTGTCTCTATTATATAATCAAGCGACTTTTTAATTGAGTTTTGATTCACTAAAATATGACAACCAAACTTGACATACCAACACTTGGTGGGTTCAACCGAGCTATGCTCTAACAGATAGTGATCCTATAGAGTTTGGTTATTACCGAACCTATTATCAAGTACACACTTTGTTGTAGATATATGTTGTTGTTGTATTGTCTCGATCTTGTATCCATATACAATCACATGAAGTGTGAACCAAATTGTCATATTGTCTCGACTCTGTCCATAGACGATCACATTGGTAGAGGACTTATAGGTTAAAATTAAAAGATTGTGGTGTATTTGGGTACCTTCATCTTTTCAATTACTTATGTTCCATCCAAGAACCCTACTTGCTTAATCTTTAAAATATATAACCCAGATCTTCGACGTTCTCTGCCCCTAGAGAGACAAGTAACTGGCGCAACCCGTCTATCGTACCTTCCTACCTTCAAAAAGTGACCCGCCATTGCTTTTGATACCATTTGTAATAACCCGATCCTCCATCTGATATTGTTCCTACTTCTCTATTGCAGTCATCCAGCAGTGTAGGGTTTTTAATGGGCATCACTGCGGTCATCCAGAAGCAGTTTTCCAGGAGGTCACCATCCTGGATAACTCCCCTCGAGCATGCTTAACCACAGAGCTCTTTGTCAACTCTGGAGCCAATTGTGCTAAAAAGACCTCGGCGTAATTTTAAGGGTATATCATTATTTAATTATGTTAGCACACTACTCGGTTGAACCCACCAATCGTTTTCATGTCAAGTTTGGTTGTCAAATTTAGTTCCAAAACTCGAATCGCTTGAGTCGATTACTTAAGTCATTAGGTTAGACAAGCGACATATAAATGTTGATCCTCGCTCTATTTAATTATGAAGACCGGAAGACTTATCGAAGACAACAAATACATTATCCTTCATATCGAGGTTAGTAACGACAGACTTGATTTGTTGCATTTATATCCTTTGTTCTTTCAAGTATTTATTCATTGAAAACATAGTATGTGAAGTTAAGTTTCTTACAGTGAATTTAGTATTGGTGACTTGGTCATTTATACTATGATATAAGTATCTTGAGAAATGATATACAATAGTTATTTCTACAACTTAAGTATATGGAGTTATGGAGTTACGGAGTATAGTTTATCTATGGACTTCATGTTCCCAACATGGTACTAATTGGTAATTTTTTATTATTTAGTGTGTTAAACTTCCATATGAATCCATACCTTGGTAACTACATGTTTGTAAGAAATTTCAGAAATATAGGTTAAGGAAGTAGAAACTTGTTTCATAGTTGAAAAAAAGGATTCATGACCGACCTTAGGACAATTCTTATTTAGATGGCCGATCCCTAGATAGGAACGATCCCAGGACCGATCCCTTATGGAAAGGATTGATCTAGGACCGGTCCTGACTATGTATGATTAGTTTTTTACATTTTCGATTGGTCTTTTATCTTCAGTTCTACAGACATCAAGTTGTACAAGAGTAAGATTAGGAATGCTCATGAGTGTCGATATAGTGTTTGAAAATATGCTAAACTTTGATATCTTATTGCCAAAGTATATTCCTTTCATACTCAAGGTAAGATCCTGGAAACCGGTTCTAACTATCTTTGGTACCGAATTATGTGCTTACCAAATCCCAAAAGTTTGCATATCTCTTGCTATATTAGTCAAGTACATGGATGTGTGCCAGCTAATCTTAGTTCTCATATTATGAATGAAATCGGTTATGAGTTGAAATACAACTGTAATGGCTAATTCGAAAATAAACATGTATTACAAATCTTAAGGATTTTCGAAATTGGTAAATCTTGTTTCCAAACAAGCCTTGGTCATAACTATATAAATAGAAAGTCTTGTATCTTTAAAAATGCCTCCCTTGAAAACACCTATGTCCTGTGAGAAATCCAACTTGAAATCGATGGGAGTAATCTAATCAGGTGAAGCATCTTACGTTACCTTTCATTAAATATTTTAATTGCTATCACAAATCCTCAAGACTTACCGTTAGTGGATGCTATATTACTTGTTTAGCTTTATTTATTTATTACTTGTTATGAACTAAAAATATATTTGTTAGAGCACTGCTCAGTCGAACTCGCAAATTTTGTTATCTCAAGCTCATTGTTAATCTTAGATGAACAAAGTTATATCTTGATTTCTAGTCTATTAAGCCAAGTCTCGGACTAGGTATAGAAGTTGGTAGTTGAGTATCAGATATCACCCTCGAAGACTGGGTATCGATGAAGACATTTAAAGAACTTCATCAACAAGATATGTGAAGACTGAACCAATTTATTTACTCACAAGCTTTACCATTCTATTTATTTGAGACTATGTCATATATGACTTCTAGTAGATTTATTGCAAAGAAGAAATTTCATGTCAAGCTTGTCTTGTTAAACATCTCGAAATATGATTCAAGCAATGGATATTCATTGGTCCTTTTGAAACTTAGTTTGAAACAATTCAAAGAACTAATACAGAAGGTTGGAAAACAAGTTTGCAAACCTTAACTTCAGAATGGGACAGTTCACGAACCGTGGTGATTTGAAATCGGTGAAAGGCCAACGTCTGGCGAACCCAGTTCACGAACCATAGTGCCCGGAGTTCGCGATCATTAACGGTTGGGGAACCCGGTTCACGAGCCGCAATACCCGGACTCATGAATTGTCTTTACGGTTCACGAACCGTTTCACCAACGTTCCAAGTTGATTTTCAGCAGATGATTAAAGAATTATTTTTTTAAATATGTTTACCATTGCTATAACTCTCATAAACACTCCAAGACATCTATGATCACTAAAACTATCAAGACTAAATTTTTCTTAAGATTAAATTCTTAAGTGTATCAAGATTCAATTTTTAAGTGTTTAAATGAACACGATATTGCTTTATTAATTCTTAAGTGTATGTGTATCAAGATTAAATTCTTAAGTGTTTATACATGGTTCATGTACCCGGACCACTGTGTATATTCTTCTATGTGATTTCAAGACAAACTTGTCACATGCTTACTCGAAACCCTAATTAGAGTTTCATCCAAACAGAGAAAGTGTTTGCTTGATATTCAAATTATCTTAGATTGAATTCGAAACAACCCTCAGTTTTGAACATGTATAAATAGAGAGACTCATTCAACTGGGAAACTTAATCTCTAACACTTTGTGCCCTAGTTGATTGCTAGAGTCGTCCTCTATTGACCTAGGTTTCCTCTGAGAAACATAATTAGGTCTACGACTTAAATAATTCACTTGGGGATCCGTGAAGCCAGGTTCGACTATATATACATTGATAGTTCGTGTATCATGTTCTTGTTTTTTCTATTATCGAGGCTCTCGTAATATCTTTCAGGCAAGATAGATAGAAATCACAAAATTTTCTTCGTCTCAGACTTTGTGATTCCTCAAGATAGAAATCTGAAAACTATTTCTAATTGATTAGTTCACGATTGCTCTTGAGAGGTGGTTAAGAATCCAGGCTTCTTAGCTAACTGAGTGTAAGTGTTCCGGATTTGTGAGGTTTGCTAGCTTTGTCTATTGCAAACAGATTTACAAGCCTTGATCTTTGATCTAAAGGGGGGTCAAATATGATTATCTGTTAGAGCCAGATTGGTATTTGAATTCACTTAGATTGAAGCAACTCTTAGACTGTAAATGACGTCAGCTAAGGAAATCAATTGCGTAGAGCCTTGCGAGATTCAAGAGACGTAACGAGCGCGAGTATAATTAAATCGCTTGGAGGGTGGATTCAATCTCAACTATATTCCAGTCAGAAGTATGATAGTAAGATAGTGTTTGTAGTGGCTTAATATAGTTTGGTGTTCAAATATGGACTAGGTCCCTGTTTTTTTTTTTTTGCTAATGCGGTTTCCTCGTTAACAAAACTTTTGATGTCTTGTGTTTTTCCTTTGCCGTATTATATTATTTATCTTTCTAATATGATTTACACAAGTAGTATGTATTCAATTCTAGTATATACATCCATATAATTAAGATCAATTATGAGACTTGTTGTAGAACTCGTATCTTAAAAGATAGATAACAAGTTTCATACTTGCCAGAATTCGGATCTGAATATTTGGATACGACTAGATTGATCCTGGATATTGTTTTTTAAGATCGTCCAAGTATTTTTCTTAACAATCAGGTTCACGGACTCCATTGTCTAGACTTTATGATTGAGAGAAGATAAAGATATAAACTCTATTTACATGTATTATCAAGGATCATTAAGTTTGTCTACTTGCAGTTGTATTAGGTTTTGTCCATACAGGTTGCTGAAAGAAACAGTTGGTGGTGTACTTGGTACCTTCTCCTTTTCAATAGTTATCTTCAACAGATTAAACTTGTTTATTCTATGGTTCTTCTCTTCAAATATAAGGCCAATCAAGTTTGTTTGAAGATTTGACTATCACATGTCTAAGGAATTCTAAATCTTTGAGATAGAACTATTGATCAATAAATGTTCTAAGACTTTATTTTAATCAATGGTGGAATCAAAGTTTTTTGCAGGAGTTACTTTGAAGAATGAAATTGAAGATTAAAGACTTGAAGACTTTACTTTTTGGTTTTGATCTTTGTATTACTTCTTGCAAACTTGATTCTCTAGAACCCATAAGCAGTTTATCTTGATATACATGCGACTTGTAGAAGATCGAACAAACTATCTAGTTGAG
Source organism: Papaver armeniacum (assembly GCA_023531295.1). NCBI lineage: Eukaryota > Viridiplantae > Streptophyta > Magnoliopsida > Ranunculales > Papaveraceae > Papaver > Papaver armeniacum. Next base: position 118,500 of record JAJJWW010010606.1, on the reverse strand, counting down.
TTAATTTACTTGGATGTATCTTGTTTATTAAAAATGGTTATTTCGGTAATCGTTTGTATTGGTTTGATCTTTAGACCGAATGAGTTTATTAATATAAACGGAAGATCCTTTACTCTGCTTTATCATTGATCTAAAGATTGATTTGTATGATCGATAAGTGAGTTGGTTACTAGAACAGATTTAGTACTTTATTTTTTTAAGGTTACAATCCAAAGGAGTTGAGTGCAGAAGTCTTCACAACATGAAACAACTCAAGATAATGGACTATGTCTTGGGATTCACTTGCTTAGGCCATATTGGTTATGGGCGCATGGACACTGAAAGAACTGATTAAAAAATTAGTGTTTACTTGGTCTCAATTATGCGAAGCTATAGTAGTGAATTTATATAGCGACTTAATTACGAGAGTATTCAAAACTAGACTAGGTCCTAGGATTTTTTTATTTTTCCAGACAAAGTTTTCCTCGTTAACAAAATCTTGTGTGTTGGGTGATCGATTTACTTGCCGCATTATAAATATTATCATAGTTATAATAACAATAATATATACTTGTATATTAATCATCTTGGTAAAGATCCAATAGTTAGTTCGATTTGAACTTTGATTATTATCAAGAACACCTTAATAAGTAATATTTTGGTCGTTTTTCGATAATATAATAGAAGGTGTGTCAGCATAGGTTGATATCGAAAATATTATGGTATACTTGGTACCCTCGTTACTTTAACTTTTTATCTGACCAAACAGTTCCTAATATTGGATGTTACAATTTCACCCTCTTAGATTGCAGCCGTCCACGGTTCTGGAATATACAAGCCCAGATTTCCGACGTTCCCTGACACTTATGACACCAGTACCAGCCCAACCCGTCAAGCGTACTTTCTCACCCTCGACATGTAACCCATAATTGGCTATGATACCATTTGTAATGACCCGACCATCCACCGATAATAACCCCACATGGCTATTGTGGTCATCCAATAATGGTGTTTTTTTTCAGGCACCGCTGCGCTCATCCAGCTGCAATTTGTAAAGAGGTCTTCCATCCCTTGATTACTCCCTCATGGGCGTGCTTAACTGCAAAGCTTTTTGCCAAGTATGGAGCCAATTGTGCTGAAAATGCCTCAGTGCTAGAAAATATCAAACCGTTACTTACATTTCATTCAGGGAATCTTATATTTCAAATCAGGGTATTAAAATATCACCACTTTAAATTGGATTCGTCTTCGGCTTCGGAATATATAGCTCAAATCTTCTTCATTCCCTGCCTCTCATGAGATAAGTACCTGTCTCGACGCGTCTAGCGTGCCTTCCCATCCTCGACAAGTGACTCATCATTGGCTCTGATACCATTTGTAATAACCCAACCTTCCACCGATATTGTCCCCACTTGGCCACCGCGGTCATCCAGAAATATGGGGTTTTTCAATGGGCACCGTTGTGGTTATCCAATATCAGATTCCCACAAGGTCACCCATCCTTGTATTACTCCCGCTTGAGCACGCTCAACTACGAAGATTTTTAAAAAAGAGAGGGTACCTAGTATACCACAAACTTTTTCGTTCGTAAAACCATATAGGCAATCCTTGTACTATCGCTACATCTAGATCTCTAATAATAAGATCCTTGTTCCTAATTGTATAACAAGGTCAACCTAGTTTGCAGCCGATCTTTCAAGATCCGAACTCTAACAAGAAAATTTCTTGTAATTTATATTTCAATGTACGAGTTCAACAATAACAAGTTATTAGTATCGAGTTAAAAACTAGGTTAATCAACATACTACTTGCGTTATTTCAATTATACAGATAAAACAATATAATATTGGAAAATAAATAACACAAGACATAATTAATTTTGTTAACGAGAGAACCTGCAATCTAAACTTAAAACCAGGGGAACTCGTCTTGTTTGAGCACGACATTGTGTTAAGCCCATACAAAAAATAGCCTACTGCCAGACTTCGGACTGGAATGTAGTTAGGGCCAAATCAAACCTTCGGGTAATTTAGTTTCAGTGCTTCTTTGTATACCTCTTGGATCTCACAAAATCCTACACACTTGATCCCATAGCTGACGTACTTTACAGGCCTAGGAGTTTCTTCGGACGAAGTGAAGACTTTATCTTAATTGCCCACCTCTAATGCCATTGTTGTATTTGCATTTTCCGGAACTTGGACAAGCCTTAGCTTGATGCAACTCATTCCATGGCCTATCTCTTCTTGCAACATGATGCGTGTCGTAAATGCAACAAATTAATCAATATATTTCCCACTAATTAACTAGTAATATAGCGGTTGTAAGGATCGTTCCCACAGAGAGCTATATAATTGATATGTTATTTGGAATAGCTAAACAAGAATAAATACTAAAGAAGGGGGTTTGTTGTATAATTAAAATAATAATAAACAATAGGTTGAAAAGATGATTATGACTCATTCGTCGTTACCAAACGTTGACTTTCATAGAATACTCGTTTACCTTTCGTAAGAATCAATTATCACCAAATGTAGAATAACAAGTACGCTTAGATATCCCCAAAACTTCTTTTACCATGGATACAGAAGATCTCAAATATCAGATTCTATCCAACCGAACCACCAAGTAGTAGCTCAGTCAAGGTGTAATCCAGTCGAACGCTTTAGGCTTTGTGAATTAGGTTGATTCCAGTTGTTAAACTCTTAGCTCAAGGTTCACTTGCTGATGTTGTCTTCACTCGCAATTGCTCCATAGAATTATTCTGTAAGGTCTCGCGATTTCTACTTGTGTAGAGAGTTGTTTGACTATTACACTTATCACCCAACTTCTACTAGCATTAGAATGATCAAAATATTAATCCAATTGTACACTTGGACAATCTAGTAATCAATCATAAACCCTAGATATAGAAAAGACAATCGATAATATGATATAAACTTCGGATAAACTTGTATAATAATTAAGCTTCACGCCTGGAGCATAGAATTCATCCTAATCAATAAAATTTATCCTATCATGTTTACATTGTTTCCCGGTTTCCCCCTAAAGGGGTAAACCGTAGAATATTAATGACGAACAAAAGTGTATTATGAGATGTAGAGATATCTCCTCTTTTGATAAAAGTCTTTCTTTTATAGTTTCCAAGAGTAGAAGTGCCCGTGTATCAAACCCCGTGCCGAGTGATCGCCAAAACTAGCCAAAAATCTCAAAATAACTCAGTCCAAGTATGGCCGTCTAACTGCATCAGCTAATGGGCTCATGTCGTGGAGAAAAGTCCAGCCCAAATATCCTCACAACTGTCAGTCATGGGAGACTGACAATGTATCTCACTTCTCACGGCAAATTGCTTCTCTTTTCCCTGAGTTTGTCTTCGGTAGAGTTTTCAAACCGTATGTTCGTCTGAGATTAGCTACGGAAAGGTAACTCTACCGTAGGTGCGTCTGAGTTTAGCTACAATTGAGTCTTTCCATCCGTAAGCTTCCATATAAACTCCAACTCATATTCCAATAACAACAACACAACTCCTTTTATATCCTGACTTCCATAACGAGCAAACCCACAATATTCAGTCACTGTCAACTAAACCCGGGTCCTAACTGACTTTGAACCCCTAAACCAAGCTCATCTTCACCAATGATCATCATTACCAGCATTAACCATTATTCCCTGTCAAGATTGAAGTTCTTCTCAGTCAAACTCTGTCCACTCCGTAACGTCATCCACATCAACCACCGAGAGTCATCAGCAATAATCAATTTTTTCTCGGCCAACTCTGCCCAGCCAAACCCATTCAAACTCCATTACTGCCAGCAACAGCGTCACGGTCTCATTACCGGTCATCCGCATCATATTCCTGCTCAAAACTCTTCTCTTTCTCACCTGAGCTCCATAATCAGCTTCAAACACGAGAAGCATCTAGCACCCATCGTGATCATCACTGATAGCAACCATATCTTATCATAAGTCCGTTCAATACCTTGTTCTTCTCTATCTCAAACACTACTCGAAACCATTGCTTGCATTCACCAACCTTAGCAACATCGTCATCCATTGAACCAGAAACACTTGTCGTGAACTGAAGAACGAGGAGAATCCTCCCTGAACTGGTCGTGAAGTTGAATGAGAAGAAAGTGGTGCCCAGAGTGACTAAACAGGCGCCTTTATGCCATGATGGCCCTATGTGTTGCATTTCATCACCAGCCTTCGCCCCATTCACGTAACCATCAAGTCATACAATGGCAGCTCCATCCGACCAACAAACATTAGCTCAACTCCGCCATTGCACATCCACCTGCAGCTTTCAATCCACCACTGCCACGCACCACCATCTATTTCATAATCTACCAAAATCACTCCCCGCAAGCTTTGTATGCCAACACCATCTTGATCTTGTCGCTCCCACTTCATCATCGCCAAAGCAAGCCATCAACCCAAGAACAATACCGCTTTCACTGTCACTACTTCCCATGAGTTCAAATGACTCAAATCTCACTTCACTCCTCTCTTCCTCTAGTTCAATCTGCATATACAAGACACCCATTAGCTCCATCTCGCTAACAATGCCTCCTTCATCACCGAAGTTCACCGCTCAAATCACTTCCATTATCATCTCCATCTCGACTTTGCACTGTGCCACCTAACACTAACTGAATTTCACTTTCGGTTAAAACATTCAAGGTTCTCTTGCAAGCTCCATTCTCGGTTTTACATGACGTCATTCAACCACACAGCACTCAGATTCAATTTCTATTTCGTGGCTGCCTAGAAGTTAGGATAGTGCCTTTATAAATTCCGTGTGTTTGCAAATTCGACAACTTTGACTCGCTTTAAATTCTTGTATCTTCCTCATACGACGACGGAATGACTCCATTCTTTCGTCATTGGATTCGTCTTTTCGTCTTCTTCATTGTGATATCAAGAACTCCTAGATGTGAACGAATTTCACTTGGTATTTGGCCATTATCCTCTTGTAGCTAACTTATTTTATTGCACAATTAAGTTTCAATTCACTTCTTTTGGATGATTCACCTAGCGAAAGGCAAATACAAGAAAACAAGCGTAATATACAATAATTCACAAGAATATAAGCAATTACAAGCATGGATTCGACACTAAATATATGCAAAATATGCACTTAACAAATTCCCCCACACTTGGATTTTGCTAGTCCTCGAGAAAACTACCTGAAATACAACAACTCATTGTCGTCGAAGTCATGGTTGCTCTTAGCATGTGCAACAGGCCTTTAAACCCCTAGGTGTCCCTAGTGGACGAGTTATAGTCTCGTGAGGGTTTACAAGAGGTATACCCACAAAACCTGCTCCAACTTCAAAGCTTTCCAGCTTCCCAAGAATTCAAAGTGCTATGAGGACATAAGGGTTCTCAACCTATTGTCAAGAAGTCGGAAGTTCAAGAGAAAATTAACATGTAAAATGCGATTAATCGAAGAAAGCATGACCGGTCAACCTATGCCATAATGAGAGAATGCATGTTTGAGAGCGATCAATAAGCATTTCGTCACGGCTTCTGCCTCACTTAAAAGGATTTTATGATAATTGCACTCAATAAGACAGCTTTTTTATGGGTCTCACATGTGTGCAGGTAGGAATAAAGAGAGAAATCCTACACACGTTGAATGGTGGGAAAGAAACCTTCCGAATTATTTCTGGAGACTCCTAAAAATCGTGGAAATTAAAAATACTTTCTAATGATCTCTAAGAAAGGAAATCAACCATTATTGTAAGTATGGGAATACTCACTCATCTTCACATCCGATCGGCAGTAATGGTAGCACCACTCTCACAGCATCCAATAAAAACATCTTCCTTCGGCTCGTCTTCTTCATCTTCTTGGTCTTCGTCTTCTTCTTCGACTTCAACCGTTGATAATAAACTCTTGATCTTCATAAAACTTTGACAATTGTAACTCTCTTCCTCTATTCCTTGTTGCTTGAAAATTCTTTATAGATTTTTCTTCATGGCTTTATTGAACAAATAACAACCTAAACGCAAATCTTTTTGTATTTTCTCTTCTTCTTCTTTTTTTTTTCTTTTTTTTTTTTAACAAAAAGATTGCAACTACAAAAATAATAACGAAATTAAAATAACATGGCCATGAAAGAAGTACTTTACCACTTTGATCTTCACAACTTGTATTGTCTTTGTATCATAGACTTCAGTAACTCTCATCTTTTGATAATCTTCGCTCTTGTAAATAAGTCTTCATACTTGGATATAGAATTCCGCTCCTTATTTGTAAGTCTTCAACATGTATATAAAAATCTTCTCATTGTATGTTGCTTTACTTTGATATGAAATTTGATCTCCTTGTACTGTTGCTTGTAAACCTTAAACGTCTTCAACTTTCCTAGTAGATTTTGATGTCGCTCCGCTTGTTGATGATGATGTGTGTTTCTATGGATCTGTTATTGGCGAGAGAAAGAATGGTGCTAACTGCAAATCAAACTAAAAGAAGGTGGTTTTCATCATAGACGTCATCCTCATGATTGACAAAATTAGCACTCAAGAGATCAAAAATATTGTTGAAAATGGTGTGAAGTTGGGTAGCTCACCATTCTACCCGGAATTAACGTACGGTGACGCACACTCAAAAGATAGATCTTTAGTCATCTACAAAGAATTTTAGGTCTGGTGCCTCTATTGATTTGAAAATAGGTAGTCTCCACTAATGATTGATCAACAACTCTAATAATGCATTTGCCTCTGCACCTCATTTCCCACCGGCGAGCCACAAACAGTGAATAACTTCTCGCAAAGATTAATAACACCTAATGTGTAGTATTCTCTAGTACTTCTAAGTTCCATTATTTCGGTGAGAAATCCCTTATGTAAACATACCTAGAAGTATGCTAGTGACTCTAAAATCTCTACAAGTTGGAAGTTTTATTCAAATATATACAAAATTTTTGAAAATTTTGACTCAAAACGGCTAAAAACTATATATGCAAAAGATTCCCCCACACTTAAACTCCACATTGTCCTCAATGTGTAAAACCGAAAGTTCTGAATTCTGACGTAACGAAGATAAAACGCAAAAACTGTGAAAATTGGTAAGGAATTTGGAAAAACTCCATTTCACCAAAGTTGTTCACCTACAACTTTTCTACAATGTGTCAAATGGGCACATCGTTTCGATAAATGGTCTGACATTTATGGGCTCTGGACTGAACTACGTGCAGTCTGAATTTTTCTGACGAAAAGGTATTCGTCATAATTTTCTTCTAAAATAGATTCGGGACTCAATGAAATTAAACATGGGGATGAAAATATGATATGAAAACTAAAAAATAAATAAATAAAAGGGATTAAGATACAAAACCTATGGGTTGCCTCCCATTTAGCGCTTGGTTTAAAGTTATCAGCCTGACTCTCTTGTTATCGTCCATATACCAACAATCTGAAAATCCGGTAGTCCACCCAGACAAAAATATGCAATTCTAATAACAACTTCACATAATGATTAGCATAAGATATTAATAATGAAATTGTATATTTATGGAAGTGTTGATGGTGGTTTTTAGTTCAAGGTCAAAATCGTAAAATCCTATATTTAATGCGTTGTCATCCTGCAAAGGAGTAAATGCCATTTAAAGAGTAATGAGTGTTTAAGCCTCTTTACTTATACATGTATCGAGTAATTCGATATATTTATGAAATTTATCAGAATGGTGCATCAATCCCAGATATCTTATAAATTTCAACCTATCGCGTTAGTTATTAATGCATGTATGACTCGCCTAGTATTTTCCATGCTGTGTTCTCAGCAGAACTCTCATTATTGACATGACATGACGATGAAGTGTTCACTCTCAGCAGAGTAGCATGAATTTCCCGAAGTGCTAGTATTGAGATCTGCATGAAAATACCTACACGGGCTACATCACTCTCTGACAAAGATATCAATGCGTTCACACACTTTTAAAGTTAATGTGATTGAACAAATATTTATTCTTAAATAAAATCTAGACTGTTAATGTCAGTCTCAGAAACGATCACGGCCACACAACTTGGCCGCACGATTTAACAAGCATAGCTTACTCCTAACAGAATTAGGCAACCACTGCAGTGACCACCGGCGGGCCCACTAGTGCCCTAGCTGATCGAGTCCCACTCTCTTAGCCACGAAGTGCTTTGAACGCTGATCCCGAATATGGGCGATCGCGCTGTATAAGAATAGCTCGAACGAGCTAAGACCGTAAAAAACGGTCTCAAAAGCTATCATGCCCGTCCAACTTCACCAGCCTAGTTGGACGGCTTTTATCGCACTCGACCAAGGAGGTATCAATGCGTTCGACATCGGCCCAATAGTATCCTCTACCGATCGACTTGCTCATGAGAAGTTAATAATACACCAAATCGATCGATTGAACTAGGGTGTACGCGGCTGATTTAAAGCCCTAATCGGTGTTTGCGACGACGCATTACTGCCGCAAATTAATCACGTCCATCCATCTTCGTCATCCTAGTTGGACGGCCCAAATCCAATTTTAGACAACCAACAAGATGCTAACGTGTTTACCGTCGACCCAACTCCATTGTTGGTTGATCGACTTGCTCATAGCAAGCTTGGAACACATAGAATCGTTCACCCAAAGTAGGGTGAACGCGCAACTTTGAAACCCTAAATTGGCGATTACGGTTGTATGTCACTGCCGCAAATTGATCTCGACCACTCCTCTTCGCCAGCCGATTTGAGTGGCTTAGATTTAATCTTAAACGGCCTCGAAGATGTCAACGTGATCACTGTGGACCCACCTTTACACGTGATTGACCGATCTACGCAAACTAGGCTTAATGCCTCAAAACGCTCGCTCAAAAGGGAGTTGGCCGATCGGCCCCAAAACCCTAAGATTGTGTCAAACGGCGTTGAACAACTGCCGCAAATCGATCACGACCATCCAACTTCGCCATCCTAGTTGGATGGTATAGATCTATTTTTAGAGAACAAGCAAAGCAACATTGTGAAGACCGGCTATCCTTCTTCTACATGAGGCAATCAGCCAAGTAATGGAGTGTACCTAGAGCCACCAAACGATCACCCAAAGGTAGTCGATCATGCTTCCTCTTTTAAGACGCTTATCCGCGACTTATTCAATCAACATTACTCGAAATCTTCGTCACTTCCAAGTACTCCAGTGATTTTGAACGTGTTCAACTCAGCATCAGTGTTGTTGAAGATCCGTAGCCATAACAATGAGAAAACCGTATCTCTCAATCATTGTTATACAGTGTCATAGTATTACATGGCATTAAAGTCCAATTGTATCACAACTTTGACAACAATAGTATAGTGATATGTGTCACTCCCCCTTAGTCAATACTTCATCTCACAATGAAAACCACTCCCCCTTACATAATGATCTGTAAACCATATGTATTTGTAGTGTAAACTACACATTAATTCTCCCCCTTTTTGTCAATATAAATTGGCAAAGGTACGGAAACTAGTGGGATCATAATGAAATTCTCATAGAGACACTTCATGACTAAAAGAGAACATATCAACTTTGTTTCGATGATTTCACATAGTCGAAACTTAGTGTATTCATCAAGGAGTTTATACGGATACAAGAAAACTCCTACAATATTCCATAGCCGCACTCCCCATAAAGATTTGGCAAATAAGCACAAGTTCAGTTAAGAACTCTCCCCCATAAAATGTCATTCCCGAAAGAACAACAAGAGCGACCTTACTTTTACAAGAAAAGAAGGATTTCTTTGGACATTAACAAATTACATGAGACATGAATTTGTATCCAGAAAACTCAATTAAATTAACCACAAGAGAACCCATGATTAATTTAATCAGAAATGCTCAACATAAGAGAACTTACGGAGACGCACAGTACTTGTACAAAGAAGTGGATCAGGGAGAGATCAATACTGCGGAATATTCAAAGATTCATTATATTTTCATCAATATTTGCATAATGATATCATAGACTTAATCTTTGTTATCAAAAGTTCATTCTATCTTCCATCAATATTTGCATAATGACATATAATAGACTTAAATTTGACATATATGGGACAATCATAGTTCACGGACGCAAACACACATATCCATAACATTATTTGCAATATATAAAACCAATAAAGATTAATACTGCAAAATCATCTTCCAAATCAACTTTAGAATCTAAAAACATTGCAAGAATAAAATCGTTGGCAATAGCTATGTGTAATCACAATAATTTCTATTCCAAACCCTAGTTATCCTTCTTAAAACACAAGAATAAATTCTCATAAGGAGTTTCCTAGACATTAAGACCTTTGAAGAATTCTTTATCGTCCCCGAACTCCTTTTCATCAACAGCCATTGGAACATAAGGTTCATGAAGAAAGTAGTCAATTTCAACAAACCTCCTTGACTGTTTTCGTACCAGGGCCTTCTGAATTTCAAGAGTCCTAAAAACAATAGCCTTTATTTGTTGCATCTCCTTTCTTATTTCCTTCAATACTTCAAGAACACCAGTAAATTTCTGAAGATTTAAAGGGACAGCTCTTGGTTTCCTCACATTCCTTCGTTTTCTTTTCAAGGAAGAGGATACATGAGATTTATCTTTTTCCTTCATGATTGATGGCTTAAAAATCATATTAACCTCTTTTCCATCAAAAGTCCTAGTGCTTGGAGTCTCCATACCAATATGGGTTTGTGAGAGAAATTCTCAAGGAATGCTCTACAAGAAAACTTGTGATAAAAAGAGTTTTTAAGGAAGGAAAAGGGAATGTTGGGTTACGGAACCTATATACAGAGTAGGATTCACGTACGACCAATTCATAGCCCTAAAGAAGGTAGAATTGTCATTTTAACCCCTTTTTTTAATGAAAAAGGAAATTCTTTTCAATACCAATTTATGATATGAAAAGATCAACAGAATTTCAAAACAACTAACCAAAAAGAAATCTTTTCCTAAAGCCTGAACTGTGCAACCTCTTGTCTCTTTAAAGTCAGGGACATGAGACAAGATGCACTATCAACACAATTAAGCTGTGTTGGGTGAACAATAATATGTCCACCATATACTTCTTGTACGGAATTTTTAATACCCTTTTCCACATAATGTTTAGACCTTGTAATTTTCCGGAGAAGTCTAATTAGTTCTTTAGAAATTAACTTTTTCGGAGAGGAAATGAGTTTTTTACTTACCTCATGTGAATTAGGCTTCTGAAAAAGTTTGAGCTTGTTTGCTAATCATTTTGCTCTCCGTTGAAGTTTATTGACATATCTTATTTTATGTTTGTACTTGTAACACTTAGAGAGTTCGGGACCCGCAAAAGTACAATAACAACATGTCAATGTGGAGGACGGTTCAGATACCGTGGCTGAGCAGGATGCTAGACAAAATGTGGTACCTAAAATATTAGAAAAAGAATTTCCAGTGGGCAGAGAGAAATCCATTTTATCCTCCAAAATAGTTGAAGAAGTTTCTCCAGGAAAAAAATATCCAGATTGATGTGAGTATTGCTACACTTATCAAAATCAATATTTTCAGCAAGGAGTGCAACACTTGATTTTTCATCTTCATTTGAATCATATTGATCAGACATTTCATCAAGAGTTGCAGCAAGACCTTTGTTCCCAATGTATTTTCTACGATTTGGACATTCATTGGAAAAATGACCAAAACCTTTACACTTGAAGCACTGAGGCATATCCTCATCATCAGTATCGATTGTATCCTTGTTTTTAGGAGGAACACGATCGTGAGGTTTAACTGATGATCTAGGCTTATCTCTGACAAACCGTTTACTTCTCTTTAAAAGAATATCTCTAAACTGTCTTGTGATCAGAGAGACTGATTTATCAGAGATCTTCATATGACGCATCAGTCTCAACAGGATCATCTATAGAGTCGCCAACACATTTACTTTTGTCAAGTAATTTTGTATTCTTCTGTGATTTGAAAGCAATATCCCTTCCATATTTGGATATATGCTCATGATCAAAGATTTTTAACTTTCCAACCAAGGTATATCTGGATCGAGTGTTGAGGTTATTTCCTTCAACGATGGCATGTTTCTTAGAATCGTATTTGGCTGGTAACGATCTGAGAATTTTCATCGCAGTGTTCTTTTTAGGAATAGTCTTACCCAACGCAAAAGATGCATTAACAATTTCAGACACTTTGTGATTAAACTCATCAAATGAATATTCATGAGCCATACGAAGGTTTTCCCAATCAGAATTTAGGTTTTGAAGCCTAGATTCATTCTAAGAGGTATTCCCTTCGAATACAGTTTCTAAGATATCCCACGCATCTTTAAACTGAGTGCACGTAGTCACATGGTGCTGAAAATCTGGGGTAATGACATGAATGATAACATTTAAACCGTCAGAATTTTGCTTTACAGCGAGAATCTCGTTAGGTTCGTATCTACCAATATCCTTTGCAATAGAGACACTGTCTATTGTAACCATTGGAGGATCGTATCCATTAAAAACATATACCCATGATTGAAAATCACACGCTTGAAGAAAGGCACGCATAGCAAAAATCCACCATAAGTAATTCAAGCCATCGAATACTGGTGGTACATTTACTGAGATAACACTTATGTCCATAGACTCAGATCGCTACAAACACAGACTTATACGGTCTTAAACATGTTTGCCAGCTCTGATACCAATTGAAAAAGCGGGGGTCTAACAACCTCACCCAATATTTTGTTTAGCAATCTGTATGGACTAAATCCAATATAATTCTGAGAGCACCAACTAATAAAGCGAGCTCAATCAAGAAATATATTTAAGAGTTATATCTCTGTTTCACAATGTAATCATCAAATCAAACAGATAGAAATCCGTGAGCCTGATTATTATGTGAAACAACTTGAACGGTACCAAAGACCAATGTTTAAGTGTCAATCAATTTATATCAACAACCAAAGGTTGGATTATCTAATGGATTGAACTACGCACAACCTGTGATATTTTAATTATATAGAAAATATAATGCGGAAAAGAAATAACACAAACACCAGAAGTTTTGTTAACGAGGAAACTGCAAATGCAGAAAAACCCCAGGACCTAGTCCAAATTTGAACACCACACTGTATTAAGATGCTACAGACACTAGCCTACTCCAAGTTAACTTCGTACTGGAATGTAGTTGAGCCCTAACCAATGTCACACTGATCAAGGTACAGTCGCATTCCTTACGCCTCTGAATCCCAGCAGGACTTTACGCACTTGATTCCCTTAGCTGATCTCACCCACAACTAAGAGTTGCTATGACCCAAAGTCGAAGACTTGATAAACCAATCTGTCTCACAGAAAAGTATATTGAATAGATAAATCTGTCTCCCATAGAAATACCTAAGGGTTTTGTTCCGTCTTTTGATAAATCAAGGTGAGCAGGAAACAATTGATACACGGGACTTATATTCTCGAAGAACAACATACTAATATCAATCACCTCACAATAATATTAATCGTATGGTAGCGAAACAAGATATTGTGGAATCACAAACGATGAGACGAAGATATTTTTGACTACTTTTTATCTTGCCTATCGGAGATTAAATCTCGAGTTAATCTAAATAAGATAGTACTCAATCATGATAGAAAACATCAAGATCAGATCACGCAACTACAGGAAATAGTTAGGTCTAGCTTCACAATCCCAATGAAGTATTTCAGTCGTTAACCTACAGGGTTTTGGAAAAACCTAAGGTTAAAGGAGGACCGTCTCTAGTCGCAACTAGTATCACACAGGAGGTGTGGGTATTAGGTTTGCCAGCTGCTAGAGTTCTCCCTTATTTAGTTTTCAAATCAGGGTTTGCAATCAATGTTACCTTGGTAACAAAGCATTCAATATTCACCGTTAGATAAAAACCTGATTGGACTCAAACTAATATCTTTCAACCGTTAGATCGAACTTAGCTTGTTACACACAAATGAAAAGTGACTTCATTTAGATATGGGCAATTGTACCTAAACGTGTGCACCTTGTTGGCTGATGTAGTTTTTCGAGTGATAAGTAAAAGTTCGTTCAAAGACTTGTAGAGATTGATTTCAGACTTAATAATATAATATATATATACAAAAGGTTGTCACGGTATCGAGAGGTACCGAGACTCAGGATTCCACCAATTCTTATATTCATGTGGTTCAACTAATAATTCTAGACATTCATAGCTCAAGTAATTGACTCTAATTTATTGCCGAAAGTAGATTTTGAAAGTAGTGATTGTATATCTAAAGCATGAGACATCAAAACACTTAAGAAAGCATGACCCATCAATTGAAATCACAATCACTCAATAAAAATCATATATCAATTAAAAATCAATGCAATAAGTCATAAAAGAAATAATAGAATTACCACACGCGTGAAGAATGGCTTCCTCTGTCGTCCCAGTGTTTGGGTTTAGCTCCTCATATCAAAAACACATACAAAATAATAATCCATAGCTCAAAAAGGTGTTTTATTAAAGAAATTATATAACACAAAGATTTGCAACGCTGTAAGGGTGTTATAGAAGTCACTGTTACAAGGTTCTAAGACTGTAGAAGAACGATAGTTTCCTACTGTAGCAGAACTGCGACCGTTTATGTTCGTTTTATGTTCTTCGTCTCTTTCTTCTTCAGCGGCAGTAGGTACCTTCCTGTAATCCTGATTTCTCCGCCTTTGCAGCCTCCGTACCGACCCCCAACTACTCCCCAGACTCTCGACAAAACTCTCTGAACCATCCCAACTCATTTTATACACCCCAGGGTAATTATCTTGCGCAAAAATCCTCTAAAATCTCTTCTTTTCCTTTCCCACAAATCTCGGGATTTCTTTCTTTATTTTTACGCGTATGTTCTATGTTCATCTAACTCTCTCCACAGTATAACCAAATACTACAAGGATATACTCTCCTAAGTCACACGAAAATGCTAGTTTTAAACCCGTGAAACTCTCACTCCCTGTATAGCCGAGATAATTATGGAAACAACTTCTTTTTCCTAATCTGAGCCCGTTACCAAGCCTGTTATGACTTGACAGGCCTATACCAATCCAAATCCGATAAGAAGTCTGACTAAGTCTCGTTAAAAATGCATCCAAAAGTTACGCAGATAAGAGAGTAAAATTCCTGCCAGAACTCTGTTTTCCCGAGAAGATATCCTCTATTTTTGTCGGCCTGAAGCTCTATCTCTGACGTGTTTAAACATGTACTGATCCTGTTTAGTCTTTCCAAGTTGATCCCAAACCAAAACAGTGATTGAGTCCGACTGAAAGTCTCTCTTTTAATTAGCAAAGACCCGTAACTTCCCAACTCTTTGTTCTCTTCTCCTGGCTTATTTAGCCCAACTGGATCAAATCCATCAAGCATATCAAGCCTCTTTAGCCCAAACAGGTCCTTTACAGCCGATTCTAGTGATTGAATCTCTGTCGAAATGTCTTTAAAATCCAACCCTAATCTGTTCTTGTTGCAAAAAATTTTCCCGCCAAAAAAACAAAATTTGAATTATAGAAGATGAGTGCCCCTTATCCAGTTTCCGGGTGCCTTTAACACTTGGGGTGTCCTGGGGTGTAAATAATGTTGGGCTGCCCCTTATCAACAAGGTACCCCTTATCCAAAATGGGGATCCGAATAGCATGGTTCCTCCATGTGCCTTTATCAACTTTTCGAGCCAATTTCGTCGTAAAAGCTTATTTCTTTAAAAACACCTACAAAACCATAAAATAATCAAATAAGTACAAAATAGAGAACTAACGATGCATATAATTGAGACCAAAATAGACACATAAATGCGTCTATCAAATATCCCCAAACTTATTATTTGCTAGTCCTCGAGCAAAAATAAACTAAAATCCTAACTCACTGTCGCAGGCATCGTCGATTGCATTTAGCGTATGCAATAAGCCTTTAAACCCCTAGGTGGCCCTAGTGGCCGAGTTATAGTCTCGGGAGGGCTTACAAGAGATATACCCACAAAACCTTTACTCCAGACTCTAGCTATCTACGCAGAACCTTGGAATAGCACTAAAGAATCTCCTTGGTTGGCATACTTATTGACTACAGGAGGAAGTACCCTGTTGCGAAATTCCAATTGATGTACACGAGTTTGCAATCAAGCATACTAAAATTCATATATAAGTCATAGAGCTCTACTCAGATAGTTTCTGGACATCATAACCGGAGTCAACCAATCACATGTATAGATTAAGAGATGGATATAGAAAGAAAGAAAGAAACATAGATGGTTTTGATGTTGACTAAGGTGAACGGTGTTTCCCATATCTGTCTGAAGGCCACTGCCAAAATAAACCTATCCTAATGGACTGAGATACTGGTCTGGACTAATATCAACACACTGGCATATACAAGGGTACCAGTGGCCGATAATCCTAACTCTAGGTCAACACAACTGGAATATACAAGGGTTCCAGTGGTCGACTTTATTGAATTTATTCCGGTTGGTCTGATGGTCTGGTCTCAATTTCTTTTCTTCTTTTTTTTTTTTTTTTTTTTTTTTTGTATCTCAATCACTCTATTTCACCCTAGCAGTGGTAACAACTTGATTCGTGAGCCCCACCTAATCACTTAGAGAACATATTTAAAAGAAAACAAAATAAAAATAGAAGTGAAAAGGATTCAACGACATATGGCGAAACTACCATGTTTTTTCTTTAATTTTAACACCCGAGCTCTGTGCTTTTATGAATAGACTCTTTAGATGTTTCCATCTAATCAGATTGGTTCCTCAACTCCTACAACCAAGATGCTTCCATCCACTTAGATTGGTTAGTGCCATCCTTAATAAGCATAAATTTTTAGGCTCTGGAGTTTAACAATGCAACTAAAATGTTTCTCCCATACCCCCAAACTTAAATCTAACATTTTCCTCAATGTTCTAAAGATAAAATTAAAAGCATGAACAAGGAGAAAATGTTACCATTTGAAGCAAAAGAGTTAAGGAAAGATATTACCGTGTTTCATGAGCATGGATTACCTCCCAAGAAGTGCTAAGTTTAATGTCTTCAGCTAGACTAAGAAAGGATTAGTCACCTCATAGAATCATAAAGTAATAGCCGAAATTTCTGTGGGTCATCAAAACCAAATAGAGCTATCACAAATAAAAGGAATCTGCAACCTTCCAAGAGAATAAACAAATAAAGCACACCCTTGTCTAGTTTCCTGTTTAATACAACTACATTTAGCTGTGGTTCAGGTTCAGGTTCTATAACTGGGTCCAAATAAAATATTTTCATGGGTTGCATTTCCTCATAGCTAAGATCCGATTCAGGTATTAGAGTCTGGAAAAACTCAAGTAAAAACTTAGAAGCACATAATAATAACCTAAATAACTGCGAATCCTTAAAGTCAATCAGGTTTGACTCACACAATTGACCATAATGAGAGTGGTGGTCATTCTTAAGCAAACGTGTCAATTCTATTTTCCTAAAATAATTAGGTTTAGTCTCATAACTTAATAACTGACACGTTTGGAATTTAAACATTCCCACAATTGGAAGAAAAATTTTTGGTGGGAAAACAAAATCAATCTGGGTATCACAGCCTGGGTAAACCACATCAACCAGAGGATGGGTTTCTAATAACTGAACTTCCTTATGGACATCACTAGGTTCAGGAAAACGTGTATGAAGAGAATCTTTTAAAATGGTTGAGGCACATATGTCAAGTCCCAAGTGAGGGATCTCTAAATGTAAGGCACAAGGAGAATGATAATCACCCCCAAACTTAGAGTTTTGGGTGTCTCTAGATAGACTAGCTACAATTTCCCTAATTTCTAGATCATCGGAATCCTGAAAATGGTCAATTGCTTCTTCTAGGTTATACTCAGGTGATGCATCCTCACTCATATTTAAAAGCTCTACGAGTTCATCTTCTTCGTCTAAGACTATTGTTTCTAAATCCTTTGACTCTAAAACAGTATTCTCAGTATAAACCCGTTCATCTAAACCATTATCGGCTTTGTAACTAGGAAATTCTACATCGTCTAAAACGGAGATACTTCTAGTCAAATCCTCGTCCTTTTGAATAGGTGAATAATTATTAAAATTATTTGGATTTGAACTATAAATAACATGATCATTATAAAGCTCAGTTGGAGTAACAAATTCATGTTCACTATGCCCGCATATTTCAAATTCTTCATCAACACTATCCTCATCATAATCATCATTATAATAGCATGAAAATGGTTGAACCTCATTTAAAGTAGTGTTACCAATTATATCCTCGTCATCCTGATTATGTGAGTAACTATCCTCATTTTCAAGGGTAATATTGGAAACACTATATTGGAAATTAAGATTATTTTGAGCAGTTCTTTTCTGGGCCTCTAACAAAAGATTCTGAGTCGACTCACATGACTTCCTGATTGAATCTAGGAAAGAAATTTCACTCGTTGTATTGCTTTCGTCCATAACTAAGTTATTCATTTCTGCTAACTTACCTGTTGACTCTAGTAGAGAGGAATTTTTCTCGTACGACCAGTTGGCGTGTGGATAGTAATTGGGCTCACTATGGTATGGACCATATCCTTCAAAAGGCTGATGTTCCCAACCACTATTCACATTATGGTCAAAGTAGTAACGTCCATTTTGAAACTCAATCGGATATTCGTTGTATTGGCTATTGTTATTGTTATACCAGTTCGACATTCTATTGCAGGGGTGTGAGTTGTCACACAAAATAAAACCCACTAATAGGGGATTCGTGGGTGGATAGAGTCTTACCTCCCGTACCAGACGGGCGATGAACCGTTGAAGTCGACTCAGGCCACCGACTCCTATGTCAGTGTACGAACCCGAGGGGCCGAGACAGTATCGTAACTGTCGTCCTTCCCTGCAAACAGTTTATATTTAATTTTTAACCCTTCCTTAGGGTTTTAAAAATAATGTCCAGTCCAAAAGAAAAATAAAGTCCAAAAAGTGTCCAAAAAGAAAAAGAAAAATCACAAAAATACAACCCTATTTACAGTTTCTAAAAATAAAACAAAATAGCTATATACAAAATCTTCTTCTTCACTCCTTTTGAATTCCTCTTTTCTTTCCTTCTTTGGAAGATGCTTTCCTTTTATAGCACTTTTTCTTTCCTTGTAGTTTCGCTCCAAATCTAAAAAGAATCGAAAAAATACCAAAGGCGTAAAAGAGAACAAAAAATATAAAATAGAAATAACTCTATAACCTAAAACCTAAATACAAGTCCGCGTCGACGGCGCCAAAAATTGATATAGTTTTTTGAGTGATAAGTAAAAGTTCGTTCAAAGACTTGTAGAGATTGATTTCAGATTTAATAATAGAATATATATATACAAAAGGTTGTCGCGGTATCGAGAGGTACTGAGACTCAGGATTCCACCAATTCTTATATTCATGTGGTTCAACTAATAATTCTAGACATTCATAGCTCAAGTAATTGACTCTAATTTATTGCCGAAAGTAGATTTTGAAAGTAGTGATTGTATATCTAAAGCATGAGACATCAAAACACTTAAAGAAAGCATGACCCATCAATTGAAGTCACAATCACTCAATAAAAATCATATATCAATTAAAAATCAATGCAATAAGTCATAAAAGAAATAATAGAATTACCACATGCGTGAAGAATGGCTTCCTCTGTTGTCCCAGTGTTGGGGTTTAGCTCCTCATATCAAAAACACACACAAAATAATAATCCATAGCTCAGAAAGGTGTTTTATTAAAGAAATTGTATAACACGGAGATTTGCAACGCTGTAAGGGTGTTACACAAGTCACTGTTATAAGGTTCTAAGACTGTAGAAGAACGATAGTTTCCTGCTGTAGCAGAACTGCGACCGTTTATGTTCGTTTTATGTTCTTCGTCTCTTTCTTCTTCAGCAACAGTAGGTACCTTCCTGTAACCCTGATTTCTCCGCCTTTGCAGCCTCCGTACCGACCCCCAACTACTCCCCAGACTCTCGACAAAACTTCTCTGAACCATCCCAACTCCTTTTATACACCCCAGGGTAATTATCTTGCGCATAAATCCTCTAAAATCTCTTCTTTTCCTTTCCCACAAGTCTCGGGATTTCTTTCTTTATTTTCTACGCGTCTGTTCTATGTTCATCTAACTCTCTCCACGGTATAAGCAAATCCTACAAGGATATACTCTCCTAAGTCACACGAAAATGCCAGTTTTAAACCCGTGAAACTCTCACTCCCTGTATAGCCGAGATAATCATGGAAACAACTTCTTTTTCCTAATCTGAGCCCGTTACCAAGCCTGTTATGACTTGACAGGCCTATACCAATCCAAATCCGATAAGAAGTCTGACTAAGTCTTGTTAAAAATGCATCCAAAAGTTACGCAGATAAGAGAGTAAAATTCCTGCCAGAAATCTGTTTTCCCGAGAAGATATCCTCTATGTTTGTCGGCCTGAAGCTCTATCTCCGACGTGTTTAAACATGTACTGATCCTGTTTAGTCTTTCCAAGTTGATCCCAAACCAAAACAGTAATTGAGTCCGACTGAAAGTCTCTCTTTTAATTAGCAAAGACTCGTAACTTCCCAACTCTTTGTTCTCTTCTCCTGGCTTATTTATCCCAATTGGATCATATCCATCAAGCATATCAAGCCTCTTTAGCCCAAACAAGTCCTTTACATCCGATCTAGTGATTGAATCTCTGTCGAAATGTCTTTAAAATCCAACCCTAATCTGTTCTTGCTGCAAATATTTTTCCCGACGAAAAAAACAAAATTTGAATTATAGAAGATGAGTGCCCCTTATCCAATTTCTGGGTGCCTTTAACACTTGGGGTGTCATGGGGTGTAAATAACGTTGGGATGCCCCTTATCCAAAATGGGGATCCGAATAGCATGGTTCCTCCATGTGCCTTTATCAACTTTTCGAGCCAATTTCGCCGTAAAAGCTTATTTCTTTAAAAACACCTACAAAACCATAAAATAATCAAATAAGTACAAAATCGAGAACTAACGATGCACATAATTGAGACCAAAATAGACACATAAATGCGTCTATCATTGGCTCAACAATAGTTAACCGAAGTTAGTCATATGAACACTTTCATATCAACCTTATTCATCTTAACCATAACTAGTTCAAATGACTCAAATGAAACTAGTTCTAGAGTTTTTCAATTGTTTATACTCTCATAGAAGTATACAGAACACAATTGAAGCAAAATCTATTTTGATTCACTCGAATCAATTCATGAACATTATAGCTACGGTTTGCAAAAGATTACATTCCTTAATTTATAAATGTATTAGTTTATGAACAAACCGATTTTAGAACGTAAACTACTCAAGTATGCAAACGTGTACGCATACTTAAGTGGCCGGACTAATTTTGGGTTCGCCAGTACGCGAACGGGTACACATACCACCAAACTCAGTTGAACTCCGAAACTTGGACTTACGCCGGTACGCGAACGGGTGCGCATACTTAGTTCCCGGACTTTCATTCACCAATCAGTACGCGTACTTGTACGCATACCATGGTTCCCGGACTTGGAATAACTTGCAACAATTAGCATACAAGTACGCATACTGTGCTATATCCAATCATGGTTAATTTGTTCTAAACTCTCATTTCAATCATTGAAACATTCTTTGAAGATGGGAATAGCTGTCTCACACAAACTATTAGCTTTGAAGCTATTTTCAAGTGATCGAATGATCAATACGAAACATTCCGAGTCTACATCAAATGACTCTCTCACACAAATCATGTAAGATGTTACCAGGCGATTTTCACATGATCATCTTTTGACTTTCGTCAAGAATATAAGATGAACTTGGTTAAAGCGAAAGCTTACCAACACATATTTCGAGAAATATGTAAGCGAGTTAAACTCAGCTCTAAATATCAAATGTGTATAATCGAAGACTATATAACTATACGACTTTTGTCTCAAATAGGAGACAGAGTAGATAGACTTTTGAGTGATAGATGAGTTTAAGTCTCCACATACCTTTTGTTGGTGAAGTTCCACAAGCTCAGTAGTTCTTCGTCTTCAATCGATGAACGTCGTGAAGTCTAAGCTCAACTACACTTTCTATCCTAATCCGAGACTTAGCTATATGTAGACTAGAAATCAAGACTTATAGTTTTGGCAACTAAACTTGACAAACAAGCTTGAGATAGCAACGCTTGCGAGTTCGACCGAGTAGTGCTCTAACAAAGCTGATATACAACAATCTCAACTCGTCTCTTTATTCTGCAAACGTGTAGAGCGAGTAATTAACTCATAACTGCCATTTTAGAGTTATAACTTACCAAGCCATGCACTTAACTCTATAGGTCGCTTTATTTAGGGTAAAGTCGCGCCAATGACGACTTCCAACTGTTGCGAACTCTGCTCTCCGTGTGTCATTTGCTTCACTCGGCCGGATTACGGACTACAATGATGCGTTTGGGAACACCACTGCGGCATTTTCCCAAACCTTGGCTAAGTTTTAGCCGAATGCGCAAGTCATTCAATAACTTATTCCATGTTCTTAATTCCTTTCTTGAATTAGGCCAACTCAGAATTCTCGGACATGCAACACTACAATATCAAAAATGTATATGTCAATGACAGTCTTGTTGGCAAAATAAAAAAAAAATCTTACTAATAAAAAGACTCGTTTTTGTTGGACGGAGAGTATGACTTTTAGTAGTCACATTGAAAATGAAAAAAATGAAAAGAAAATGAAAAAAAATGAAAATTAGTAGTCACATTGAAAATGACAAAAATGAAAAGAAAATGAAAAAGATGAAAAGAAAACGAAAAAGATGAAAAGAACAGAATTACATTACATTGGTGATGAGAAATTGAAGAAAAATACTCCCACCGTCCCAAATTAGATGAGCTAATCATATATAGTTTGCACAATTCTTAAGGCAGGGAGAAAAAGTGAGTATATTTAAGTATTTTTTACAATTATACCCTTATGAGTAATAACTAGTAAAACTTAGAAATGATTGATCTTTTAAACTATATCACGGTTTTTCGTAAACTTTATACCGTTGAAAAGCATTTTAAAACATCTACGCAACGAATATAAACATGACTATCAAATTATACATATTTCTTATAGCAACAATAATCAATTAAAAAGGTTATTTTAGAAATATCCCTTTGATTAGTGAGATAGCTCATCTATTTTGGGACAAAGTTTAAAACCAACTAGCTCCTAATTTGGGACCGAGGGAGTCGTCCATTTAAAGCGGCAACTAACGACCAGCTTACCTACCAACGTATATCTGTTTACGTATCTCTATCTCTCGCAAGCCTTATTGATGGGGATTTATTGACGAGCAAACGTATAGATCACCTTTCGTTCACCCACCAAAACCCCTCTATGTACTTCTCTATCACACACACACACGTCTGTTAATTCTCCACCATCCAATTTTAGGGTTCCTCTTTTTATTTCCATAGGTTTCTTCTTCAGTTCTTCCCTTTTTCTCATTTTCTTTTGTTTGCTTCTAAATTTAGTACTAAGTTCAGGCTTCGAATCAATCTCAGGTCTGTTCCATTTTTAGCCTTTTTCCGAAGTTCCTTTAATCAACAACTACTTTGCTTCCTCTAATTGTTCTGTTTTTCTATTTTAAAAATTAATTTTAGATTATTACTATGTTTCCAGTACTTTGGGGGGAAATTTAGGGAATTCGAGAAAGCTAATTCTGAATTATACTAATAGTATGGGTTTTGACTGAATTTAATGGAGTGATTTGAAAAGCTATCATTTTTGTGATCATATTTTTTTGTAAGTGTTTTAGTTACTGAATTGGGTATAATGTTTGTAACTAAGGCAATCTGTAAGTGTTCAAGATTGAGCACTTACTTCTCGTATCCATTTGTTCCAGTTCCATTTCTTGCATACAGTTCGACAATGTCCAGTTTGGAGGAACCACTGTGTCTCGACAGATATCCAGACATGAGAGGACTGGACAGGGTCCGGAGGTTCTCTTCTAGTGCTTGCAGGCCTAGGTCTGGTGAAACAAGTATTGAGGATCGTTGGGTTGACGATAGAACTTGCAGCTCATCTAACAGTTGCAAGTAAGTTAACTCATCTTCAGTAAAAGTATTGGGTCACTTACCCATTCGTGTTCTTCTAAGAATTTGGAATTTTTCAATCTAAATGGTGCTTAAGTGGGTGATTCTTCTAATATAAGATGTAAGATAATCTTGATGTTAGTATGGACTATTAAAATGCAAAATCCGGTTTTAAATGTAGTTGTGTTTTGGCATTGCAGAGAATGATATGAATCATGACCTTCAATTTGAATTGATACTATTATAAGATCCATTTTAATTGATGCTATTATAGGATCCTACTTTTACTTGGAAGAAAGTAATAGCATGTAAAATTTAGTACACAAACTGATAGCTGGGTATCAAGTTAAGAAATAATTGGCTATAATTGATTGTGTTATTTACTTATTTAATTTAAGGGATTTCTTCAGCTTTGAACTCTACAACTATGGCTTATAAAGAAATTCTCAAACTAAACTGAATGATACGAAAAATGGTTTCGAGCAGTGGTTTTAGGAGTGTCATCTTATGTCATATTGAATTAAGAGGTTGGATAAACTATGAGAAATATTGACCACATGTAGGTTCTAACTTTAGTTCTGTTCATTAGGTGATTTTTATCTTCCCCTCTCCTCATTTTAGCCTTTAACTTGGCCTAGTTGTGTCAGTGTTGTGTTTCAGTCCTTCACTTGCAGATTTCCCAATTGTGTCGAATTACCCCCTTGACTTGATGTAGAAGAATGGTGGCATTAGAAGATGAAAGTTTTTAATTACAACTTGGAGTTACTAGTGATCAGCCTCTGTAATCCTGAGTATTTCCAGTGGAACATTGAGACATAAGTAGGTACATGAATAATATCAGGAGACTATTTCTTTCTGGATATTGAGTTCTCTCATGTGAATTGTTCTTATTAGTCATATAGTACAATATTTTTGTCTTGTTCATTGACGTAATTGTTGGTGAATTTTGAGAAGTTGTAGAACATTATAGTACTTTTAACCTTTGAAATTGTACAAATTTTGGTCGTGGAGCTAGTCGGGTGACATCAGCAATTGGTATTATTTGTTTTGATTTTTAATTTCTTGCATAAGTAAAATCTCTGATCTCGGTTTCAGTGGAGAATACACAAAACAGATCTTCTCATGTCGAGGACAGACAACGGATAATTTCTGGGAAGATTCCGTAAGCAAAAGAACTAAAAGCCTGGGTAGGAACCACAACGTTTGTGATTTGTGGTTTTCTCCAGAGCGTCAGTACAACTCTCAGTGCTCCTCCAACAAGGACGGAAGTGACGAAAAGAATAAGGTACTCTGATATTCTAAATCCTTTTCTTTGTTGGTAGCTAAGATTTAACTTGCCTTCTGTTTTTCTGAAATCTATATTTAAGTTGGTTTTTATTTGAACTTGAATCTTTTAGAAAGATACAGGTGAAATGTTCCTACTTACTGCGGACATTTTCCATTTTATGCCAGAATTTCTTACCTTAGTAGTGTTGAGAGTCCAGTTATTATATCTTTATCTGATAATCCCATGGGATGTATGTGTTAGTGACCTGTTTCTTGCTTTTCCCGTCTGCAGTAAATATCAGAGTATTTCGGTGCATTTGTTAGAGGTTTTGTTCACATTAAATTAGGCTTTAGCTTTACAGAGAGGTTTTTATTAAGCTCAGATATTTGTTAAGAGGTTTTTTGCCAATATGCGTAGAAGTTTGGCATGGTTACATGAAGAAAATTTTGGAGAATCCATGCGTAGCTGTGCAAGGCGCTACTCCCTGTTAATTTTGTTTACTTAGTTAACAACTTTTAGGGGGATACAGTTTAGTTATGTATTTGTGCTAGATGAAACAATATCTCATTACCAGAATGTATACAGTTTGCAACAACTTAATCTTGGTTGTTTATCAGGCAAATACATTGGTTTTAGGAATTTGCCAAGTTACTTACCAATTTTTTGTACTTAAGCATGTGTTAGTAACAACCCACGTGTCTTTTGTTTGCTAAGTAGACAAGTGTGTTATTTTCGTATTATCACTTCACCTAAGTGGGTGACATTACTACCCACTCTTCTTTTGTAAGAAAAGAAGGAAGGTTTAGTTCCACATAGTCACATCGAGTATATCATGTAATGGCTCCAATAGCTCTTCTAAAAAATATTCTCAAGGTCATAGAAATACATGCTTATATGCAAGTGACTTAATATCTAAATTTTCATATCTGAAAACAGTTTGACATAAAATAATAATTTTTAAATCGAGTAGCCGTTTCATGGTGTGTTGGAATGAAATGGATTTTTCTTCAATGCAGTTTTTGAGAGGTATACCAAAGTTTGTAAAGATCGTGGAAGTTGGTCCAAGGGACGGATTGCAAAATGAGAAGAATGTTGTACCTACATCTGTTAAGATCGAACTGATACAAAGGCTAGTTTCTTCTGGTTTGCCTGTTATCGAACCAACAAGTTTTGTCTCCCCAAAATGGGTACCCCAGGTAATTGGATCATTTCCTTTCTAGTTTATGGATTTGTACTTGGATCCACGTTTTCCTTTCAATTTGAGATACCACCTTTTTCTCCTTTTAAATTGTCACGAGCCTTTTGGGTTGATCATTCCTGTCAGCATTACTAACTAGGTATTGAGGGTTGCTCCCTCATTTACTCTTTGTAACTGCTAGAAATGATGAAGCTACCCATAGTGTGCACTATCCCTAACGGCAGTTGGTTTCAATTATAAACTAATGTGTGCACCATACTTTCTCTGGTTGATCATTGGCTATAGAATTTTTATAATTTTAGAATAACATGCGGCAGCCACTGTCGATTTGAAGTACAGGATACCATTTTCATAAAAACCGTTTTGTAAGAGAGAAACCACATAATTACTTTAAAGTGTTATAAACCATGTGTCAGGGAGGGTTAGCTACCACCTTGATCTTCTCATCGTTACTAACTAATTCTTACTTATATCTAATAATTGAAACCCCATTTCAATGGTTTCTTTAGATACATTGAGGTATTTTAATTGCAACTACTGGTGCAATACTCTATGTGATGGTCGTCCATTTTGTGTAGTTAGCTTTCTGCTGAATTACCATATCACATAAGGTTTTGCTCTCATGCTTCTTAGTTCCAACTAGATGAAATTTTATCTAACCAAATTGCTTAATTATTATACGACACAGCTAGCAGATGCAAAGGACGTAATGGAAGCAGTTGGAACCGTTGAGGGGGTTAGATTTCCTGTGTTGACTCCGAACCTGAAGGTTAGCAATCACATCTAGGGTGAAACAGAGAGCATGTAAGTGCCAATTATTTTTGAAGGATCTTGTTGATGGTTCAGTTACTGCTGCTAGGGTTTTGAAGCCGCTGTTGCAGCTGGAGCTAAAGAAGTGGCAATCTTCGCATCAGCATCTGAATCCTTTTCCAAGTCAAATATCAATTGCACTATCGAAGATAGTCTTGCTCGCTATCGGGATGTTGCTCGTGCTGCTGGAAATCTCTCAATTCCTATTCGCGGGTATGCTTTGCACTTAAATTAAAGAAACTCCATTTCCTAATATGTGTTTCGAGGTTTCGTTTTATATCATTGGATCTACAGGAACCAAGCATCCATTTTATTTCTTGTGCTCATTACGCACGTATTACTTCCAGTCTTCAGTGGTATCCCCATTCAGCTGCCAAGGATTTATCTCATACTATCATCATTCATCAGCGCAGATTTTGGTTTTCAAGTCATGGATTAGATCATAAGCTATTTTTCTAGTTTGTATTTAATGTCTGAAAGCCCTCCTTTATGAAAAAGTGGATGCCTAACTTTTGAATAAGAACTTATTTCAAGCATATTGTACTGTGCTAGGTATATCTCCTGTGTTGTGGGCTGTCCAGTGGAGGGAGCAGTAGCTCCGTCAAAGGTTGCATATGTGGCAAGAGAGCTTTATGGTATGGGTTGCTCCGAGATATCCCTTGGTGATACAATTGGAGTTGGTACACCAGGTAAAGTATTAAATAGCAAGAATGAGTCCGTGCAGACATCTTTTGTTACTCTCACCATTCAGGCCTATCTTGTCCTCCATTTAGAAAACCTCCTCTCTCAAAAGTTTATATCTCGTTTCTAGATGCATACCTTTTCGATTGTTAGATACAGACATTTTAGTATGGTGAACCTATCTTGTGTCTTATTTTTCCCTGGTTTATGATTCATGACCCTTTGTGTTATGCTTACAACTATTCGTCTTTTGATGTGTTTTCATCGGCAAAGGGACTGTTGTTCCAATGCTCGAGGCTGTAATGGCAGTTGTTCCCTTGAAGAAGCTTGCTGTCCATTTCCATGACACTTACGGCCAGGCTCTTTCAAATATCTTGCTTTCTCTCCAAGTAAGTTGTTGTGCTTAGTTAGGGAAGAGTACTGTCAAAATCCTGGTACACGTATTAATCGTAATTTATGTGATAACTGGACACCAATCCTATATATATATATATATATACATATATTAACATGTTGAATGAATTTCATTCCGGAAGATCCTTCACTGTCTATGCTATTGTGTTTTGTGCTTTCAACTCTACATGTGCAGTTTTTCTTTCCTCTAATCTGTGAACTCTCCTTTATGTTTAATTTTTAGATGGGGATTAGCACTGTGGATTCGTCTGTGTCCGGTCTAGGAGGTTGTCCATATGCCAAAGGTGCTTCTGGAAATGTTGCAACTGAGGATGTGGTCTACATGCTGAATGGGCTAGGAGTGAAGACTAATGTTGATCTCGGCAAGCTTATGTCAGCCGGAGAATTCATCTGCAAGCATCTTGCCCGTCCATCTGGATCCAAGACTGCAGTTGCTCTGAGCAGAATTACAGCAGATGCTTCTAAAATATGAGGAACAGAAAAGTCAAGTAAATCGAAATTAGATATATATGTAACTAAAATATTAAAAAATGGGATAGTTCAGATGGTATATGTATGTATAAAGCTCTGATAATACGGGTATAGACATATAGTCGTTGATTCCATAGAGGAACAGAATAAAAATAAAATGGAGTTCATATGGTATAGAGATTTAAGTTAAGAGAGATCTCTACTGCAGTCACTCCACTACGATAAATTATAGGGGTTGAGAACTTGAGTATCCTTTTATGGAGTTTGAGGAAGGCTCAGATAGGTCGAGAGTTCGACCCTGAACCCATTCATAGAAGGGGATTATGTAATAGATCCAAGGCAATCTTGTTGTAATCTGAACTATCAAAATAAATATCAACCGTTGACCTTGATGCTCAGTTGCAGTCTTGCACTGTCACGCTCTTACATAAACTGACATTTGCCGTGAGGTTGTAGGCAGCGTAAATTGGTACTATTACAAGAAGAGTGGGTGAGTAAATGTTTGACACACATTTGATGCTCTTAAGAGCAAGCACCGCGGAAGGGTTGTCACCCCAAGTCTCCACAGTGTAGGGAAAAGGCAACCACTGAAGGTGTAGTCTTTTTTTAATCCTACATAAACCTGACAAAACGGAACTGCCAGAATAAAAACAAGACTAAAAAGAAAACTGTTAATGACACGAACAGCTCAATTTAAAGTTGGAGATTACAAATTTTGGTGTAAATATCTTCTGAACCGACAGACAAATGGTGAATTGATATTATATCCGTCGTGTCTCTTGATTATCAGCATGATTGGTGTTATTGTTACCTAATTCCTCTACACTATAAGTACACTCATCTTTAACATCCGAGGGTTTATTCAGAGAGAAACCATCACCAGGGGGTTCTCCTCCTGAAACACCCATCCACCCCATTTCTTCCTCATAATCTCCCGGATCCTCAACCCAATCATCTACTCCGTTATCCAATTCTTCGACACATATAGGATCTTGTGTTTGTCTCACTGTCTTGCATGCTGCTGAGTGCCTAAACATTTCGAAGAATATAGAAAAGGTCAAAATTATACCACCTGAATCCACATCTTATACAGTAAGAGTTCAGAGACCCTTTGCCTTATTATATATACAAGGAAGATTTTGGACAGAGTCTACTAAGGTAAAATAACTTGACAGTGGGGGACTAGGATAATCTAGCATAAATAGTGACTGGAATTTAAATCCTTATGCCTAAATACTACTTACATATGGAAATTAACATGCAGGAGGGAATACTAAAGTTACCGTTCTTGAAGACGCAAGTTATAATGGACAAAGATGAGGCTGTCCAGCCTCTCATGTTCTAACCGATTCCTACTCTTCAAGTGGATGCGCTCAAAAGTGCTCCAATTTCTATCACAGCGGGTTCCACTGCAAGTCTGACTTAAGATTCTGATGGCAAAACGTTGCAGATCAGGATAATCTGCAGCATACAGCGACCACCATGTAGCTGTACAACAACATGTTATTTTCTGTAAGACAAGAAAAGGTTGCCAACAAGTAGAGAAGTGAAAGTTGACGACATTCTTAGAACCTTCGTATGATTCAAGTGAACAACCAAATCTTTGGTGGTAAATAAAATAAAAAAACTCACCTGGGGCTAATGATTCTCGGCCCCGTATAGCTACAGGTCGACTGAAATCCCCTACAGCATCGTCATAAGAAGTTTTTTGCCTTGTAATCATATCTTGGGCAGTTAAGCTAGGCTCTAAGCCTTCAATGCAGTCAAGTAAGCCCTTCTGGATAACTGGATTGGTGCAAAAACCAGGGTTGTAAAATATGGAGGGGTTCAGATAGTGTGCTGCCGCATGGAGAGGGCTGTGAAGGTCCTCTTCCCAGATACGATCAATGACTTTCAAGTAAGGAAAATGGCTAGACTCCTCACTGTCAAATGAATCAATAATAGCTCTCCTTGCCTTTTCCATAGCATCATACAGATACCCCATACAAGGTCTCTCTTCACTGCCAGCAAGGTTTAATATGGCAAGAAGGGGTTCAGTCACCTTAAGAGTTAGAGAACACAACGACCAGAACTGTGGATCCAGCACAGTTTCCGTAACCTTCCATGACCTTTGCTTAGACATAGCCGATTCCATCCATGTAGTACTAGTAAACATCTGCTGGAGAGGTTCTTTCAAGGAGACAATATTTTGCAGCGTTAAAAAGTTGGTCGCAAACCTTGTCAGGGCTGGTCTTACAATATCTCTTCCACCAGTTATCTTTCTCATTGTATTGAGGACCCATGCATGGTTATATATGAATTGACATACCTTTTTGGCCCTTCTCAATGCCTCTTTGATCTCTTCCATTTCCCCCAATTCCTCAAGCATTAAATTGATACAGTGTGCTGCACAAGCACTCCAGAAAAAGGTCTTGTATTTATTCATTAACATTTTCCCAGCAGCCTTGTAGTTGGGTGTAGTGTCTGTTATGAAATGTACAATATTCCTTGGGCCTACCTCTTGAACAATACTGTCGAAAAGATTGAAAAGTTCCTCGGAAGACTTTGAGGCCTCTGATGCATCAACAGATTTCAGGAATATGGTTCCCTTGGAACAGTATATGAAAAAATTTATCACCGTACAACCAGTTCTGTTTATCCACCTATCAGCAATAACTGAGCACCCGGTCACCTCCCACGACTTCCTCAAATCTTGACATAGCTCACCTGCTTCTTGGGCACTTCTATCTAACAAATCACCCCTCAAAGAATCATAGGAAGGCATTTTATATCCAGGACCCACAGCTGAAATTGCATCCGCCATCTGTTGGAAATACAATGAGTTTGCTGCATTGAATGATATTCCAGCATCATACATAAATTTGGCGACCGCCATATCAGCTTGATCAACACTTTCTTGAGAGAAAAAGGGTAGGTGCTGCAAAGGCGGTTGAGTGCTGGGTGTCCCAAGTGGTATAACTTGCTTTCTCTGCCTTTTTCTTCTACCAGAGGTACCTTCATCCCACTCTTTTCCACTTCTCCCACTATTGGACAACAACGGGCTCTTTTGTAAATCCTCATTCTTACATTCTTCCTTACCTTGAGAAGGTATATGGGGAGCCCGGAAATCCACTTCTTGCAGCTTCTTTTTCCTTTCCCAAACTTTAAACCCTAAATGTTGCAGCATTTGAGATCTAACTTCTTCTGGCACTTTATCACATGGGGCTATATTTCCTCTTTCCCCGGCTAAATGTTGCTTCAGTCTGGAAATTCCACCCCCCAAGATCATCTTGTGACAATATCTGCACTTTATCTTTTGCTGGTCGCCATCTACCATAACTCCATGGACCCAACCAAGATCAGTGGCTCTAGGAGGCGCAGAACCCTTCAAACAGTCATTTAAAGAAAGAAGAGAAAAATGAACGAACACATCAACTTTATTACAATGGATACAGTTAAGAAAATAAAACGAACTGAGGGAATCAGAGAACTGACAACAAAACAGGGACGAGTACAATCAAGATACGGGAAGGAATGTACATACAAGTAAAACTCACTTGTTCACTCTTGAATTGAACAGGTGGGAAGGGATCATACAACACCTGACTCTCAGTTGTTGGCTCTTCATGATCTGGTAAAAGTCAGTTGACAAAAAGTTAGTCAAACCTTTAAATGGAAGAAGAAAACGCCCTAATACCTGAAATCTATAGTAGCAAAACAGCAGTTTGAGTTTTGGAGTCCGACACCGGCACTAGGCGCCCACACAGCGACCAAAAAGCATTAAATACTGAGAAACGGGAATTAGGGTTAGCAGATGGGTAAGAATTTTCTTCTGATCATCTTCTACAAATCAGTAGAAACTATATTCCTTTTGCAAGTCTTTATGTCTGGTAAGTGCATTGCTTGCTATGCAATGACTATTCATTACAAACACAAGCGTAAGAACTACAAATCATGTATGTTAGATAGACTACACGTAAAATAATGACAAGAACAGGAGGACGACCAACCAGTGTAGATTGATTGGTGTGCTTCTTCTGCTTCGTGCAAAGCCCGCAAATTGTCCATTCTTGCTGCTGCATAATCTCGATCAGATTCATCATCAGAGTCTGTATCCTTATCATCGTATGCACGATCATTTGAAGCTTCTTCATGTACCTTTTTCCGCTTCTTTTCCGTTGTTTTTCTCGTTTCCCATGCGACCAAATGCTTTTCTATGAGTTCTCTTACTTCGTTTGGGACAGCTTCACATCCTCTAATTTCCCCTCTTCTACTCGCCAAGTGCTTTTTAAAGCGAGTAACACCTCCAATCATGATTCTGTTGCAATAATTGCACTGCACATGGTGCCTGTGCCCAGCAATCATTGTCCCATGTTCCCAACCTATGTCTCTTGCACGTGGCATTTTGTCACAATGCTAATGAAAGTAGCCAAAAATCAGAAATACACATTCCATTGGCAAAAATAACAAAGTGGTAAGCAATAGATTGAAGAAAATGCAAGTTACTGCCACTCTTAACTAATAAGTGTAATTATCGTTCAACAGACGGTATGTAGTGGTTGCAAGCTTAGAAGACAGAGAGGAAAGCTGATTTACATATGTTTGGCATTAGAGACCTGGATACAATTTTGGGTGGACTGGTGGGCAGCACAAGACATGCCCACAACAACAACTACTCCGAAGTTTCCAGGAAAACCAATGCCAAACATCATGCTTCTGATCAAAACAAACAAAAAGAAAAACATCATGCAGCAGATAAACTGGATGAAATTGGCAACAGATCCAGCTCCATAAAAATCATAATTCAGACTGAAATAGAATTACTCATATTCTTTTCATAACCTTTCAAAAAAAATCAAAATGCCACAATGGCAGTATTTTGTTTATAACTCAACTGCAGTAGTAATATAACATGTTACTTCAAATAATAATTTATTCCATAAAACTCTTAATACTAATTTCAACTACAGATTACCTTCAGCAAAGAAGCTTTAATCCGAGCTGACTGCCGCTGACATGACGAGCAATCAACTGCCTGATCACAGCTCAAGCTTCGTTTTTACCTACCTCATTCATCTGCCATTGTGAAACAATATTAGAGAATTAATCAGGATTTAGCATATGCATTTATTAAGTGATTAACTTATCTCTGTAAACGAAACAACAAATTGGTTTTGTAACGGTGAATATCAAATTCATGGAAGCAAAAATCGAAATGGAAACAAAAACATAGAGAGAATGAAACAGATATTATTCATCGGAGGGAAGTAAATAACGGAGTTACAGAGGTGAAAATACGTACAATTAGATCGACATATCTTTGGGGAGATTCAGATGTTATAAAAGTCGTAAGTATTGTCGGGATTTTTGATCGTCGATGGAGAAAACGTTTTATCGAAAAAAAAAAGAAGACGCCCCGGCGGGTGAGAAGGCGAAAACAATAGAAACCCTAGAAATATAATTAAGAGAACAGAATGAAACGTTTTATTGATAAAAGAAAGAAAAAACCTGATTGTTTCTTTATTGGTGGTGAAAAGACGGTTTCAGAGAATGAAGATCTATTTATGTTTTTGACGTTTAAAATCGTTCGAAACGGTTTTCACTCGCTCTCTTTCGTTGAGTGATTGAGTCGATGTTACTTTAAAATAAACGTTGACCTGCTTATGCCCATCTTGACCGTTCTAAAACTTTAGGAGGTGTTTCAAAACATTTCTATCCTGCTTGTAATATTAGTAGGCTCATTTTTTACGGACAGTTCTACGGGAACAGGCCGTTGAAGAAGAAATTGGACCTCGGCTCACTTTGCCAAGGAATATATTGATTTGTTGGCAGTTATGGAAGTGTAGAAAGTATCGAGAACTTGGTATCCCCAAGCCGAGGTCCAGATCCTACAGAGTTGATGCCTTCTTGTGCAAACTAGGACAACCATACAAATCACATTAACGCGAAGAGATCGAAGAGGGACAAGAAATTACCACATCTACTACTTAAAAATTCAACCAAAAAAAAGAAAAGAGAAACAGAGTATTCTTTAAGTGAATGTATCTATTACAGCATCAATCAGTTTCCAGGATCACTGGATTTATTTAACTATAAACTAAAGTTTTACACCCAGAACGAGTCCAGATAAGTGAGAAATAATAGCTTATGGGTTGAACTTGATTCGTCACAGATCAATCTACTTTGTTATATGTAAATTCCATTAAAAGGCTTCTAAAATGTAAAGAGAGTTCAATCAGCTATGGTAAAGAAAAATTCGAAAGACATCAAATAGTGCTTACCACCAACTAAGGGTGTCATTTCTCTCCAACCGCCTATGCTTTCACATCATTTGCAATAGAAACCTCAATCTTATCAGGCTGTTCTTTTAGATCACCTTCAGCTTTAGACCTGTAAGTTGACCAGTTGCTTCGCAGTGAGCTTGGAATCTTAAGAAGGACTCCATTGCAATAATAAATAAGTATGGTGATAACGGATCGCCCTGTCTGATCCCTCTAGTTGGCTTGAAAGATGTTGTTGGTGAACCATTTAGCATGACTTCAATATGAGTTGTCGAAATGCACTGGGAGATGAGTTGACGAAATTTCTCTGAAAAACCAAACTGTTTTAGAATATCTAAAAGGAAACTCCATTCAAGACGATCGAATGCTTTAGACATGTCCATTTTAAGAGCAAGGTGGCCACTCAAACCTTCTTTTTCTTCATGGCTTGGACTATTTCTGCACTAAGCAAATGTTTTGGAGATAAGCCTTCTGGAACATAAAGCGATTGCATTGGTGAGATGATTTTAGCAATGTGTTTCTTCATTCTCGGTGAAATGATCTTGAGATAATTTTATACACTTGAATTGCACAAAGCAATTGGGCGGAAGTCCTCCGGTCTATTAGCTATTGGAACTTTTGGAATCAAAGAGACTCTAGTGTTGTTTAGGCATTGAAGTAAAAACCGGAATGAAAGAAGGATTTAATCATCTTGCATACGTCGTCTTTAACAGTTTGCCATTGAGTCTGGTAGAACCCAGGGGGAAAACCATCTGGTCCCGGTGAAGTCCATGGCTCCATAGTCATGAGTGCTTGGAGGATTTCTTGTTCAGACGGAATAGCTTCAAGTTGTTCATTATCATCCGCTGAAATGCATTGCGGAATATGTTTAAGAAAATTCTGGCTACTTGAAGGATTGGAAGTAGTCATAATGTTCTGGAAGTGCTGTTTTAGAAGGTTAGAAAGTGAATCCCTGTCATTGCACCATGAACCATTTGGTGCCAAAAGAGAGTCAATTCTGTTTCTGCATTTCCTTCTATTCATTCTTATATGAAAAAACCTCGAATTCAAATCCATGTCATTATAGAAGTGGTCCCGAGACTTTTGACGATTTGAGCTTGCTTGTATTTCATTAAGATTCCTGATCTCACTTTCTAATTGAACGACGTCTTCTGTATTAGAACCATCCACATCGCGACTTGCAAAGTATTCAACTCAGACTGAAGGCGCGTGATACGTTTATTGAAATCACCAAAAGTGCTCTTACTCCATTGCGACAGCCAGTGTCTTGTATTAGATAACTTATTAGTGAGAACAAAAGCATTAGAACCACAGATATTAGATGACCAGGCAGTTTTAATATTCTCAGAAAAAGATTCATGTTTGAGCCAGTGCTCAAAAAATTTCCAATTCCTACCAATAACTCTATCATTATTAGAGATATCTAACAAAATAGGGGCATGGTCAGAACCATATTGGGGAAGGTGTCTGACAATGGAATTCGGATAAACTAAGTACCACTCACTGTTTCCTAAAGCTCGATCTAACCTAGATTTAAATTTTCCTATGCCGTGTTTATTACTACTCCAGGTATAAGGATTTCCGCAGAAACCCAAATCAGTAAGATCAGAATCTTTAATGAGGTCTAGAACATCACTAGAGGTGGTGTTATTGTAATCAGTGTTCCTATCATTTGGAGTAAAAGTGATATTCAAATCACCAATAAGGACCCAGGGTTTATTAATAGAACTACCTAGACTATTAATGAAAGACCATTGGTCTTCTTTTTCATGAATATAAGGGGTACCATAAATGCAAGTTAAGTACCACTCTCCCCTACTAGCATCATTAATGACCCGTGTATGAAAGATCTTGTCGTCTTGGTAGTCTATATTAAGCGAGAAACCATCCTTCCATAATAAAAGTAAGCCACCTGCTAAACCTACTGACGAAGCAAAGGCCATATTTGGCATTCCTAGAAAGTTGGCTAATCTGATGATTCTATTGTCATTGATTTTAGTCTCACAGATAAAAATAATATCAGGATGATGAAGGATGTTTAGATAAAGAAGGTGATCTCTAGTATCTTTACCTAAGAACCCTTGACAATTCCAACTAAGGATTTTCATATTGAAAAAATTATGATTTTCCAAACTAAAACAGTTAAAAACGCAGGAAAAAATTGAATAGGGAATCTGCTTAAAGAATAAAGACTGAAAAGAGAAAGTTGAAGGAACAGAATGTACCAATATAGTAGGAGCAGCAGCAACCTCATCCATCACATGGGGGTAA
Organism: Papaver armeniacum; assembly: GCA_023531295.1. Lineage (NCBI taxonomy): Eukaryota > Viridiplantae > Streptophyta > Magnoliopsida > Ranunculales > Papaveraceae > Papaver > Papaver armeniacum. Next base: position 81,141 of record JAJJWW010010606.1, on the reverse strand, counting down.
GCTTTAGAAATGTTCTCTCTCTCCTCTACCAGGTCATGCTCCATTCCATCAAACTCAACAGAAGTTGGATTCCTAGAAATATTCTGCTCGTTTCGGAGAGGCAAGACATTGTTCTCCAAGTCTGCAGTGGCTTCGTCAAAATCGTCTACCGTGCTCCTTGATCTCTTGGGTCGTCTGGTATCATCACGGTCATTTCCATGTTCGTCTAACAGTTTCTTACTAGCCTCGAAAATTCTTTGAATAAGGAGGTCAAGGTCTTCACAGATTTCGACATCATAAGTTTCAGCTAGACCATGAATGTAGTTGATATACTCCTCGTTTGTGTATCGACGAATCTTCAGATCGTGAGCAACATTATCACAGTCTTCTTTGTTATGGTTCACCATCCAAAGAATGAGTACATAAGTTGTGAGGTTGGCGTTCCCAATGGTATCTTACCCAAGTAACTCCACCGACTCTAGTATTCCACCATCCACCTCTAAAAAGAGGTTTGCTTAAATCAATCCTCACTCTTCTTTGAAATCATACTACCAAAGGATGGCCTACGGTTTGGAGGATCGGTCGAAATTTTGGTCCTAGTTCCACCAAAGCCTCATCAATTACTTGAACCGAATGATGTTCAAGCAACAAATTCTTGAACCTCAACAGTCCGGTCACTATGAGTAAAGTTCCACTCTTCTAGCGGAATAGTATCATCATAAGGAAGAAGATTAAGGTGAGACTTGCAGAGACATTCCAAGGGTTTTTCTTTAAGCACGCCTCCATCCTTTCTTTTGTAAGAAACTTAAAAAGAAAGATGTTTCTATCAAGAGCACGAATCTCCCTGAACTTGTACGGCTTCCAGAGGGTTTTTAGTTCCTTTCTAACCTCATCTGTTTCCAAAGAGTCATCATTAAAGGCCTTACCTATCAAGGTATGCCCTCTTTCTTCTGAAGCCTGTGAAAGAGCTTTCACAGAACCAACTGCTTGTCTTAGCTTCATTGTTGAGATGTTTCTAATATTGGCATTCTGTAGTTGATTGGTGATGGAAGTAATAGGATTCTTAGAGGAAGAAGACATTTTTATGTTTTTGATATGGTGGAAGAGATGAAAGAAATGATAGTGAGTTAAATATACCCACCGATGATTCTTAAATATGATGAAAGATTCTACCAAAGTACCATATTTGGTTATGAAGAGATATTGCGGATAAATTATTTCCTAAAGATGTCAACCATGAAACTAAATGCGAATATTTGGCAATAAAAGAGATTTGCTTTGACTCTGTATACGAGATAATTTTAGGCGAGACTTTGGGTTATACCAGGATAGGTAACAAAGGAGTGAGTAGATTGTTGCTGAAAATACGGACTACAGCTAGAGTACCGCCAACCAAGGGAATTCAAAATTTGAAACTTTACTGACTCCGGGGCATTCAGAGTGTTGACTCGAAAATACGATGAAGAGATCTGCAACTGAGTTTGAGACTTGGGAGAAACATTGGAATCATAAAAATGATTACGAGCTATATACTTGAACATACTTTGTTAGGATCCATCATGAGAGTGATGGTGCCGATCTCGTAAGGAGACATTGAGCATCTTTGCTAAGAACAATAGAGGTTGAAGCAGAAAGAGAACAAGACCTGTCCAATAATTGACACCCCCCATGGTTCAAAAAGGATGAGGTCCTGCAATCAAAAATTTAGAAATCCATTAGATAGAGTAATGAATGGATAGAAATATTAAGATTTAGAGACAAGAAACTAAAAAGAAGAGTTTGAAAAACGAACTAGAAAACTTAAAAAACCAACTGAGAAGACGAAAAGGGGATAATGCTATAACAATTAACAGATAAATCTAGTGAAAGCATGAGAAAAACATAATCATCAAGGTATCATTTGAGGAGGAAAAAGATCAAAGATCGAAAAAGAACATAAAAAGAAAAATTTCAAAGTTTCAGAAGTTCCTAAAAATTCGGTGCTTCTCTCTCCAATTCTTCTTCTTTTAGGAGGTGTTTCAAAACATTTCTATCCTGCTTGTAATATTAGTAGGCTCATTTTTTACGGACAGTTCTACGGGAACAGGCCGTTGAAGAAGAAATTGGACCTCGGCTCACTTTGCCAAGGAATATATTGATTTGTTGGCAGTTATGGAAGTGTAGAAAGTATCGAGAACTTGGTATCCCCAAGCCGAGGTCCAGATCCTACAGAGTTGATGCCTTCTTGTGCAAACTAGGACAACCATACAAATCACATTAACGCGAAGAGATCGAAGAGGGACAAGAAATTACCACATCTACTACTTAAAAATTCAACCAAAAAAAAAGAAAAGAGAAACAGAGTATTCTTTAAGTGAATGTATCTATTACAGCATCAATCAGTTTCCAGGATCACTGGATTTATTTAACTATAAACTAAAGTTTTACACCCAGAACGAGTCCAGATAAGTGGAGAAATAATAGCTTATGGGTTGAACTTGATTCGTCACAGATCAATCTACTTTGTTATATGTAAATTCCATTAAAAGGCTTCTAAAATGTAAAGAGAGTTCAATCAGCTATGGTAAAGAAAAATTCGAAAGACATCGAATAGTGCTTACCACCAACTAAGGGTGTCATTTCTCTCCAACCGCCTATGCTTTCACATCATTTGCAATAGAAACCTCAATCTTATCAGGCTGTTCTTTTAGATCACCTTCAGCTTTAGACCTGTTAGTAGAAGAAACTAGTATATCTGACACAAATTTTATCAAAGAACAAAGCCCACCCAAGAAGTTATGGTCAATGACACCTTCGCCATCCACGACATGAGCAAAATCAACAAGCTTAACTTCAGCACCTGAGCGGGACCGAAACCCTTCCTCTCCTACCCCCGCCTTCTCATACACCATCAGAACGGAACAAGAGTAGAACTGGTATATTGTCTGATCCTCAAACCATGCTTTCAGCTCCAACAATTGTGCCAGAATCCCATCCGACCCACCATAGATTAATGATGCAAGTGCACAATCAGGTTCTGCATTTGAAGACGGGTTGGAAGAGACAAACCTCTTTAAAGTCAACTTAACATCCTCTAACGTAAAATCTTGGACGACCTTCTTATCAGGTTTCCAGTAACCAAGCTTTTCACTTTCATAGGTCTGTAAACCCGATATCCTGAAACCCAAGGGGACGCTTGTTGATTCTCTATCTTTCTTAAGGCATTTCATGATGTAGTCTTCTGAAGCTTGGGGATACCAAGTTCTTGACCCCATCTTGATATCCATGACAGATGGGTCCAGGCGATTTGAGACAATGTCTTGCAAAACAAGGTGAAGGTGCATACCAGATCCATCTGAAGCTTCTAGAAGTTGGGTTCCGTGGTAAGTAGGAAAAAATCGACGAATAGGAGTCGGGATTTTGCTATTGGAAGAGAATGAAGAATAGAAGGCAGCCTCTTTGGTGCCGCGTTCGTCACTTTGGAGGGGCTTGTAGAAGCGACCAGAATCATCTACGAGTGGCCCAAGCTTTCCAGCATGAGCTTGATGGCCTGCAACCTGATGATCAGGGGCCTTGAGCATTGTCTTGATAATAAAAGCTGAAGGTGATTTACTATATTTTGTATCAGCGCTATCAGTATCTACAATAAATGATCAACAGTGAAGGAATCCTTCTGCAATAATGACAGAGAAAGGAAGCGTGAAACAAAGAAATGAATAGCGTAAGTAAGAGAATTGTAGAGAAACCTCAATCTTCATTTAATAATAATATGACCAACAATATAGACTTGCATCCTTTTATAGGAAGACACCAAAACTCCTACTTTTAATATAACTCTAATTATTACCTTAACTGAATCTAGCTAATTACAAATAAATAATTTCTGAAAATAAAAAATTCTAATCCTAAAAAACTTGCCGAAGATATAAAGCTACTAAATAACTTCCATGAAAGATGTTGTACATCATATAAAGATTCAAATTCCTAGGTTTTAATTAGACTCACTGAACAAGGTAAAACTACTCAAAAACTACCAAGTAATTCATTAACATGCTTAAGATTGTTTATTTAAGAAAGCCTTTTAAGATTGTTTATTTAAAAAAGCCTTTCAAAAAGGTAACTGCTCAAATTAATATAAAGCCAAAGGGTAACTGCTTAAGAACTCTGATCTGTTAATTTTATAGCCAAAAGGTGAAGCTCCGATGCTACACCACAAAATGAAGTAAGACCAAACATCTTCATTACGTGGATGACACTGGTCAAAAAGAATAATGGAAACCTGTAACAGAAAAGCATTCTTTACTTTCCAATTGACCTCCAAGTTCTCAGTTCTACTAAATAATGTGATATCAGTTATTTTTGTGCATCATATAATCTCTTTAGCGAATGAACCACGTGAAGCTAGCCAGTGTTTTGTAATGCATAAGATGCTAGTTGACTAGGTAAGTTGCAGGTTTACGGGGAAGTGATTTGAGTGATGACAGAGAGTGTTGAGAGTTAGGTGCAAGATTTGGTCGGTAAGGCACCATACTTGAAAACTTACCTAGAGTTTTAAGAACCACACTTCCTCTTCTTTTGCTCCCCACGAGTGGTATAAGAAATATTCTTATACCGTGAATTAGCAAGCTCTCGAGGAATAACAGCTCCTGATGATTTCAGCATTCCAATCAAATCCTGGAACAGATTCTTGTCTTCCTCATTTAGAAAGAGAAACGCTGTCCCTTCCTCTCCCAATCTAGAAGCTCTCCCAATCTGGTGAATGTACTCTTTAATCGAGTTCGGCATGTCAAATACAATTACTTGTCTCACTTTCAAGAGATCTACTCCCCGTCCTAAAACACCAGTAGCAACGATGATAGAAACCTCCCCAGTCAAAAACAACCTTAGCGTGTTCCTCCGTTCCTTCATGGGCTTCTCCCCATGAAATGGTAGAGCTTTTATCCCAGTGGTGACCGTGATTGCTTCCGAGAGAAGATCAGCTCCTAGTCTTGAACCCACAAATACCACAACAGGTGGTTTGAAATGTTGCTGGCTCATTAGTATCTCAAAGAGTTTCCGTTTCTTATGCTTCGACTCCACCCAGATAGCTATTTGCTTCACAGACTTGTTTGTCCCATTATCCTTTCCAGCAGTGACAAATACCAAATCCTTAGCTAACAAACTACCGATGTTCTCCACCTCTCGAGGAACTGTCGCCGAGTACATTAAAATCTGAGGCTGAGAAAGAGCTAGAAAAACCTGCATAACCTGATCCCGAAAGCCTCTTTCAAGCATGCAATCTACCTCATCCAATGCCAAGATAGAAACTTCATCCAGTTCGACATTGTGCTTGGTTAAAAGATCAATGAGCCTACCAGGAGTTCCAACAATCAATTCCACCCCATGATGAATGCGGTAGATTTGTCCAGCCATTGGCTCACCACCAACTACAAGGGCAGTTTTAAAGGGTAAACCGTTGCCAAGCACCTTAGCTTGTTCCTCTACCTGCACACACAGCTCTCTAGTTGGTGCTAAAACCATTGCCAAAGGTTTCCTCTGGCTGGTGGGGTTTGCAAGGCGAAATTTTGAGCAACGAGAAACTATGGGAACCAAAAAGGAGGCTGTTTTACCAGAGCCTGTAGCAGCTGAAACAAGTAAATTTCGTCCAGTTAAAGCAATAGGGATGGCTTGCATTTGGATAGGTGTAGGAACTTCATATCCTGCAGCTTCTAGATTTTTCTGGACCTTCTGAGGAAGATTGCAAGAGGAAAATGACAAAATAGGGGGAGGAACACTCGCACCCTTGACTTGTATTTCAAGTTTGTTCCGAAGCACTTCCACCTCATTGTCGCTTAATGAAGGAGCTTTTAATATATCATCATCATTATCCCTAACGTAAACACATTCATCAACAACAGGTATTCTTACTTGATGTGGGAGTTTTTCTCTCTTTTGGGCATTGGAGAGCCTACCAAGCAGGGTTGACTTACACTCAATGCTGCAAATATCGTCATCTGTTTCATCGCAGATATACTCACCATAGCGACCACAAATAACACAACAAGGTTCCCCTGGTAAGGCTTCTCTCTGATCCCAACACTTTTCCTTCACTAGACTCACTGCATCAGACACTACATTTCAAAAGTTATGTCACTGGTCTTATACCCTTACAATCTACACAAAACTTAAAGACATTACTCTATTAGAGTTTGAGATAACTGATAAATTTTGCAACAAAATTATCAGATCAACTTAGAACCTTCAGTACTACCTCGATAACCAACAAACTAGCAAAAATGCCTCAGACTTTTATTTCATACCATGTAACGGAATGTCACTTGCACTTTGAATGGCCAAGCTACTGAAGTTACATGAGTATTTTTAAAATATTCAGCAAAAATTGGATCACACACGACAATCGCATTTCAACAAATACAACCATAAAAAAACACACAAAAAAAGAAAAGAAAGAGTGGACTAGATCCCAACATTACCTGTGGCTTCACCACTGTGAGTTACTGGCAACAAAGTTTTGTGGTCATTAACCTCATATTTGTCTTCCATGTACAGTTTCCAAAAGAACTTACACGTCTAGATATAACTTTTAGGACCTACAATATGTAATGGAAACCACAGACAAGTAAATATCATGTGAAACTCCATCATGTATTTCACGGTAGAAATATCATGTAGTAACCTTCAAAAACCCTCCAAAGACGGTTTAAACATCAAGGCCCTGCTTGGCATGCATGAAAAGTTTGCAGCATATTTACAAAGCTCTGGAGCTTTGCATAGGCCCAAACACACAGTTACACAGCTGCTAGGTACGCTAGTAATGTGTAAACATTGGCACATGCAAAATAATAAAACTACTCCAAAATTACAATAAAATTGATATTCAAAGTTGTATCAAACTTGCCAGGTACATAGAAAAAACTGGGTGCATAAATCATTTAGTTCAAAGTGAAATAGAAGAATAGTCATCATTCAAGTTCACAAGCTTGTCAAACCAAAGGAGGTGCATAAATGCATATTCCAAGGTTATCAACAGTCGGAGTGATATATAGGTCTCTTAAACTACGAACAATTAAACAACAAGGCAAGCAAATCAATCCATGCGACTGCAGGTGCAAGTAAACTGTAACCTAAGAACCACTGATTCGCAACAGAGTACATGTGAAATCATCCCCATTACTGTTCACAAAGTATGACCTGATATCCACTAAAGATTCAAAACCCAACATGTCAACAGATATCCAAGAAAACAAACTCAATATGATCACTTGATCACTTAATCGGATGTTACTGCAATATCGTTCCCTCAATCTAATTTTTTCCTGCAAATCCATGCTAATCAAGGAGCCAGGTAGAACCAAATGCATCATACACGCAGTTAAGAATAAGTCTATAGCAACAAATTCTTTGGTACAGAGCCGAATCTCCGTATGTTTTAGCATATTTTTCAAGTTGGGGAACAAAGAAAATAGTCCAGGAGCAGATCAAGAAAAATAAAAAATTATGGACAAATCTAATCAGAAATTAAAAAACAAAAAGAAAACATTTAAAAATCCGAACAGTGCTTACTTAAATTGTAGAGCCTTGGTTGACGGAGGCGCGGTGGTTGTTAAACTGTTTGAGAAATAAGAGAAAACGACGGGCGATCGGGTCGATTTAACTTTTGAAAGAGAAGTATTGGATGAACAGATAGTGTGAAGTAACCCTAGATCAATAGCGATGAGATAAGATGGAAAACAATTTAGTTTTTACACAAAGGTCGTCAAATGGTTTAAAGTTAAACGTGACTGTTGGTTGATATTCGGTGATTTTGGAGACAGTGAGTCGCCCTACCAGATTGTCAAAGCAAGATATGGACGTTTGAGGTCTTCTGCCGTGTCCCATGCTACCTACGCATCAAGTCAATCGACGGACTTAATGCTCCATCTTAAATCGCAAAATCTGCCGTCAGAATATGAGCCCAAGTTACTAGACACTCAAACCCGTTAGATCAAGCGGATCAGGGTACAGGGTTCCATCGGGAAGAATATTGATGTTTTAGGTTGACTAGTGTTCTGCACGTGCATACGCACGTGCAAGGTGGGTCCATCGAAATTACTAATATACCCTTCTTCTTATTCTTATTTTTGCAAACCGTAAATATTAGGTTGGCTTAGGGCCCTGTCATATTACCATTTTGCCCTCAAATTATATTTCCATTTTGGATTCTAATATGTGAACATAAGGGTAAAATCGTCAAAAAAATTGCAGCTTCAAAGTGCAACAGTAAGGGGTCTTCCCTTTATATAGTAGAATAGATAGATACCTAGCTATCTTTCACGAAACGTTAAAAGGTAGTTTGGATTTCACCAAGAGACTTGCTCTAAGGGGCATGTTTGCCGATCCATTTATTCAGGCGAAAATTGGACAAATACTCTTTCTTATCATGGGCCTTCACAAATACCTATAAGGAATTCCATAAATATCCCCGAGGAAGGATCCCTTCACACTTTTATTCTCACACGTTGGACGTGATTTTTGCGATTAAAAACCAAACCGTAATGGATTTGAAGATATCATTTTGGCGGTATGTTCCTCTTACCAAGTTATACATGCCTACCAAAAATGAACACATTCAGAAATATAAAACTTCACAATCTACGGGTCTTAATTTCAATGGCTAAAAATCCGTTGATTTTCAACGGCTTAAAAAACACTACTGACAAGAGATGGAGAGAGAAATAGCGCAAAATACGCTTTACCTCGACATGAAAGTTTTCTTAGTTTCCATGGAAACTATGGGAAATACAAGGGGAATCAGATTTGAGGAAATGAAAAGAAGAGGTTTTCAATCATGGATTCATTTCTCAGCAGATACGGCTTTTTGGTTGGTGGATGTGTTACAGGAGGCGATGGATTATCAATGTGAAAAGTGGAAGTGGCCGAGAAGAGAGCGTGAAGCTTTTTATATAAGGGAGAACGATGCAGGAAGTTATTTTAGAATTTTCAGGGTTCGAATGGGAGATGGACCTAGGTCGTATGCTCCTTGTGTTCCCCGTGGTGATGGAAGCTATTATTGGTATATTCTTTGCAAGGAAATAATCAGGACTTTCAAGGAGAATAACTTGACTAGGAGGGTAACTAAGCAAATCCCTTCTAGAATTGATTTCAGCATAGTCTTCCAATTAAGAAGGTACATGATAAGACCTGTATAGGGGTGATTAAGATGTGAGGTGTGGTAAGATGGCAAAGAGTAGCTAGAGATGTGTTAAACCAAATGCAGTGGGACTCCTTTCTAGATATGGAGATTATTGATGAACAATCCGCTTACATAGATCTGGTCAAGGATTACTGGCTGGAACTTTGGAGGCCAAGGAAAATCATTGTTGATAATACAATGGTTACTTTGCCTCAGTTTGCTTCAGTTTGTGATAAAGCTGTAATTACCAGTGGTGCGGATAATTCTATCATTAAGCAAGATACTATTATACCAATTCTAGCAATGTTAAGATTGGGTAAATGGTTAAAAAATTAGAGGCATTCTACATTATTTTTTGAGTGATAGATTATTCAGATCCATTGGAGATTCAATGGGAGGACTCATTGAAGTTGCTCCTAGCTCACTCAAGAAAGAAAGCTTGAAATTCTTCAGAATATCAGTCAAGGGAGATCTCTCGCAATCCCGGTGATTCTTTTGGTTGAGGATGGTGACTTAAAATGGGTTGTTTCAATTGAATTGGATTTCAATTATATCCCTAAGAATAAGGCTTCATTAGAGGAGTATAACAGACTTTTAAATGAGTTTGAAAATAAACAGAAATTTCAAATTCAAAACAGATACTCCCGTGATTCTTGGGGCTACATCGATACCTGGTGAGTTGAGGCATGAAAATCGAATAGTAGAGGCTAGACATGCCTTGTCTTATAATCCAAAAAACATGCCAGCAACTTCGATTCCTGATCAAACTTCACATCCAGGGAGAGGTGTTCAGGAGGGTCAGCATGCTCTTTCTGAGTCTCGAGGGTTGAAAGATGTTGCAGAAGGAGATTTAATTCAACTCAAGGAGACAGGTGTAGTGGATTCTCGAGTTGAGAATTTTGGAGGAGCAGGTGTAGTACCCATTTATCAAACTAGCATCTTTACGCCCACTTTCAATAAATTTCAGACTTTATATGATGGTGGATATGGGTGAGTAGATACCACATCATCTATACTGGAACTGATTGACAGTATCTTGGAAGCTGAGATGGTTGGTATGCAGAATTTTGTTGGAAGTGCAGGTGATGTTCCCAGCTTTTCTGCCAATATAACTGACTTAGTATGCCATGAAACTCTTTTCTCCATGGATGGTAGGTGTGTAGATGGAGGTCATATTACTCTGGTAGAAAAGTCTTCTTTTGATGATGTTTTAGCTGCAAGACAAAGGTCTTATTCCTCAGGTTTAAAACCTGACGACTTTCAAATTTTTCTACCTGGAAATATTTTGGATGATATTGACTCCTTCTTTTGATAATGTTCTAGATATTTCTCCAATTGAACAATGGCCTACTGCTGGCAAAAAAATTTCTGTAATGGAGGATCAAAGCATTATTAGTTTGGGAGACATCAAGAATACTAATATAGACTCAAACGAGGTTATTTTTTCTACATCTAAACTTGTTTTTGAGTTGTGTTGTAAATTAGGGGGGGAATCATGTTCAAATATATAGATAGATATAAAGCTATCGCTGCTGGAAAAGAAGTAGCATACAACTACGACTCAAGTAAATCTAAGGAAGTGAAGGATGTTGGTGGGGAAATTTCCTTTAGGGAGCAACCGGTAACTGATGGGAACTAAGTTCATTAATCGGAATATAAAGTAATTGAATGCTTATGATAAGCAAATTGCAGTTAAAGATCTGATCGCAGCTCACAGATGTGTTATTTGCACAATTCAAGAAACAAAAATGGTTAATATGTCTACATGGTTTGTAAGACAACTTTGGTTGATTCAGACTACGGTTGGGATTTCAATCATTCTCAAGGAATTAATGGAAACAATGGTGGACTTATAACCATTTGGGATACTTCTATATTTGAGCTTCTGGATGTCAGGAAATGTTACAATTCTATTATTACTCTATTGAGATGCAAGTCTATCGGTTTTTCTTTCATACTTTCGAATGTATATACGCCATGTGAATGTAATCTCCGAAAGGAGTTCTGGAAGGATTTAGCAGAAGTACGTAATTGGTATAATGTTGCTTGGTGTGTGGTGGGTGATTTTAACGCAGTAAGATATGATACGGAAAGAAACATGGCGGGGGGGTGATACAAGAAATATGCAGTTTCTTAACGACTTTATAGCTGATCAGGAAATGATTGACATTCTTAATGGGGGCACTTTCACGTGGAGCAATAAACAAGACAATCTGTTGCTTTGCAGGTTGGAATTTTTTTTATTGTTCTCGGTTTGACATTGAAAAGACGAGGGTACCAAAATATACCTCAAGCTAAAACTTTTCCTACCTATAAGTCCTTCCCCGAAAGTTATTGTCTATGAACTGAGTCGAGATAATACAACTAATCGGTTCACACTTCGTGTGATCGTCTATGGATACGAGATCGAGACAATACAACAACGAAGTATGTTACTTGATAAAAAGGTTCGGACTTAACCAAACACAATAGGATTCACTTATCAAGTAAATAGGAATTAACGTTTGTGTAATTTACTGCAATTATAATAAAACAATTATAATGCGGAAATATAAAGTAAATGACACAACAAGATTTTGTTAACGAGGAAACCGCAAATGCAGAAAAAACCCCGGGACCTTGTCCAGAATTGAATACTCTCAGGATTAAGCCGCTACACAAAATTACACCTAACTTCGTATAGTTGAGACCAAGCAACTAAACCTATAGTTCACCTAGTTACGTCTGTATTCCCACGCCTCCAACTTATAAATAAGTCACGTATTTGGAACAAGTCCTTTGGTTCGTATTCCAAACAGTAAAGGAACAACAAATCTGTTTGGTATCAACTCTCTTCAACCAAGTGATATGAGTCGGACAAAGGCTCTTCCGTTTATCATAACATAAACTCCTTCATCAGGTCCTTAGATCTATCTTATGTTCAATTACGTAAGTAATCGTTTACGATTAAGACAACAACACTCTTAATCCAAAGAATTGTGTTGATGCCGATCTACTCAATTAATCAATCCAATCTACCACAAGGATAAACCGATTATTAATTGGATCCTCTTTTACCGAAACAAGTATTGTGCACACCAAAGATTATAAACCCAATTCAGATCTTCAATATCTTCTTTGTCTTCAAATCTTCTTAAATCTTCAATAAAAACCTGCACACAATCACTTGAATCTCTTGTGATCAATCACGCAAGAACAGAGTCTGTTAACAATGGATTATCACAAGATCGTCTTTAGAACTAACAACAGTCTAAAGATCCCTGTCGAAACTCTGAACTAGTTTGAGTGAATCTTATATCAGAAGAGAAGATTCTCAAGCATAAACAAACTAGGTGCAATTAGATTTCAACCACCGTTAGTCAATCATATCAATCGAAAACAAAAGATAAACCGCAATTATCTAGTTTCCAACCAACGGTACACGCTAGAGCTTCTCAATCCCAAAGAAGATTTTAAACTGAGTGGCCATAAGAGATTTCGCCTAATTAGGTTACTCTCCTCTCCGAATAGACGGCTACACAAGTAACAACAACAAAAGAGGAAGTATGTTGTTACGAAGGATTAGTTTGCAAGAAAGGCAAACTTCAAGTATTTATAGACAAGGAAGTTTGGACACCAAGGAATTTCCAAAACCGAAAATATTCTCAAGATATTCATTAAAGCACAAATTCGGTTTCCATAATTCCCGGAAATGCTCGTCCAAAAATAATGATCGAAATCTCTCGGAAAATCTAATTAGTAAATGCACATTACTAATTCTTATATTTCCTACAAAATGAAATTAATAACCTTAATTAAAAGATTCTTAACTTACTTATGTTTCGATCCCCGGGATTCTCTTCCCTTAGCTATTAAGGAATAACTTTGAACAAATAAAGAAATAAACATTCACAGCACGTGTTCAAAGTATGTCGACATCCTTACTTTGTAAGTTCTCTTTCACACTTACAACCTTGAAACCAATTTGCCACACTTCCAAACAAGTTTAGAATTGGTTCGTCTGACTTTCAAGAACTATGCGATTGATCAAACAAACATTCAATCACGATAATGGGTTTAACGGTTCTACCAAAACAAGTTTCGGTTCTACCTTCCATGTGAGTACTGTGCATAGTCACACTAGCTTTCCAAAATTCGGTTGACTAGGTACTAGGATCGGTTCCCCACATATATATGGTATCTAACTTCTATGTGTTGCACATGTCCATAGGATCGGTTCCCCTTTGCCTAAAAACGTATTGCACATGTCCATAGGATCGGTTCCCCTTTCTGCTATAAACCTTGTTGCACCCCATACAAGGATCGGTTCCCCTTTGTGATGTTCTGCACCTCTTACTACGATCGGTTCCCCTTTCCAATATTTGGTCAGACATAAAATCACAAATCTGATCATACCATCTCAGGTGATTACTTAAGATCGGTTTCACTAATAAAAGTCATACCAATACATAAGTCAGTCCTTTGTGAATAGTTCTACCAAGAACACAAACAAGCTGTGAGCGGTTATACTCAATCACACATATTGATTGTTCATAAGATGTGCAATGAATAACAAAACCAATAACACCTGGAAATTTCCTTTTCGGTTCACAAACAAGTTTATGAACTTACTTCCTTAGAACACATGTAAAACATTGTTCCCTAGGATGAAATCCTCACCTCATACCCATACATAATCACAATAACATTCAAATGATTATGGAGATGCCTTATCTACAAAGTTTAATGGGTAAGCAATAAACCTCGTATTGTATTCCTTAATACTCTGTCTATCTAGAGTTCAAATATGCTTCACAATTTTGTTTTCAATATGCACAACTTGAAAGATATGTTAGGGAATGAAACAGATCAAGTCAAATATCACTAACCTCAAGTGGAAGGATGATTGTTGTCGTTGTAGCTCCTTGTTTCTTCACATCTTCAAGACTTCACAATACTTGTAATGTCTCATATCCTAATACTTTCAAGCTAACCTATACGAAGTAGACTTTAGTACATAATCAAGCGACTCTTAACATGAGTTTTGATTCACTAAAATATGACAACCAAACTTGACATACCAACGCTTGGTGGGTTCAACCGAGCCATGCTCTAACAGACATTAAAATCAATGGTGCAATCCAGATTGTTTTGTTCAGAACTATTTAAGATCATAACCCATTGTTGTTAGATATAACCCCAGAACTTAAGTACAAGTCTTACTTCAATATAGAACATCGCTGGCTAAAACATCCAGATTTCTATAAGAATGTGGAGTTGTGGTGGAATTCTATGCAGTATACAGGATCACCTAGCTACATCTTCTTTATAAAACTTCAAAACCTTAAGTTCTTTCTCAAATCTTGGAGTAAAGTTACATTGGTGATGTAAGGCGAAACGAAGAGGAAATAAAAAATAATATCAAGAGGTTGAATCTAATGGAAGAAAGTACTTCTCTTACAGACTCGCAAAAGACTGAAAGAACCGAAGACTTGTTAAGACTTAATCAGCTGAAAGTTACAAGAGCTAGAATGAGCTATCAAATAGCTAAAGTTAAAGGCTTTAAGGATGGGGATAAGAACACAAGTTACTTAAATAGGATAGCAAATTCTAAGAGGAAAAGAAGCTTCATTTCTAAGTTGGTAATTGGAGGGGTAGATGTGATAAAACAAGAAATCCAACATTACTCTAAACTTTTTACAGCTACAAATAATATTTCTCCCAGCCTTGAGAATTTAAACTTCAAAAAAATTGATGCGCAACAAAGTTCTTGGCTTGAAAGGGAGTTCGAGGAGGATGAGGTACATGCAACAATAAATAAATGTGGAGTCAACAAGGCACCAGGGCCTGATAGCTTTACACTAGAGTTTTACAAGTTATGTTGGAACATTGTGAAGAGTGACTCGATTTTGGCTATAAATACTTTTCAATCTAATGGAAAAGCAGACTGGAGTTAAACGTGGCTTTTATAAGGCTAATACCCAAAAGGGAAGACTCGGCTACACCCAAGGATTCCAGGACTTTGAGTTTGATAAGCAACTTCTACAAGATAATTAATTCTAAACTATTGGCAAAAAGAATGAAGGTTGTTATGCCTGCACTAATATCCAATGCTCAAGGTGATTTCATTCGTGGTAAATAAATTTTATATGGGATTTTGATAGCTAACGAATGCACTGATAGCAGACTTAAACAAAAGAAACAAGGAGTGTTGTAAGATTGATATGGAGAAAGCACTCGATAACGTTAACTGGAATTCATTTTTTGATATCTTACATAAAAGTGGTTTTGGAGATAGATGGATAAAATGGATAAGATGGTGTGTCACGGAAGCACAATTCTCAGTGTTGGTAAGTGGTGTCGCATCTGACAGGATTAAACCATCAAAGGGAATCAGACAAGGTGATCCTTTGTCACCTTTTCTTTTTCTTTTGGTGGTGGAGGTGATGTCGATTATGTTAAATGAAGCTGTAGAGGATGAGAGAATAGGCAGTTTTCAAGTCGCTGAGAATGCTTCCATTGTGTCTCACTTGTAGTTTGCAGACGATACAATAATCTTGATGAATGCAACTACAAATGAGGTTAGTAGAATACATGTGTCATTGATGGTGTTTTAAGTTTTTACCGGCCTTAAGCTGAACTTGGGAAAGAGTTCTAGGATAAGAATCGGGGAAGAAAATATGATTACTTACCTAGCTGCTGAGTTGGGATGCAATGTTGAATCTCTTTCGATCACTTATTTAGGAATACCAATTGGAGTTAACAAAAGAAATATAACGATTTGGGATGTAGTAATTTAAAGGATGCAGAAGAAGTTAGCACCGTGGAAACGAAAGTTTCTAAATAAAGCAGAACGAATTGCTTTGATACGAAGTTCTTTGGAGAGTTTGGATACTTATTTCATGTCATTCATGGAGATTCCAGATACAGTGGAAAATAATTTAAATAGCATAATGCGAAAGTTCCTTTGGGAGGAAGATGAAAATAGAAAAAAAGATGAGTTGGGTAGAATGGAAAAAGGTGTGCAAGCCTAAGAAGTTTCCTAGGCATAAGAAGTTTGAGGCATGTTAACAGATCTTTGTTATCTAAATGACATTGGAGATATACCAAGGAAAAAGATGCCCGGTGGAAAAAAAATTATGGCTGAAAATTCCCAAGTCCCATGATAGTTGTTTAGTTCATGCCAATTCAAATGAAGTTATTGGAAAGAGCATGTAGCAGGTAATTCCACAAGCTAAACAAGATTTATTGGAAGTGGTATCTATTCAAGTAAGATATGGAAGGAGTTTAAGGTTTTGGCACGATTTGTGGATAGAGAAAAAGGCTTTAAAAGATAAATATCCAAGATTGTATAAGTTCAATACTCAAAAGAATGCAAAGATTGCTGATATCCAAGATGTTAATATGACCATGCACTACTCTAGAGCTCTCAATCCAGTATAGAGAATTGATTTTCTGGAACTAAGACATGATTTACGGAATGTCTCTTTAACAGATGGTGTGGAAGTGTTGATGGTGGTTTTTAGCTTAGGGTTGAAATCGTAAAACCTTACATCTGATGTGACGTCACTCTGTAAAGTAAATGGTGCCGCCAGTTCTAACCTCTCCACCGGCATATTTATTGAGCCGTTCAATAAATATACTTACATGAAATTTATCCAAACTGGCGAATGTAGCAACCATCCCAGATGTTCTGTAAATTTCGGCGCCTCGCCTATATTCACTTAATATAAGTTCCTCTGAATGCCTTCTATGCTATGTTCTCCGGCTGAACCCTTAATGTTGATATGGCATGACGATTTGTGCTCACTCGCAGCAGAGTATCACGAATTTCCAAGTATCAAGGATAAGGTCTTTGCATAAGGTATTCAATCAGAAAAAGCATGCTGCTCTCTGGCAATGAACTTAAAAGAACTCTATGTCAACACGTAGAATTCAATCAATTGACCTGACTAACTTGCGAAGTTAGGGTTTTGCGCCTCGCAAAGATATCAGACCTTGCTTGTCGAAATTAAACCTAGGAAAACTAGGTAATTAATCCGCCATGGATTAGCAGGTGCAAAACCTAGCTCATAATCAGAAAACAGGGAGCCGCAGCAGAAAAGGGAGGCGTGGCCATGCCTTAGGCCAACTGGCGCCACTTGCCATTGGCCACGCCCCTTCCTAAACCGGCCCTATTTCTCTCGACCAATCGTGTCACCTCAAATTATCCACGCGCACATAAGTTGTGGCTGGGCCCATACTTGCCGGCCCTACTTGCCATCGACCAATCAGGTCGCTCTAAAGCCGCTACACTCTCACTAGAAGTGTATCCACGCCTTATGTTTGGCCGCACCCTTTTCTTAGCCAATCAAGTCGCTCTAAACTTAAAGTCCAAACGCACCCTGTCGCGCCACCATACTAACTGACAATCCAAACGCGTCTTACCACAAAAACATATTGATCGGCATGCCAACATGCCACTCTGCCGCGGTAGCATGCCACTTTAGCCTTGGCCACGCCTCCAAGCCCTAATTCTTACCACGGCGCCAAATCCTAGCCTTGGCCACGCCGCCAAGCCCTAATTCTTACCACGGCGCCAAATCCTAGCCTTGGCCACACCGCCAAGCCCTAATTCTTACCACGACGCCAAATCCTAGCCTTGGCCACGCCGCCAAGACCTAATTCTTACCACGACGCCAAATCCTAGCCTTGGCCACGCCGCCAAGCCCTAATTTTGGCCACGGAGTCAAACCTTAGCTTTGGCCATGCTACAACGCCACAGGCGTGGCCATGCCACAACGCCACTGGCATGCCACCATGCCACGGCTACTAGCATGCCGCTATGCCGCGGCTACGCCATTAGCATGCCGCTATGCCATGGATCCACCAGGCGCTACTATGCCAATGGCGCCACTTCGCTATATAACAAGATGCGGCCATAATCAATGGCCACTCTTCCTCATGAGATGCAATCTCATCCATCCAAGTTCTCCACTGAACTGACGGACTTGCGGCAAGTCCCAGGCAACCCGCTACGCCAGGCGCCACTATGCTAATGGCGCCACATTGTTACACAACAAATATGTGGCCATAATCAACGGCTACCCTTCCTCATGAGATGTAATCTCAACCATTCAAGTTCGCCACCAAACCGACGGACTTGTGGAAAGTTTTAGGCGGCCGACCAAGGCAAGCCTAATAGCATCACATGTTATTTTCCTTTGGCAAAGTCTCTTGACTTTGACTTGCCACACATAGCAACCTGCTACACGTTTTCCACGAAAACACTCGAGACATCAAATATGTCACAAACTGGGGGATACTCATCAGGGTATTGGTCTGGCGGTTTACAGCGTGCGGTGTGCAATGCGCCCGTTACAAGAAAGTGTCATAAAGTAATACAATTAGTGGTGGTGAAAAGTAACGGTGTAAACAATTCATTTCCTTCATCATGGAAGCGTAATGACTGACGGTTACACGAATTCACTTCCCTCATCATGGAAGCATAACGTCTGACGGTTACACGTTACTCTATTCTTCCACCACTCAATCGTTTCCACTTCCTACGAGACCAGGGTACGTTTCAATATGACTTGTATAAATAGGCTTCACCTATTTTCATCAAACAACAAGTTTTTGGTCGGCAACATCACAATATCCAGAAATCACCAAAGAAATGATACCTTTCATTCCAGTTCCACTTTATGATACAAGTCATAAAACAACCACACCTTCAGAATCAACTATTCTGGTCTCAACACTTTCTTCGCTTTCATCCCTAAGACCAACCCTTCTCCTTCACTTTTTGACCGAAGCAAGCCTGGAACGGCCATTTCTTGGTTTGGGCCAGGATTGTACAGATTGATCTCTCGAATCAAAAGTACTCATGTGCAGTGCATTGTTTAGGGTTTAGACTCGTTTCTCATCCACACACCCAAAATTACCGAAATCGACAGAAACAGTTTTCACCCATAAACAATTGGCGACCACAGAGGGAGATTAATCTCTCGATTGCAATACTAATTTCCAATTTTATTTTTCAATCCCAATTTCAAGATGGTAGAGCTCAGGTCCGGGTCAGCAACAAACCCTGATGCCACCGGCGCTGAAAACGCCCTTGATATCAACGTTCCTTCCAGTGACATCAATGTACCACATGTCAGCATGATCAACACCCGCGGCGCCGCAGACTCTACCACCAACACCAGCGACGTAGGAAACGTTCCCTCGGGCGTTACACCTCCGATCACCATAGCCAGAGCCGCTGCCGCCACCCCCATTGTTTCTTCAAGTGTGACGCTCCCAGTCGTCACCAGAGCTGTTGTCACTCCACCATCAGGACGAGAGACCGGAGGATCCAGAGGAAGCCAACCCCCTATTACCATTGATGATTTGATGGAAATACAAGAAGTTTTTGCTAAGGCTCAGACGGACATGGCCACAACTCAAAAGGAGCGAAACAATGAACGTCTGAATGATTAGTCAAGGGATTCAGAATTCGGGCGTTAGATTGTCATAAACCAAATGTGACCGAACATCAATTGGTGGAGTTGTGCATTAATGCTTTCTGGGGACTCTGCTCACAAAACAATGTAATCTATGATGGAGCATGTGTGTGAGATTTTTTTTATTTTTCCAAGGTGCAGCGCCGAGATATATTTTCAAGCTCTCATCCGTGTTGCGTTGGCACTACGAACTTTGCTACAGGAGCCGCTTCAACGTTTCGCTCCAGAAGCCACTCCGCTTTCACGTTTCACTACATGAGCCGCTTCAATTTTCTCCCCAGAAGCCTCTCCGTTTCAACGTTTCGCTCCAGGAGCCGCTTCAACGTCTCACCTCCAGAAGCCGCTCCTCTTCAACGTTTCGCTCCAGAAGCCGCTCCGCTTCCACGTTTCACTCCAGGAGCCGCTTCAACGTTCTCCCCAGAAACCGCTCCGCTTCAATGTTTCACTCCAAGAACCGCTTCAACGTCTCACCTCCAGAAGCCGCTCCTCTTCAACGTTCGCTTCAGAAGCCGTTTCAATGTTCACTCCAGCATCCGCTTCAACGTTCGCTTCATAAATCGTTTCAACATCCACTTCAGCAGCCGCTTCAACGTTCTCTCCAAGTGCCGCTTCAGTGTCCTCTCCAGGAGCCGAAGCCGCTTCAACGCCACACCTTCCTTCCAAGTTTTACTCGCTTACACATCCAGTTAATCCCTTTGCTTCCATGGACGCCCATGCAATTCCAGCCAACCTATTTTGGTTCCCACGATAATGTAGTCTCTTCAGATCACTTCTTTGCCAAGAACTGTTGTTGTTCGTTTTGTTGATACCAGCCAGAGCTTTACCATAGCAACAACCACTACAAAGGTAATCCATACTTCTCCATATTTTAGTTTCACATGGAAGAAGTAATAGAGTCACTAGTACGGATGCAAGATGATATCTTTATTATGGTCAACTCACCGACCATACAAGATAGAAACAAGTAAACCAAACTTGGGGACTGAGGCTCTACACGGAATCCCTTCACTGTCAAAGCTCAGGGGACATGGTCAACCTAAAAGTCATAGACACGACAAGGTCACCTACTCTTCAAAGGTGTAGCGTAAGGATATCATCGCCTCTCGGCCCAGAAGGCGTGTGCAACACTTTACGAGGCCCACGACGGATCCCAATCCTACTCAGAGGAAACAACTTCAGTAGCTAAAGAGAAGTGTGATTGGGGACTGCTCATCGCGGTCCATCCCCGACAACAATCAAGCACTCATGAGATAACTCCAGAGACGCGGCTGAAACATTTTTCTTGAAGAGACAGAGGGAGCCACGATTAACGACATAACTCTCTCACTGCTACCTCTTCGTTATCCAGAATTTTTCGTCCATGAGATGATTCCAAGAATCCCAGCATCACATACAGAAGAGTGCAATAAGCTTGTATCAAATCCCATAAGCGTGGATTCAAGGCGATGCAATTAAAGTAGGCTACAGTTGGGGACTGGAGCCTCCTTCAGGTTTAGAGGTTTGAACGCAGTCACCACCTTACCAAAGAATGCGAGAAACACATCTTCCACGAGAAAATAGGCTCAGGATAATTACACATGGGGACTACCAACATGGGATGCTTTTCACTCCCCTCAACCAGGTTATTTTTGATTTCAACATCATCACTGTCGAAGTTTTACGAGCCGCATGAATTCCTCAACATGAAGCCGTACATGTGCATCAAAGACTCCAAAAGCACGCCACAGAGATACATTCACACATCCGGCCACGCCATTGGGTCTAACAGAAGTATAACTGGGGACTTCTCACCGCATCCCATTCCATACAACAGTTCAAGATTCAGAAGATGGTTCAAAGGATGTCGCTTGGAACGAAGACCTTGAAGACTTGATAGCAGCACATCGGGAACGGAACGCTCTCAACTCGTCTACTTCACCCAATGGCTCCAGAAGATTTCGACCATGCAAGCATCCACAGCATATCATCGTCGCAATCAGAAAGTCCAGGCACTAGATAACCTAAAGTCAAGGATGGACCAACAACGCAACCGCAATCTCCAAGATTAGCCCTGACATGATCATTGCCGAGCATATATTTCATCCATCCATCCCAAGAGTGCAATGGAGTTTGGTAAATTTTGAAATCTACTGGAGAGGTCAGATACTCATTCTTCTGGAGTCAGGACCTTATTACACATTCTGGAGAAGATCGATGGTACTGTTGGGTGGATACATGCGAGAGCACCTACCTTGAGTTCTCCTGGCTTGCCTTGCTGTTGATTATAACTATTGGAGATTGCTTTGATTGCCATTAATTCTCGCTCTGCCACCACTAATGAATGACGAAGAGGAGCCAGATGCTGCAGATGAAAGCACAAAGCCGGATGAACAACAAAAACAGAAGATGGTCGATACCCCTTTTCATACGAACACAGTTTCTAGATTTTGAAAAAAATAAGGATTCCTTATTGCTCCATGAACGGGAATAGATGACTAGGCGCACCTCACTCATGCTCTATAGCCGAACAAGTAGTGTGCCAATATCTCCGCTCCATGACCGAACCAGCAGCGTGCCAGCACGAGGAACACCAGTCGCTCAACCTACAACGCTTCATGGCTCCAGCACTCCGTGGTCAAGCCAACTCTCCATGGCTCTAGCACTCCGTGGTCAAGCCAACTCTCCATGGCTCCAGCACTCCGTGGTCAAGCCAACTCTCCATGGCTCCACCACTCCGTGGTCAAGCCAACTCTTCATGGATCCAGCACTCTATGGCTTAATTAGCGCCACCATCACCATTTGGTAGCCAAACTTCCAGCGCCACCATCACCATTTGGTAGCCGAAGTTCCAGCTCCTTCATCACCGTTTGGTAGCCGAAGTTCCAGCTCCATATTTCCACCATTCCATGGACTGAAGCCAGTTTCCACCATTCCACGGACTGAAGCCAGTTTCCACCATTCCACGGACTGAATCCATGAAGCCAGTTTCCACCATTCCATGGACTGAAGCCAAGCGCCATCTCCATACGTTCTGTGACCTAGCCGGCTAGTGCCATCCACCGATCCGCGGACCAAGTTGCAGCACCATATCTACCCAACAACCTATGGCCAAGCCGGAGTTACGCAAAACCACCAATACAGGGATCACGGATTCCTCATGCCTTCTACTAAAGGTTAGTTTAATTTCCTCGGCAATATCTTCACGTCTTGTCCTTTTGATTTTACTCTTGTATGTCACCATCTCATGCTTACCCCGCAACAACGCCGTTGTTACGTGCTAAGCAGGGGACTTAATGTTGATGGTGGTTTTTAGCTTAGGGTTGAAATCGTAAAACCTTACATCTGATGTGACATCACTCTGTAAAGGAAACGGTGTCGTGAGTGCCAACCTCTCCACCGACATATTTATTGAGCCGTTCAATATACTTACATGAAATTTATCCAAACTGGCGAATGTAGCAACCATCCCAGATGTTCTGTAAATTTCGGTGCCTCGCCTATATTCACTTAATATAAGTTCCTTTGAATGCCTTCTATGCTATGTTCTCCGGTTGAACCCTTAATGTTGATATGGCATGACGATTTATGTTCACTCGCAGCAGAGTAGCATGAATTTCCAAGTATCAAGGATAAGGTCTTTGCATAAGGTATTCAATCAGAAAAAGCATGTTGCTCTCTAGCAATGAACTTAAAAGAACTCTATGTCAACACATAGCATTCAATCAATTGACCTGACTAACTTGCAGAAGTTAGGGTTTTGCGCCTCGCGCAGTATATCAGACCTTGCTTGTCGAAATTAAACCTAGGCAAACTAGGTAATTAATCCGCCATGGATTAGCAGGTGCAAAACCTAGCTCGGAATCAGAAAACAGGGAGCCGCAGCAGCAAAGGGAGGCATGTCCATGCCTTAGGCCAACTAGCGCCACTTTCCATTGGCCACGCCCCTTCCTAAACCGGACTTATTTCTCTCGACCAATCGTGTCTCCTCAAATTAGCCACGCGCACATAAGTTGTGGCTGGTCCCATACTTGCCGGCCCCACTTGCCATCGACCAATCAAGTCGCTTTAAAGCCACCACACTCTCACCAAAAGTGTAGCCACGCCCATGATTGGCCGGCCCTCTTTTAATCGACCAATCAGGTCGCTCTAAAGCCGTCACACTCTCACCAGAAGTGTAGTCGCGCCTTATGTTTGGCCGCCCCCTTTTCTTAGCCAATCAAGTCGCTCTAAACTTTCCACCACACATTAAAGGCCAAACGTACCCTGCCGCGCCACCATACTAACTGGCAAGCCAAATGCGTCTTACCACAACAACATATTGATCGGCATGCCAACATGCCACACTTCCGCGGTAGCATGCCACTTTAGCCTTGGCCACGCCTCCAAGACCTAATTCTTACCACGGCGCCAAATCCTAGCCTTAGCCACGCCGCCAAGCCCTAATTCTTACCATGGCGCCAAATCCTAGCCTTGGCCACGCCGCCAAGCCCTAATTCTTACCATGGCGCCAAATCCTAGCCTTGGCCACGCCGCCAAGCCCTAATTCTTACCATGGCGCCAAATCCTAGCCTTGGCCACGCCGCCAAGCCCTAATTCTTACCACGGTGCCAAGCCCTAATTTTGGCCATGGAGTCAAACCTTAGCTTTGGCCATGCTACAACGCCACAGGTGTGTCATGCCACAACGCCACTTGCATGCCGCCATGCCACGGCTACTAGCATGCCGCTATGCCACGACTACTAGCATACCGTTATGCCGCGGCTACGCCATTAGCATGCGGCTATGTCATGGCTCCACCAGGCGCTACTATGCCAATGGCACCACTTCGTTATACAACAAGATGCGACCATAATCAATGGCCACTCTTCCTCATGAGATGCAATCTCAGCCATCTAAGTTCGCCACTGAACTGATGGACTTGCGTCAAGTCTCAGGCAACCCGCTACGCCACGGCTACGCCAGGCGTCACTATGCTAATGGCGCCACTTTGTTACACAACAAAGATGTGGCCATAATCAACGTCTACCCTTCCTCATGAGATGTAATCTCAACCATTCAAGTTCGCCACCAAACCGACGGACTTGTGGAAAGTTTTAGGCGGCCGACCAAGGCAAGCCTAATAGCATCACATGTTATTTTCCTATGGCAAAGTCTCTTGACTTTGACTTGCCACACATAGCAACCTGCTACACATTTTCCACGAAAACACTCGAGACATCAAACATGTCACAAACTGTGGGATACTCATCAGGGTATTGGTCTGGCAGTTTACAGCG
This sequence comes from Papaver armeniacum, assembly GCA_023531295.1. Lineage (NCBI taxonomy): Eukaryota > Viridiplantae > Streptophyta > Magnoliopsida > Ranunculales > Papaveraceae > Papaver > Papaver armeniacum. The sequence goes on along the minus strand of JAJJWW010010606.1, from coordinate 56,290 downwards.
TGCGGCGTGCAATGCGCCCGTTACAAGAAAGTGTCATGAAGTAGGACAATTAGTGGTGGTGAAAAGTAACGGTATAAACAATTCATTTCCTTCATCGTGGAAGCGTAATGACTGACGGTTACACGAATTCACTTCCCTCATCATGGAAGCATAACGTCTGACGGTTACACGTTACTCTATTCTTCCACCACTCAATTGTTTCACTTCCTACGAGACCAGGGTACGTTTCAATATGACTTGTATAAATAGGCTTCACCTATTTTCACCAAACAACAAGTTTTTGGTCGGCAACATCACAGTATCCAGAAATCACCAAAGAACTGATACCTTTCATTCCAGTTTCACTTTCTGATACAAGTCATAAAATAACCATACCTTCAGAATCAACTATTCTGGTCTCAACACTTTCTTCGCTTCCATCCCTAAGACCAACCCTTCTCCTTCACTTTGTGACCGAAGCAAGCCTGGAATGACCATTTTTGGTTTAGGCCAGGATTGTACAGATTGATCTCTCGAATCAAAAGTACTCCCGTGCAGTGCATTGTTTAGGGTTTAGACTCGTTTCTCATCCACACACCCAAAATTACCAAAATTGGCAGAAACAGTTTTCACCCACAAACAGGAAGACAGCTTGAGAGGAGACTTCACAGCCAAGGCAGTGTATGAGAAAATTATTGACAATCCGGATTCTTATGATTTTGCAGGTTTATTGGAGAACAAGCTTATTCCTCCTAAAGTAATGTTTTTGACATGGGCTTCTCTGCATGATTCTTTACCTAAAAGGTGTATGTTAAGTGGAAGAGGTGTTCAAATTCTAGCAACGACTTGTGTTCTTTGTAATGAAGAGGATGAGGACCTGAAACACCTTTTCATTCACTGCAGATGGTCAAAAACACGATGGGGTTTCTTTCTTTCAACGTTGCAGGTTCAATAGACTATGCCGGAGGTCTTCAAAGCTTTGTTGGACAGCTGGAAACTTGTCAAAGTCAGTAAGAGGAAATCAATTGTCTGGCATGATCTTCTAGGAGATTTGGAAAGAGAGGAATTAAATAATTCATGGAGGAAGAACTAAATCTTTAGAAGATACAAAGATGTCGATAATTCAGAATATTTTCTTTTGGATCTCTCCCAAGAATATCTTTAAAGATTATTCTGTTAGCCAAATTCTATTTCAATCGGACACTATTATGGCTATGTAATAGATCCTTTATGATTTGTTTCCTTAGGTTTACGGGATTCTCTTGACCCCTTGTATATATTGTACATATATCTTTTTCCTTTAACATATCCTTTCTTTTTCGGGAAAAAAATGTTCATTTTTAAAGCAGTTAATGGTGGTGTTATACGTTTCGGAATATGCTCATTTTTGGTAAGCATGTATAACTTGATAAGAGTAACATATCCCCAAAATATTAGCTTCAAACACGTTACGGTTTGGTTTTTAATCGCAAAAATCACGTCCAACGTGTGAGATAGTGTGAGAATAAAAGTGTGAGGGGATCCCTCCTCATTTTTATAATTCCTTATCTGGCCTTTCTTACTACTCTTTTTCTTCTTTATTTTTAATAACTCGTCAAATTCCTGATTATTCAATCTTAATCTCTATGTGATATTTTTTTTCTTTTTATTTCCGAATTTTTATTTTTTGGGGATCAACTTGGGTTGTTAACACCAGATTATGATGTCAACTTTTGTTGTTGATACCACATTATGATGTCAACTTTTGTTGTTGATACCATATTATGATGTCAACTTGTTTTTTTCTGTCCTTTTTTAATTTCTGAATTTTTTTTTCTGAAATCAACTTGGGATGCCGACTTGGGTTGTTAACACTAGATTTTGGTATCAATTTGACTTGACTTGGTATTGGTGGTGGTGCGACGGAGCTGGTGGTGGTGGAGTTGTTTACAACAAATGTTGGTATCAACTTGGGTTGTTGATACCCGATTTATGATGTCAACTTGTACTATTGACACCGAATTATGATGTCAACTTGGATTATTGACATGATAATCCGGACCTAACTCATTTTTTGAATTTTTGAACTTTGGTATCAACTTGAGTTGTTGACCCTAAATTTTGGTATCAACTTGACTTTTGAGGTTGGTGTTGGTGGTAGCAGTAAAGGTGGTGGTGGCAGAGTGGTTTTTGCGGCACGACGGTGGAGTGGTAGCAGCAGTGTTGGTGGCGGCTGTGGTGGTGGTGTGATGCTAGTGGTGGAGCGTCGTTGGTAGTGGTGGTGGGGTGATGGTAGAGTCCCGTTGTTGGTGGTGGTGAAGTTGTAGTGGTGGAATTGGTTGTTTTTTTAAATAAAGAAGCATGTCATATGAACGGGAAAATCAAAAGACAAGGTATTTAAGTAATCCAATTTTAAATGGATAAGGTTTCTAAATGATATGGGTATTTATAAAATGGACATGGGTATATGAATACCTTGAATTTTATGGATATTTAGTTAATGTTCTTTTTATTATATTATTAGAAAACCCCTCAAGTCACATTTGTCCTTTTAATGTTTAGAGCTTCTCAAACCGAAATAGTCGGTTTCCTAATGCTATAAGATATCTTAGAGCAATTTCAATAGCTTAGAAATGTTTTATTTTTGAAGCCATGTGAGATCTCAGATCTTTAATTGGATAAACTTCATCTCTAATGGTTAGATCCTGCTTTTTAGAAGTGACAACTTGTACATCAAAAAGTCTTAGAGAAAGTCTAATTTAAGGAAATAAGTCATCACCAAAGACATAAGACATAACAAGAATATCAGAAGAAACTCAGTACCAAAAAAAAAAAGACTCATCAAGCTTATCAAGAAAATCAAGAGTATCACATAAAAGAATAACATGTTATTAATACAACAACAATGAAGATCAATGAAGATGAAGAAACTATCTACAATACATTAAATGAAAAAAGATAAAGGTGCATATGTCACAACATCCGAACAGAAGTAACACTTCCGCTCATACGATACTTTGCAATAACCCTCAATATCCGACCAGATGCAACGCTTCCGTAAAGACGATTCCATGCAACAACCAACAACATTCGAATAGGCACAACAACGAAGCTCAGACCACATTAGGCAACAAGCTTCGACATCAGAACAAACGCAACGTATCAACAAATACGACACTCCATAACAACCAAAATCATTCAAACATACGCAATGCCTCCACACGTATGACCTTGCGCAACAACCAATTACATTCGAACATATATAACGCCATGACAGCCTCAGTATTCGCAGTCTGAATAAAGAAACATAACGGTAAACTGCACGCAAGAGAATAAGGAACCATGTAATATAGAAGACCTTCCATCAGAATAACCGTTGAAGATTATTGTCTTTCTCGGGGTATGGATACGTGATAGGCGTCTAAAACACCCAATTTCTATAATGATTTCTCATGCTTTTCTTATTAGTTTTCTTATAATTTTATATATTACGTTTCTTTTTATTTCTCTTTAGGTACATTGGCTTGCATTCGCAAAAAGGAAGAAACAACATCGGAATGGAGCATAGACGTTTGAAGATCGTGTTAAAAATTGCTTGCCATTTATAACTAGCCGAGATAGGCAGGTAAGCTCTCAAGCTACGGACAAAGTAAATCAGCAAGGCAATACATCTACATGAGGTGGATAAGTGGATAATAGGTGCTAAGCATTTGTCATGGGCTTACAACTTGTAGGGTTAACTTTCACCAGCCGAAGCCCATTGTATTTGGCAGTAAAGTTCACCTCAAGGAAGTCACACATGTGCTCTAGAAGGGAGAAAAATTAGGTTTCCACTGAAATCCAAGTTCACGAGCAGAGAATAATCATCAGGCTCATTTTCTTGGTCACCAGTTCGTAATCAGAGAGGAGATGAGGTTATGGTTGCCGTTGTGCCTGTCGCCGACGTTATTACTGCCAGCCAAGGATCTGTCAAGAGCTCTTGCACCATAGCTAAGAAGAAGAAGGAAGAATGGAGTAAACTTGCTGGTGTTTTGGACCAGAAAAGAAGGAAGAAATTGAGATGTTGAAAACATGGATTCTGTTGGATGTGTGTGTGGTGATTGTAGCCCAAGGTGAAGGTTGAAATGGGTTCGAATTGGATGACATTTTGGTGAAGTTTTCAAGCAATAAAACATCTAAGAACTGAAGTTGTTACTGACCATTTTCGTGGGAATATATGAAGGGGGATTGCTGCAGTAATAGTGTCTTTGAATGTGTTTAGGAATGTGGGTTTGTGTGATTGAATTATTGCTTTACATGGAAGGATTTACTGTGAAATCTCCAACATACAGGCAGTGTATAACCTTCTCCAGTTTTCTAGGCGCAGACCAGGTGTTTGCCGAAAGGCCTGACTGACCAGTTTTTCAGCCAAGTCTTTCCGTAGCTAGCCATGAGTCAGTTGGATGTGCATAAGGGTTGGGATTCATGGACTGAGCACGTAGAAGGGAGAGTTTGTTCGAGATTTTGGTTTTGCTATGGACGGAAAGTCAGTGGGTAGTGCGGCTGGTAAATCAGGTGTGTGTGGTTCAATGAGGATTGGTATTGGTACATGTTTCGGCTTCTAGAAACTGGAAACAACACGGAGTTTGCGGAGTTGCTGCCATATTTCGGGAAAATGGGTCCAGGGTTAAGAACATGGTTTCGTTGAGGGATAAATTTGTCTTTACCGTCAGTTTTTGGAGTAGTGTATGGCGGAGATTTAAAGCTTATAGAACAAGGATTGTTGGGTCGGTTTTAGGTTACGAAATTGCAGGGGTTTGGAAGAACGGTAAAAGGACCTAAACCTACAGTAAAGAGGATCATCTCATACCCGTCGCTTGGAACTGTTTTATCACCACAGAGAGGAGCATCCACCAGTTTACATTCCATCATCATCTGCATCACATACACCACCTGTATACTCCACCAATAACATCATCCATCATCTCATATACCACCTGCATCTCTACCAGTTTACCAAAAACATCACCCTTCATCCATCTCACCTGCATACACCCACCAGTTCCATATCCATCTGTACCTGAACTCCACCAACACAGCATACTAGCAGGCAACTACTACAGCAGCAACAAGCTCTTCACTTCGCCACCACCGATCCACTGTCACCAGGCCATAAACTTCACCACACCAGCTCACATCATTATACCTCCACAACATCAGTTGATGTTTGTTTGGTTTGCTTACCTAGTTTGTTGTCTTTTCTTTTATTGTCCATATTATGAACTCCAGTGGCTAATTGCATCCTGATTAGGGACGGTTTTGATGTCTGAAATATGAACTCGAATTGATATTTAAATTGCTTTGTTTTCTCGCAATTATTTTGTTATTGCTCATTCTTTACCTTGCCAATATTGTTATTGTTTATGGGTGAAAACTATTTATGCCGGCTTTGGTAATTTGGGGTGTGTGGATGAGAAATGAGTCTAAACCTTAAACAAATGCACTGCGCGGTGAGTGCTTGTAGATTCGAGAGATCAATCTGTGCAAGTCCGGCCTAAACCAAGAAATGGTCGTTCCAGACTTGTTTCGGTCACAAAGTGAAGGAGATGGGGTTGATCTTAGGGAGGGAAGCGAAGAAGGTCTTGAGAATGTGAAGGTGTTGGCTATGAATGACTTGTATCAGAAAGCTGAACTGGCTTGCAGGGTGTAAGCTATCAGTTCCGGTGTTTGAATACGATTGTATCAACACTTTCTTCTGTTGTCTGGACTTGTTCTTGTTTTCTCCTGTGTTTTGGAAAATACGGAGGAGAACCTATTTATACAAGTCTTTAGCCTAACCTTCGTATCTCGTGGGAAGTGGAGAAAGTGGAGTGATGGAGTAGTGGAGTCGTGTGTTAGTGTCACACGACCAGTCTTGCCCACTTCTCCCATCATCACTAACCGTCCATGACTTCGACACGTTCTTGTGATGGCGCATTGCGCGCCGCACGCCGTAAACCGCCGCACCAATACCCCAAAGTATGTATCCCCCAGTTTGTGACATGATTGATGTCTCGAGTGTGTGGATCGTGGAACCCACGGAAAGTAGCATGTAATGCTAAATTGAATAACTGTCGTTATTCAGGAGGTCGATACTTGTGAAGTATCGTGTGTATTTTATGCAGATACTACATCATGGTGTGGTAAAGTGACGGGTGGTGATCACCAAGACGCATTACTGACCAATTAACTCCTGACCAGGTTGTATAACCAAGCCGGTGAAGTTGGACGGACGAGATGATCTTTGAGACACTCATCTGCGACCGTTGATGAAATTAGGGTTTTAGAGGAGGTGCGCAAGCATCCCTCTTGACTGGGTCGAATCCAAGCTTGGGATACGATTTTGGCCAGGCCGATCGTACATGCGTGTAGACAGCATGACGGTGTAGGCGCCTATACCCCATTATCTCATGAAAGTATGATCTGGGCCACTCAATTCGTCCGGTGAAGTTGAGTGGTCGAGATCAATTTGTGACAGAAAACTAGTGCCGCAAGAGCCGCATACCATGCCATTTTCAGGCGCGCGTTCCAAGACGACCAATTCTTGGTCGGTCTTGGTCGATCGGTCTGGAGTGTAGGTGGTAGGCTGGTGTTCACGCCTATACCTGACTGTCCCATGAAAACGTGATCTAAGCCACTCAAATCGTCCGGTGAAGTTGAGTGGTCGAGATCGGTTTGCATAGCTTTGGGAAGTGTGACCACGCTAGTTTGGACGCGCGTTTTGGGATAGCCATGCATGATATGCCTTTTCCAATCAGTGAGGGGAGAGACGGGCCCACGGTGGTCATGCTGGTATGACCGGACCTGCTTAATCTAATCTGGAACCCTCCATTCGTGCCGGAGAAGATGGACGCTCGTGATGCTCGAAACCCTAATTTTGGCTTTCACGGCCGTGTAACCATGCTCTGTTCGGGCGCACGAATTGGGATGACCAACCAAACGGGTCGATAGGTATGTAGGCGGGCCATGGTGATTGTGTTGACATGCTCTGGGCCCTTTGAATCTACATCTACACCCTCCATCTATACCTGCGAAGATGGATGGTTGAGACTGTTTTGCGACACATGTAATGTGCCGCAAACCCTAATTTAGGGTTTTCCATCCATACTGCTCTGGTTTGGACGTTTTGGCAAGCTATGCCAATTTTTTGGGGAGGCGACCATGCGGGGTCCTGATAGGTGTCGTAAAACACCTAATTTTATATACAGTATTTATGCTTTCTTTGCTATTTTTCGAGTGAATTATGTATCTTATGTTTTCTTTTGAGTTCATCAGGTACGATGGAGTCATATGACGTAAAAGGAGAAGAAATTGGGGCTCATGGCATCAATTGGCAACATTGGATATTTGTGGCCTCGAAGCTAGCAAGCACACAACTCTCTAAGGATCTAATACAAAGTATTATGCAGGAACTAAGTTGTCAGTCTTGTAAGACTGACAATTGAACTTTCAGTTGGTGGCCCATATCTATCAGCCGGGTGCCTAAATCCTGTCCGTACAACGTTATCCTTACATTAGGTCGAACAGACCTACTCTTCCTCATTTCATTCTTATTCAGCTGTTGTTGGTTTGATACTGTCGAAGAATGGCTGCTGTTGATGTCGAATTGGTAAGAAGAATCAGAAATAGAAACTAGGGCATGGGTCTGTCAATTGAGAGAAATCAGTGAGGAGATGTTGAAATTCAAGAGGAATCAAGAAGAAGATATGATGGAGGGTATGAGTCTGTTGTTGAGAGAGATGATGAACACAGAAAATGGGATTTGAGACTGAAGAATCAATCAAGAAGAACAAGTTAGAGATGGGTGTTTCTGATGACATCTAGGGTTTGAAATGGGGGATTGGAAATTCGACAATGAAAGAGGAGATTAGCGGGATATTCTTGCGATCAAGGTATTCTAGGGCCTTTGATAAAAGTTGAGATTAAAATGTCAATTCTAGTTATTGTGTTGAAAACATGTTTGTGATTGAAAACGAAATCCATGACCAATACTTTCTCATCCTTGATTTGATTTGTTTACCTTTATTGTTTGCTTTTATTTAGTTTATTATATAAAAATCACAAAACCCCCGGTGTTATTTATAGGGAACCGAAACATATTGACAACCAAGACCTCTCTGTGGGAACGATCCTTTCTTGCCCTTACTTCATTATATATTTTGAGTAGTAAGAAAGGGTAATTTATTTTTGACACCTACGACAGCGATCAGGTCCGCGTTGGTTCGGTAGTGAATATTTCATACCTGCTTGGGGGTTATGGAATTGATATGGGTCATCCAATCATGCTGGTGAGGTTGGATGATCGAGATCATATCCAGACTGATACGGACAGTCCGGATGCTCAATCGGGCTAGTATAACACACCGAGAGTTGCAGCCTGTACGGGTATTTCGTACATGCTTTCATTATAATGCTTGGAGGTTCGTGTTGCTCTGTGAGAGCAACACTCCTACCAATCATGCCGCACCGATAATGAGTACAGGAAATACAAGGCTGCTCACGCATTAATTAATAATGCTATAAATTCACAGGGTATATGGGATTGTTGTTACATGCTCCAACCTGGATGAATTTCGTGTATTTAATTCATAGAATGGGATTGTTGCCACATGCTCCATTCTAAGGTGAATTAGTAAAGTGAAGAAGTATTCAACACTTATTAATGGCTTTATCTTTTACAAGATGTTAGCGCATAATTTACTGGTTTTTTATAATTTTAACCTTAAATGAAAATCCACCATCAACAGTTATATGAATTATTCTTGAATCGTTTAAGTTGCAAATTGAATGGTTAATTAATAGTTCTATTGCTAATTGAGATATCTTCGACTCGCAATTGTCTAGAGAATCTTAATACAAGTAACGATATGTGGATATTGGCGATGGGATTTTGTTAAGTATTCATATGTATTGAATGACACTAGTAGATGAATCGAGCTTTTGTGTTTGTCACTAGGAATAGCCTACCTCACGGAACTTAATGCATTTGTTTAAGTCACACCTAGAGAGCGTACTTCTAGGAAACTTGATGAGTATAATCATGTAGTCGAGCGCTTCCGTGTCTGGTGAACTTAGGAGATATTGCGGGATATTTGAGCGTACTAAATATTCTAGGGTTATTAGTAATGGGTACTTTGCAGAAACATATCTATATTTATTAGATTCACGTTTCGTGACTGAGAAAGGGTCCTTGATCATTCTCATCTTTATATTTGCATTTTTCTTATTTAGAAATTGAATTGACAACTTTAGACTCAACTCTCCCTTAGGAACGAACTTGCTTGTCTGTATACTACTAGTTAGTTTGAAGAGAAGTAAGGAATTTATTTTTGCGAGTTCGACACCTCGTCAATACGATATTCTATATATCCTCTTAATCCTATAAGGCTAGTAATGTAAAATAACTAGTCCCAAGTCCAAATCTAGGAATACTACAGAATGTCTAGAAATAATTTGGATTGTCCTTTACTTAGCTAACATACTCCCTTGAGGAGCACCGGATCGTTGAGGAGGTACTTCCGCCTATAAATATGTAATCTTAGCTCAAAGCTAATGATTATAATTATCTCATCCATAACCCCAACTTGAAGATTCTATCAATAAAATGTAACTTTATTCTTTAGCGTCTCTTTACTTATGTTTGCTTAATAGTGAGTTTAATTATCTCTATTTTGGTGTAGTGGTTAGCTTTTAAGTAACTACGATCAGATATCCTTCAGAACTTGGAATATGCCTCTTACCCACCCTTCATGTATCAAAGGTTTCACTAACATCGGATAGCCTATTCAGATAACCCATTATACCATGGCCCCCCAACTCTTATAAATTTTAAGAAACCATCCCACAACACCATAACCGACTTTCTGCTACAGTCCTTATGGTTAGCCAGGAATAAACTCATTTACCGTGTAAAGAACAAAAACAGCAATAATTGTCAAAATTATGCTTAAGCTATAACAAGAATTCACTTTAGCTAACATGGTCCTACCTACGCACCTTCCAGATATACAGTCATTGGTAAATCGCAATCGCTCACTCCATACGTCAACAAAACCCTTTGTTAATTGAATCCCTCCAACCCTGAATGGGTGTAAGTGTGGTAACTTAATACACAATGCTACCTATAACCTATTAGGCTCTAAAAAAGCAAGTCTAACCAATTACTTAAATATATGTAAAATTCAGGTCTAAATACCTCTTTAATTGAGAGCGTACGAGGAATATTAAATACGCTAGGTACTTATTCTAGTACCTAGTGTACTGTTTCGTTCCCACCCTTGTAAGAGACACTAAATCTCTTTCAATCCGTTCTACGAGAACTAATCAGAGAAGAAACTCTCATAAATTATCAACTGGCAATGATTTTAATATTGGTTCAGAAAAATTTCCGATCTTGATAAACTCTTTTTCTCCATTTGAAAATGGTAGGATTTCAAATCCTAAAATATCAAGACCCAAAAACAACTGATCTTTCTTTTTGAAGGATCATGTTAGGGCTTCTTCTGCGACAAAGCTTGCCTTTCAAGAACCTAAAAACCCTGATGGAATTTATATATTTTTTTCTCTTCAGGTGAGCTTCAGCCCCGTATTGAGATTATAAGAAATATATTATTGGATATTTTGTGGGTAAGAAACTTCATTTTCCTTTTGTGAAAGAAAATCTGAAAAATCAGTGAAAAACTAAAGGAGAAGTCTTGATGCGTGTCGTAACCACAACAAATTAATTAATACTTTACTACCTAATTAACAAGTAATATAGGGTAGTCAAGGTCGATCCCACGAGGAGCACGCGATCTTAGTTGTAAAAGTTGTCACGAAAGGGGGGTGTAAAAAGCAAAAGAAAATAAACAAAGCGATTAAAATCGAAAGTTGAAAGATGAAAGCAATATGAGAGACAAGATCAAGGAATCCTTCTTCGTTACGAAACAATGAATCAAGTTATGTTCTATTCTACTTGTTATTAGTCACAAATTATCACCAACCGTAGGTAAAGCAGCTAGCTCAGTGCTAAACCCCTAAATCCCTTTAATCACCGGACACGGAAGTTCTCGCCTACCGGATTCTAATCACCAAGCCACCTAGAATTAGCTCAACCTAGATGTAACTTGGCTCATGCATTAGGTTTTGTGAATTTCTTAGGTTGATATTAGTAGTTAGACTCTTAGCTCAAGGTCCACTTGCTAACGTTGTTTCTACACACAATTGCTCCACGGAATCCCTCCGCAAGGTCTCGTGTTTGCTACTTATGTAAAGAGTCAAGAAACGATTACTTATCTCCTAACTTTCACTAGCTTTAGATCGAATTAACAAATCAATTTAGCGTGCACTCCAAACAATCTATCAATCAATCATGAATGTCTTTAAGATCATTCCTATTAGTAAAAACAAACGATAATCATGTGAAAAACTTCAAGATAGAATTTGAAAACAAAACTCAAATCATGTTAAGAACTAGGAATTCATCCTCAATCAATAAGAAAATTAGCTACTCATGTTTTTGAAATTCACACAAATAATAATAATTAAAAGAAGAATTTTCAAATTCACACAAGTAGTTAAAAAGAAAAATCTTAGAAAAGCAAGCAAAAACACAAGTGTTGTGTGTGTAGAGAGGTGTGTAGAAGTTGTAGAAAACTTCTCTATTTATAGGCTTCAATATTCTCCAAATCTTCTAAGGAGTAGAATCCTTTTCCTTTTGCAATTCAATTTCCAATTCCAAGCTTTTCTCAACTCTTCCACCTTCTCTTTCCAAATTTGAGTCCAATTCTCCATCCATTTCCTAGCCCAAGTCTTCACACCCATGAAAGAAGTCCATAGAAAATTCTCGAATTTTTGCTCACGGAAAACTGGGATTGTGGCGAGGAATCCCACGAATAGTCGCCGCCACGCCACCTAAAAATTTCTCCGTCAAAGAGAATATTCGACGGAATATTCCGTCGATCCACCGTTAGGACTAACGGTCAAACTAGTCAACCGTTAGTCAACCGTCATCAACCGGGTCAAGGGAATAAGGAGTCGACACCGAGTCGGCCAGTCGAGTCACCGATTAGGTGGTGACTCGTCTTACTCACCGTCTTTGATCGTGATCGGCTCGGGCCATTGCACAGCAACGATGCGTGCTTTGTGATGGTGCATCACCACTTCAATTCCAGCCATTAAGGCTATACACCCTGCAACCACCATGGCATTCATTCCCATCTTTCTTTTCAGTCCTCAGTTATACAAAATTCAATTCATTCAGCTACTCTTCCTCATTGAAACTACTTCCAAAGCAGCATAACAGTCACCACCAAAGCCATTCTGTAACTCTTGTGATAACACAATTCCCTGTAATACATGGTATCATTCTGCCATTTCATATCTGCAACTCAGCATCAAGCCTTTCCTGTAAGCAACCTTCACTGCCTTGACACTGCAATTTTCTCTAAACCAGGCCATGGCACTGATGCTCCAAGCCTAGCCAGTCCTGCAATTCAGTGCACTTCCCATATGCAACACCTGCACTGGTGTAAACCTATACATTCATCTAATTAAGCAGCTTCACTTCATTCTTGCATACTTCCCTGCAGCTCCAAACAAAAACAGCTGTTGCAGCCATCAGAGACCCATGGCATCCACTCCACCTGCAATATGAGCTCAAGCTCGGATACAACCGCTCTCACCATACCCCCAATGCCTACAAGCTCTGCAATCCTTGCTTCCCTGCCAAACTTCTTAGCTTCCATCAGGTGCTTCCTTGTCTCAGACTCACAAATCCATTGTTCTTTCCTGCATTCACAATTACCACCATCTGCAACAACAGCTACCACTCACGCTCCACAAGCTCAGTGCATCTCTCAACTCTTATATCCCGAAGAAAGCTACGGGACCCGTTTGCTCCATCACAGTTCACAATTCCCTACAATCTCAGCTCATCTCAGCTCAACCTATCTGCTCTTTCTCATCTGTTGGTTTCAAAAACCCACAGATCCCCTTTAGAACTCCACCCATTGTTGAATTGTAAGCAGCAGTACCTTTGCTCAAAACCCATTCTCTTCACTGAATCCAACTTGCTTTCCATCTCATCTCTTCAATGAACACAGCTTCAATTACAGTGACGAATCGAAACCCTGGGTTAGCTTCTTCTTCTCGCTTCACAAACCCCATTTCCCTGAGCTTCACATCAGAGACTACCACCATCTCTTCATCCATCGCAGACCCATTTCATCTTCTCTCGATCCCCTTTTTAATGAGCAGCGACAACCCTCTTTGACAGAACCATACCCAAATCGAAACCAACCTTCTGCTTCTCCTGAGACTTCTTTCTTCCAATCGATCTGTCATCACCCATTTGCATCGAACCCTTATCTCTCTCAACATCTCGAATCCAACGAATCAATCACGGATTTCTCGAATCGGACAGAGCAGCAGCAGCCTAGGGTCTTCTTCATTTCAGTGTAGAGAATGATTGATAAGAGAAAGAAACCCTTTCTCTATTTTAGGTTTAGGTTAAATGGGGCGGGTATGGATCCGGGTACGGGTTTAGGTCTACGGGTTTAGGGTGTGGGTGGATTCAGACACCCACCATTAGTACACCCAAAATGTGCTATTTTCACTCCCTTCTTTTGGATAAGGGACACCTTTGACCTCCCCTTAACCTTGGCTGGGCTCCATATAGTATTCCCTCCTTCGTGAAATGACAATTTTACCCTTTTGCTCAAATTGAGTGATTTCTTCTTCTTTTCCTCCGTGCGACTCCAAAGTAGCTATAAAACTCAAAACAAGCGTAAAATACATAATTTACAAAAGAAATAGCAAAGAAAGCATAAACTACTAGATAGTAAATTAGGTGTATTCTACACCTATCAAGTCTCCATGACTAATGGTTAGCAGACACTTTTGTTTAGCATTACTTAAGAAGAAGAAGATAGAATGATGGTTTAGAATTAGGGTCTGTTTACATTGCAAATAAACTCTTCCTAATTTGTCCCTGGTCACCATTCATCGAGCAACAAATTCGCATATCAATTTTTTTTTTTGTTATTTGGATGATAATTAGCGATGTGTCTCTTCACTTACAAAATGTTACTGGGTTTTCTAGGATCGCAAGTCTCGTTGGATTACCAATAATGACTGACTCTTCGATCGCATTAAAAACTAGAATGGCATATGCTAAAGTTCGTGACGAAGTTAATGTAAACTAATGTATATTTCATGAGGAGCTTCTGCTCTGGATTAATAATGAGAAGTTTAAGGTAAGGAAAATAATCCTTGCAAGCCTGCCTCTCGATCCCAAAACAAGAGTTTTGGACACTCTATTGGTAAGCGCAACTCAAATTTAAAACCAAAAGTGAAGACCAAATAGATTCCCGAGATTACTTTACGTGCATAGGTTAGTAATACTAACAAATAGCGATACTCTTCTATTGAGAATTCAATGGAGACTGCTAAAGTGGAAAACCAATATTCAAAAGATAATACTACAGTTAGGAGTAAGAGTGACTTGAAAATGGTGACTCAAGCATATATTAGTGGAGATGGATACTCACTCATCAAAAAGGTAATTGACTATACATACTTGAAGAAAGAATAATAAAAAACTAAAAAGAGGCTTTGGGCTCATCTCTAGAATAAGATGCACAATCTTTGAAAAACTACCAGGAATCAAATAAGAGGAAGCTAGGGAAAAAGGTAGCGGTGAAAAAGGCAAAAGGGTGGAAAAGCAAGAAGTTTGTATGCCAACGCAAATGGATTTAAGTCGGGTTATAATCCGGAAAAAGAAGAATAAAAATCATATAAAAGAATTTGGTTTTCCTTCTAATGTGTTTATTGCTCTCTCGGTTAGTGAAGCCGAATTAGATTTCCAAATCTCTTTTAATAAGATGTTGGTGGGTATACTTTATTATCCTATGATGAAATCTATATATTAGAATCTATTAAAACGCCTGTGATTTAGGATGATGATGGTTTGAAAGATTTCTATGACTCTGACAATGATAAGCAAATTGATGTTGTCAAATGCTCATTTCAGGATGAAAAGGATGATTTTGAAGGGTAATTGTTTTTCGTTTCTACTAATACCTTTGGGGTCTCTTGATTGTAAGGATTATAGGTAGTTCTTGTTGGTGCTTGTGTTTGGAGATTCTTATGTTTTTTTCTTTTAGAGTGTATTGAGTTGCTACTTCGTCAGCTTGCTAATGTTTCTTTTTAACTTTGGTGTCACTCTTAGCGACATCTTTGTTTTTTTAATGAAATTTGCCATTTTCGCGTGAGAAAAAAACCACCTCTTTCAGCAATGATTGTATTCTTCCCCAGTTATCCACCTTCGAATCTTCAGTTTAATCGTTCGATTTTCAAAGTAGGCAACCATAATGATTATGTCAACCCAACACTTTAAAATCTAAACTCAAAGAAGTGGGATTACGTAATATCGAGACATGTTTTTTCATTTAACATAAATTTCCAGACTAACATAATTAATATTATTCGTACCAGACGAGAATATCGGAATTTATCGTGTATCGCCTTCAACTTGGACGATACGCGAAATATCAGTGATACATGAATATTCTGATTGTATTGGCCGTATCAGTTGTATCGGACCGATATATCGGCCGATAATATCGCTAACGATACAAATGTATTTATTAACAATATTTTCTTTCCATACAAATTCTGTGTTTGGGGATGTTAGGTTATCATATGATAGTTTAATAGATGTTTTACATTATAAGTGTCTTCCATTAAAACTTTGATTTACATAACGCATATCTGCCTATAAATTATAATAAAATTACAAAGTTAATTGTGTATAGGCGATAAAATCCGATATTATCTCTTGTCTAGGTGTATCGCACCTCGTCGATATGACACCGATACACAATATCTACTTTGTTCCAGACTTGACATAACTACGTCTGTAGAGACCATTTGATCTATGTTTTAGCACACGAGATACACCATAATCGGAAACCACCTTCAGCTTCTAAATATCCAATTTGTGAAGCTCTTGGGTAAGGGACTTTCATTGCGGTTACAAAAATATGGAAAAACTCAATAAACAACATAAATTTTCACTCATAAAAAATAATGTATACTTAATTGAAAATAATAAAATCTTAACCCACTAGCATTAGTCAAATCCCCTCTTTCGAGAGACCAATTTACAAGATGTAATATTTGTTCAACCAACATATTGGATAAAGACGTATTTTTGTTCAGGTAATGCCATCTTAGGCTCTCCATTGGTGTTAACTAAAGGACTCTACCAATAGATGAAGGTTCGTGGAATCTTGTACGAAAGAAATATCCAATATTCTTCTATTTCTGAAACAGATGCAACAAGTAATAACGAAAAGAAAGGATAGAGATAGTTTGTTCAGACCTCGCATTATTACTAAGAATAACAACTTGGAACAATGATAATTATTAAGATATCGGTGTCCCGAATTTTAAAAAAAAATCAGAATCAAACTCGATCACGAACAAATTGAATAAAAAGAATTATTAATCAAAACCAACGGTCTTAACTAAATTTGGGAAAATACCTTAACTTCTGCAACAAGAAAGGATGTAAAACAAAACCGATTAAACTTGAAATTTGATATTTTTGGGAAAATTTGAGATTACCCTAAATAATGAAAAAATTGTAAAAAGAAACTTTGTGTCTCTAACAACAACTCAAACAGACTCCTAATAAAGAATGAGTTACAGTATTAAGAAAACGTAACTTTCCTAAAATGACAAAAAAAAGGTTTGGAAACCCTAGACAAAGAAATTAGGCTAAATTTAGCGGACCAAACCCCATCCTGATTATTGGACCGTTCCCATCAAAATAGACATCCATTGAGTTGTTTCACAACAATCAGATCTTTTGCCTCCAAATAGGTTGTGGCATGGTCGTCTGCATCAAAAAAACTCCAACAATCAAAGTAAGTTATCTCAAATTAGTGTTTTCCTTCCCTAATATCCATAAGTTATCTACACTTAAATATATCCTTTAATTTGGGCGAATTACGAGGAATTCATAATGCAACATGTTACCTACCTCATACATCTCTTATTTGGATATATTAGTCAATAACTAGATTCCCGATCATAAAGACCAATTCTGTTTTTCGCATACTTATCGCTCTAACAACTCTTAGAGTATCTCCAATGGAGTTTGAGTATCTAAAATAACAGATGTCACCTAGGATTTTAGATATCCTCTCTAAAAAAATCTCTCTAATGGTAGTTGGATGGTCGAAAATTTTTCTGATTTGGTAATTTGAGTTAAAAGAGTATCTATTTTTAGAGACTCTCGTTCACACCCACATCATGTATTTGAAAGATTTAAAACTGTTTTTTCTATAAAATCTCTTTATAGAAAATAAGACAACCATACACATATCCGTGCTCCATTGGAGATTGTTTTTGAAATATAAAGATAAATCTAAATCTTATGTGAGCCATACTGATGAAATTCGATTTTAATTACCTTCCCCCTAGGATACATATCCAAACAACATTGGGAATACTCTTACAAAATAGTAGTACTCCCTCTGTCTTTTTTTATCTGTCCTAATTTCTACTTTGGTCTGTCTTTTTTCTCTGTTCGCTCTGTTTATAGACATACTTTTCCCTTAAACTATCAAATATACCCTTTATTTTTTATAATTATAAAATTATTTTTAATATAAACTTAAATATTATTACATATATAAGGAAAAAATCTACTCAATATCTTTGTATTAATTGTCATTCCTTTTTTGAATAAAAATATTTATGGATAGTTATAAAATTCCTAATAAAACTTCTACTAATTCTTACATCCCGTTCTAATAATGGACTCCATAATAAACTAGAAAGTATCCCGTGCTGCGCACCGGGTGGGTGCCTTTTTGTGTTGCTCGTGCTGTAAAACTATGTGATAATCACTATCTAAAAATGTGTTCACTTGTAAATTGATTCACAACTCCGTATACTATACAATTAATGATTATCATCGGTACTGAGATCTTTGGAGTTCAGATGATATCTGCAAACAGATGGACAAAAAATATAGTAATAAGCAATTGTTCATAGGCCTAATGAAATGGAGTACCATCGACCTGTTATAAAAATCAATCATGAAAACAAAAATCAACTTCCAATAGTAGGATTTTAAAATAGTTCACATGGGCATAACTTCCATAACAGAACATATGGACATAACTTTGCATCTAATAGCAATCTTTGTTTGATTTGACTAAGGGAAAACCACACAAATAGAACCCAAAAAAGGCCTTTGGCTCTCATGCATGATGACATACTCACGCTACATCAATAAGGAAAGGAAGTAGCATCACCCTCTTATACCTCAAATGAGCTGCAACATGTCCCATGATACAGTCAATAAGCTGCCCAATTGTCTTTCAGAAGGAGTATATTTGGGTTGAAAATGATGCGTATTAACTTGTCTCCTTACCGAATGCCTATTAGCAAACTTGTCTCCAACCTAAGGTATTCCAACAGATCTCATATTTACTTTCACAAAACCGAAACCATCGACATTAGTTGTTAACATCACCTGCAAATAACACCTGTACATTGGCTTATTTAAATGTATATATAAATTAAATTTAAAATTTCAACAAACCTTACTACATGTGAACAATAACATATATGATCGCTATCCCGCTTTCACTACGCCTAATCTTTGGCACAAAGGAGTGGACACATTGTTTGTACGATGTTTGTAACGGAAGCTTGCCCTTTCGGAAAAAATTGGATACATAACCAATATCGCATCCCTAATCTGCATGCATAAATGAAAGAACAAATTCCATTTCCATGAGGATTATCGAATATATATTGGACATATCTTAGCCGTGGAAGAAAAGACGGTACCTCTTTCACAATATTAACGTTGACTGAACTCTATTGGTGGAGGAAACATTGGAGCATGAAAGTCTGTTTCCCTAATAGTTTGTTCTTCTCTTATCACGTGTCATTGTGTGATCCAAAATAGACCAAACTTAGTCAATTTTTTCTTATTCTTTGTTGTTGGTTATAGATATTTGTTGTTTTGTATCTATAAGAGGATACTACTATATACTCAACGGCGAGTGCATATGAAACCGCAAAGATTAAGCATTTAATGTTAATCAATCTTAGATATATATATATATATATATGTGTGTAAACACAAATCAAATTATGTGAAACACAAATCAAATGTGCTTCTCAATGGTAGAGAAATAAACTATGATCAACGCATACTGAATCGGGAATTTACGCAAACATATAAAGCAAGCTTAGTATAATGCTAAATATCAGTAAAAGCACTAATCACTCACAGAATCTAAACTCAAATGCTATATGGTTTCCTCCTTTTTCGATGAATGTAAATATGAAATGTCGTTTTCAATACTATATTTGATTGCCAATTTTCAAGGAAATTGAGGAGCAGCGCAACTATTCCATGGTCAAAACAGGCTCTACAATCATTTGATATCAAAACAGTAAGGTATTTATTAACATAAATGCATCTAAAGTAAATTAGGGGAAGAATCAACTGTATAACCCATCGTTATGAAATTTTCACTCACATGCCTACACAAAATAGAAGATAACATATAAAGTCAAGTACTCACTAAGATATGAGAATTTGTTGTAGCCTATTACCCATTTCAAGTACTCACCAAGATATGAGAATTTGATGCAGAGGCGCCTATCACCCATTTCAAGGCCTGCAGTCATCCAACACTCATTTGAAAAGAGAGCTCTATGGTGTAGTCAGACTTGTACAGCCTTGAAACTAAATCACATGATCATCTTATTCAAAAACTATATAAAGATTCAAAATCAAAATACTACGTATAGATGAGTCATTAAAAATTAGACATCAATGCAATAGAAAACTACATCCAAAATACTAAAATACTAATATATATGATCACGAAATATGAAAAGTTTTGATGTATTCGTAGTATATTCATTAGCAGTCTGGGAGAGTAAATTCTTTTGAATTAAGATACCTTTCCTTCGCTGTCTATTTTTCTCAGGAGTATGAATCTTCGGAAGTCTCTCAACAACCAAGATATATATATTTCCTTTTTTTTTTCTTGCTTTCTTGGCCTTCTCTAATCTGAAGGTAGTTTCCGTAGTCATCTAACTCCTGTAAACACGTATAAAGATATATTCAAAACCATGGAACAACAGATGGAGTAAACACAAAACAATTTAATAAAAAGATGGGCTCACATCCAATAAAAAAAAAGAAGAAAATTTAGAATGTTCAATGTAGAATACAGAATTTGTGAATCTTAAATCTGTGAGAGATGAAGAACCAAACTCAGAATTTTTTTAATAAATCATGTTTTCATGTTTTGTATTAAGTAGAAAATAGAGATCGAGTGAATCATGATTTTTAAGCAATTAATCTTACCTATTGAATAAACATACCAAAAGCACTCTTCCTTGAACTTATTGGCGGCAACAGTAGCTCCGCCTCGGTATGTGAAAGTATGAGCAATAAATTTAGAGTTAAACAATACATGAAGTTGTTTAGTTTTCCTTCTTAGCAACAACACCACCTCGAGATTTTGTTTATTCTGTCAACAAAATAATCCCCACCAATTAAACCAATAAGTATGAGTTGTATCATTTTTCTAGCAATACATGATTACCCACCACTAATCATCCAGGATCTAACCATACTCATCTAATAGTATCAAGATTGAATTCAAAGTAGACGGGCATTTACTTTCTTTTGCAGTCATAATATATGAATTCATAGGTAGCACACAACACACAAATATAGATATAATTGAAAGAGGCACAGAGAGTTGCTTGGTTGAGGGATTAAAGAGAGTAAATGCTATGAATCTCTTTAAAAAGAAAGAACTCATAATGTTGAATTCTTAAGCATAAGCAATTAGCAAAAGCAAACCTAGAAACATAAGGAAGGAATGTAAGATATCATGGTGTTTAAAAGAAAATCTTAAAATCAACCTCTGCAACTAAAAAATCACAACAGTAGAACGAACAACCTAAAGGAAAACAAAAAGAGATTAATAGTTACCTGAATCATACCATCAACGTTCTCCATGAATGAATAGTTACCTGAATCATACCATCAACGTTCTCCATGGTACCACAAACCAATGGAGTGAAAATTAAAGATGAATTTCTGCTCGTCTTTTCCACAAACACTTAAATTGCATTAGGTTTACACTTAAAGATGAACCAATGGAGTGATAATCAATTCATGCAGAATCCAAAATTGTCTGACCTAAATTTGTGAGAGATTTAAAAAATAATAATTAGGATGATGAATTCACAGATTTTAAATCACGTTGATGGGACTAACCTGTTTCCAGTGATTGATGATTCTTAAAGTACAACAATAATAGAAACCAAATTACTCAGGTTGTTCCACCGGAATTGGATTGCTAATAATCGAATTTGGAGATGATCAATCAATTTTGAGATTAGATGAGTATGGTT
Organism: Papaver armeniacum; assembly: GCA_023531295.1. NCBI lineage: Eukaryota > Viridiplantae > Streptophyta > Magnoliopsida > Ranunculales > Papaveraceae > Papaver > Papaver armeniacum. The sequence goes on along the minus strand of JAJJWW010010606.1, from coordinate 34,864 downwards.
GTGAAAATTAAGGTCAGTTCTGTATTATTTTTTTTTGTTCGTCAGTTACACAGTGAACGTGGGGTGAAGGGTAAATGGGGTGACTTGGAGATGTATTCGAGGAGTGATAAATTTTCAGAATGAATGTGAGAGCTGTATTTCCAAATACTGTCACCACAATTGTCCACGTCAGCTTTTGGAAGGGTCAGAATGAATGAGAATCAAGTTTTGAGTTTCAATTATCATCTTGTTTGATTTGATTGAAGCAGTATAAGTTTATTTTTATTTTCTTAAAATATTTCCTAAAATAATAATACTATCCAATTTATAATTTTTAATAATAATACTATTTAATTTATAATACTACTATTAATTTTAGTTTTGGTAACAACATAACATTAAATAGGGCTAGTTAAGGGTTAGTCACGATATTTTATATTTCTTTAATATCTTGACAAAGTTAATTAGTACCGTTAATTTGAGACGGATGGAGTATCAATATTCAAGAATATCCACATCCTAGTCACGTAGCTTCCCACTTCATTGTAGGCCAAGCTTGAGTTTCATAGGGCTTCCCTGGTGTTATTCTCCTATTTCTCAAACTCCCAAAATATCACGTCATATTCCTAGCCGAAAACAACAAGTTATAGCTGGGAAATGAGGTTTCGTAGCCATAAGTGCTCATTTATGGCTAAGAACTTATTAGTTCCTAGCCATAATAGGTCAGTACTTTGTATGGAAATGAGTATATACTTATACCCATTGATAGATACTCATTCACCGTTGCTTTGATTGGACGGTTAATGAATATCACTATTGCTTTGACTGAACGGCCAGGAATTCATCAATTCCACAGCCAGGTATTCATCAATTCCACGGCCGTAATGTGTTGTTTACGTCTAGGAGCTCAAAAATTCTCGGCCATATTCATCAATTTCTTCTTGGAGTTCATCCTCATTTTATGATGAATTGCGGAGAAGAAGAGAAAGGAAACGTGTAATAGATTTATTTGTATTCATGTAGTTATTAAATTTAGGTTTAGTTGTGGAGGGAAAATAGTTATATATTAGGTCCCCATTTCACATTTAGGACATTTTAATCCTACGCAAAACTTTTCAACTGCAGCCTTAATAATCCCGCCGAGATTGGGGTATACCCAGATTAATTGGGGTATACCCATTTTATTCTCATCCAAACTAGTGTGCTAAGGGGTGTCTAAAAGGTGTTAAAAGACCAAATTGCCCATATTAAAAAACCATGCCCACTAAAACATATTCAAAAAAATTTCAAAATCTTTCTTCAAAACTCTAACCATACATGATGAGATCAAAAAAAAAAAAACGAAGAATCAAAACGGATCGAAAGTCGGCAAGGTTGGTATAAGGTTGAATACCGTGCCGACTTTTCATCTCTGAAATCAGTAGTTACAGGGTCAGCACGGTATTCAACCTTATACCCTGCCGACTATATTTTAGTCAGCACGATATTCATCCTTATACCTTGTCGACTATAGTTTAGTCGGCAGGTTATGAAATTAATACCTTGCCGACTAATCATGCATTTGTAACACCTCTCTGTATGTCAAAAATCCTATAGTCGGCATGGTATTTTTTTATCGACCTTGCCGACTATAAGGTAGCCTAAAGGTAAGAAATCAATAAGATGCCGACTAGTGAAGCATTTACAACAGTCTCCAGTGTGTCAAAAATAATAAAGTCGGCATCTTCTTCATTCACCGACCATAAGTTGTCGGCATGTTCTTCATCCGCAGACCTTGTCGGCCAGATATAATCGGCATGTTCTTCATCCGTCGACCCTGCCGACTTTTCATACTTTCAGAACTGAAAGTGTTGATTTCTGATCTAATATTGAGTATGATTTCATACAACAGCTTTGCAATCCCCTTTTTAGAAATGTTTGGGTAATGTGCTTTCATTTCCGTTGCAAAAGATTCTCAAAACAATTTTTTTTCCTCAAAAATCTTCCCAGATAAGTTCAATCAAAAACAAAATTTCATTTCATAAATTTTAATCTACTCAATTAATCAATCTAAACTCAATTAATTAAGCTAATCAGATTTTTTAGTGTTAGTTAAACAAGGGTATATTAGCCATTTAGAAAATACAATGTTAAGGGGTGGCTTGGTTTTACTTCATAATGACCAGATTTTGTCTTATTTGGTATACCCCAATTAGTTTGGGTATATACCAATCTTGCCAGGTTAATAATATGGTTCTCAAGGAGAAAGCGTTACGGATGAGTTGAACAACTATACTTGGCAAATTTATCAAGTAATTATATAATACACAGGATATCCATCTGCCTCTCAATCAAGACAGTTTTTCGCTTGTATACTAGAATATTCTAAGCGACCAGTATAAAATCATTGCGGGGATTGAAGCACCGTGAGATAATAAGGATTTCCTTGACCTGTTCCTGAAGATTGACTTGTTTTTTCTCCAGAAATCCGCTCATCACCAGATACTTGAAGGCTCCAATTTATAGTATAGCTTGACAGATCATAAGTCCCAGGAGAGAACAAACAAACCCGCAGAGGAACTTTAACTGTAGAAAATGGACCAAGTTCTAACCGATTAGAACTAGATGCTGACCAAATAAAAGGAGCACCACCATCAGATGATGACTTTGTAACTTGTGTTCCAAAGGTGTTGTTGGGTGAATCTTTGGAATCATTTGTCAATGCTATATTGTGCCATCCTACTTGGAGTCCAACTGAAGCTGGTGATTGAGGCGCAACAACAGTATCACGTAAGTGACCACCAGTACTGGTATCGACTGTATTGATTCGAATAGAAGCACCAGAATCTGATGAGTTGTGGATTGTCAGAAAAAGTTCAATCTCGCAGAAAGAGATTGAGAAGTCGTGATTCAAAGCTCGTGGCCCATCCATCAGCCACCACACAGGGCTTGTGCTTGCAATACTAGGGAGAAACAAAAAAGCAAATTAGAATGAGAATGTTAGCCCAATAAAGAATTTGAAAATGAAGACCACCTATGAGAAAGTGATGCTAACCTCCGGCTGTATAGATGATGAGAAAACAGACGTGAGGAACTTGATGGACCAGTTATTGATTCTTGAGGCTGAGTGATTAATATGAAGTCTGCAACGCTGGGATTTCCCTGGTGCAAAACATATCAATAAGAAAATAAAACATCCAACAGTAGTAATGATACGGATACTCATTATTTTGGAGTCTAATGCATTTACCAAAACTGCAAGAAAATACCCAGGAGTTGGAGAAAAAACGTAAAATAAAGCCTAATATATTTTGTACCCTTTAATCTATCCACATGCATTGCAAATAAGAAAACTATTCGATGCTAGATTTTATTTGCATTTTATAAGCCTTCTACAAATGTGACTAATGGATACTGTATTAGGATTTCTCACAAATAAACCATATTTGCATCCTTAAAGTCTAAGCCCCTCGAGTGCTATATTTAATCCTCATTGGCATTCGGTTGTAGTCATACTTACTGATCTGAGCATATATATTCAATGTGAATGCGTTGTATGTGCACAATATTACTGATTTACATATCTTCGAACATCACGACCACTTGTAGTAAAGTAGTAAAATGTTTTCAGAGGACACCCACATAATGGGGACTTTCATCCCACCTAGGTGAACACTTTTCAGGATTATTTCCTACTGCAAGATTCTATATCATAAAGTAGGAGGAAAGGACAATGAAAGTTGACGCTTTGATTTCAACTGGGATCCAACAACATAAGCTATTTAGTAGCATTAAAAGACCATCTGAAGGAAGAAAACCCTATAAAATACATTCATGTGGTGGAAATTCTAAAAGCCAATCCCATATTTTAAGCGAAGCAGGAACTTATATGCAGCATTTCAAAACTTGAGCACTTGCATTGTTAAGTAGGTAAATATACTGAACCTGATTTGACTTTTCCTGGTGCAACCTGTCATGATGGTGAAAAGCTGCTATAGGTGTACCAGACATATCAAACATTGCTTCACTGCCGTCCACACCCAATCGTACATCAGTTCCACCAATAGAGCTGTAAGTCGATAATGTTTCATCATTGGTTAATTTACTGCAGTCCTGATATATAAGAGAAATCAGTAAGTAAGCAAACTAAAGAGGAACTGTTTTGTATCAAATAAAACAATCGATTATGTGGCCGTAAAATCGACATCTACCCTAATTAACTACTGGTTCCAAGTTAGGCCAGAGACAAAAGTAAATAATGAACAGCAGAATGAGAAGATGAAATGAGGAATCAAGTATCACAGAATCAATAATGACTTTCTCCTCAAAGTATAGTTTCTGAATTACCCTAACCCTACAACAAAACGACACAGAACCCTATCATTTTATCTTGACAGTCAATACATAATTGTTTGGTAATCATAACCATCAGTAACATTAGATGGACCTAGGAACAATTCTCAAAGAGTGTTGACATATCACCACGGCTAATGCCCCTTTATTGTAGATAGGTGACTAGCTATGAGCTTGATATCCCATTGGACGAACAGAGTCTACTTAACTGCTGGAGGATACGTTTTTTTAAGGCACAGTAGTGAAGGGGAAGCTACAAACCTCAAGTTTAAAGAAGCATGATAATGCTTGATTAGCAACTAATGCTTGTGATGGGCAAATTGGACCATCAGATGACAGTGGTAAGATTTTCCATTGTTGTCCAATGGACGATAACTGCCGAAGATGGTAAGTCTCAGAACTGGTCCTGTTCACAATATCCATGCGCACAAGGAATTCCTGCAATCTTGAAGGACACGGGCTGATCTTGACCGACACATCCAATGATGGTAAGGCCTGTTAAAGAAAAATAAACAATAATGAAGTTCAGTGCACATCATATTCTAAGCTTTCAAGCTAACAGATTTGTAAATAAACCAAGTCTAATACTACATACTGAGCCAAATCATTGTTATGAAGAAGTTCATAGTATATAATTAAAAATCTTCTGTCAACTATCATCAATTTTGGAAAGAGCAGATTAATGGAAGTAGAACCATATTGAGAACGAGCAGATTTTAAAGAAAATTATAAGATAAACAAAAATACAAACTACAACCAAACATAATGCTGACTATAAATCAATTGGAGAAATAATGCTGACTACAAATTAATTGGAGAAAAATTAGTACAGAATCACCAACAAAGATAATATTTTACACAGTCGAAGCAAACATTGTGGCGATCCACAATTCACGTATTTACAACAAAATAGATAATAATATTTCTCATGTGCACTCTTTTGGGGACAAAGGAACCCAAGTAATCTGCAACTAAGACTATTAGAGTGAAAATTGAGAATAATCAGAAGGCCATACCTCCAGATCATAATGCATTCGAAGAGTACGAAATTTCATCCCACTTGATGTATCTTCCATTTCATAATATATTGATATAAACAAGGAGATGCTTCCGGGATCTCCCAGTTGCAACCAAAGAGGCCATGATAATGTTTGGTTTCCTCCTACTGTCACATCCTTCACAAAACAAAGGCATGAAACATAAACACAAGCAAAAGGAGAGACATACATTGTACCCTAAATCTCCGAAACACCACAGTTGGTGGTGAACGTTATGCTGTTGGCCACAATTTAAACCAGGGTAACCAGGGTTCAACCCTGGTAAGTATCAGAGATGTCAACTTCTTAAAACTTAAAAGAACTTCACTCACTCTCATAGAAAAGATCAATAAACTTGGAGGTACGAGAATTAATGAACAACTAACCTCTGGAAATTGAAACACAAGGCCATCGGACCCCTCAACTGAGTACAACTCTCTGCTAGCCGAGTTTTTCTGTTTATGTAGACAAGCAGGAAATTCTGCATTCATATCTTCGCGATAACCAGGAATTAAACATCTTGGTTGATTGATCTTCATCTTAAGATTCTGCAAACATTTAAATAAAAAAGATCAATTTAAGCTTCTGAGCTTGTACAAACTAGAGGGCATGAAGGCAGAAAGGCACATAAAAAATGCATCAGAGTTAGATATTAAATACAAAAAATAAAAGCACCAATATGACCAAATTATACAGGAAAGTGACATCTACAGTTTATATTTCAATCTAAATACATTATTTTAGCTGTAAAATTGAGAACACAGAGGAACAAGAGACGAAAGAGGAAGAGAGCAGAGAAGATAAGAGGAAGAGGATGAAGCCTGAATCTACACCGCCACGTATTGGCCAAGTGATATTCTGCTTTTACAAATTTAGACAACCAACAGAAAGAAATTTGCTCAAAGACTTGAGACAGAGAAAAAATGACAGCGTAATCATTTCTTGGTAATAGATGTATATCACAAGGAACCTAGCCACAATATGTTACATGAAAGGCAACACCACTATACAGCCTACCTTGACAGGAAATTCTGATGTGTTCCTCAACTCCAAAACAAGACGATGCAACTCCCCAGCATATGTTCTTTTCGGTATATGCTGGATGCAACCCTCCAGCTTTGGCAGAGCCTAGTACAAAGGACACCAAAACACAAAGTAAAATATTTAACATCAAAAAGAAATTAAATTAAAACAAAAAGGAAAAAAACTGAAAAATTGGCGTGGCCAAAGTTTCACCATAGAGCTGGAAAAGGACTACATTCTTTTGGTATTGGGTGTTCGTATATTTACAACAGAATCTACACCTTGATAACTGTAAACTTCAGATTATTGCTTGAAGATGGCTTAGCTTTTCTTCCCTTAACACTTTTCTTCTTTACTTGAGCAGAATCAAAATTATGGTAACCAACTACAGAATCTGAAAATTTCCATCTGACACCAACAATGTTTAGAATACCTTCCACTCTGGGTGTGATAGTCAATTGGACCTGAGAATCAAAAAGATTTCCAAATTAGTAATACTTTATGACATGTTGATGTGGTATAATTAAAAAAAAATTGCCATATAAAAACGAAAGTTTACAAACAACTATATTTTCGCCCTGTAAATCAGAATAATCAGCACTGCCTGCAAACGAACAATTATGTTACTACCTAGTAAATTTTAACATTCAAAGCGCTACAAAAAGAACATACACTAGACAGTGCCTATCGAACAATGAAGTGAATGAACAGCTAATGCATCCGAAAAGCGGATACGCTAGCTAAAGCCTTGTTCAGGCTAAGAAAATAAATGATCCATTTTAAACCTGTTGAAGAGTCTTTAAAAGAAATTTTCTGGTGGCCCTTAAACAAATTTTGGCCTAGTTTACCGTTTTCTAAAAGTTACACCCTGTGATCCTTTGATCTACTAATTCAAAGCACAATTAGTTTTGAATGCAGAAAGTCCAAATACCACTAGGTTGACTGTAGTTAGAGGTATGCACTAGTATAGGTAGTATATCACCTTATTATGGGTCAACGCAGAAGATTTTAGAGAATTGAGTAAATGTAACATTTACCAGAGTTGTCTCACGTCCTCCAAGAGAAAAGTCGACCTCCGACAATATAAACGAAGAACTTCCAGCATTTTTCTCCCTACAGCATCAAACCATCAGCCCAGTTTATTAGCAACAGCAGTAGCAGCACTGATAAAAGGAAAGAAATAGTAATAAAGCAGTATTAAACATATATATACCAACTGCCTTTCAACTTTTGGAGTTCCAGCTCATCCTGCGATGCAGGTGCCAAATGAAGTCCGGTACCACTGACAGATTCATCACCTGACTCAACCAACATTTTGAACCGTAAGAGACGTAATTTAAGTAAACAAGATACAAACATTTAAAAGAATGTGAATACCAGCCATTGTCGTCTCTTCTTCTGACTGACATATGAGAGAAAGACCAGAAACAGAGATTGGAATTTGAAGAGGGTTTCTGAATTCAATTTCAACGGTTATGGCTTCTGCAGGTAAAGAAGAAAAACAGAAAACATCAGCATTTGTGCATTGTATCTTCAAGATGTTCATATCATGGATATAAGAATCGCGATGTAGTCAGTGGGACTACGCTACACCTGATCAGCTCACATATTATCAATAACCTCATGATAAGAATCTAGATAAAGATATATTATGGGATCTTGAGCTGAGATTCTAATTTCAGGTCAAGCAAGAAAATAACCAATGGATGTTTTACCATCATCTTTAATGTCGAGTTGGATAAAAGCTATCCTACTAAGGAACAAAATTCAAACAACATCACCCAAATACAGAGTGAACTGCCAGAAAATCCAACAATTAGACATGCCCTTACATATAAGATAATAAATTTCCTCGAAAACTCATAGCAAGTGAACTAAGGCTTCACCAAGAAAAATCACCTTTCTTGGCCTAGTGGTAACTTGATCCAGGCAAGTCTGGTGGGGAGTAGTGGGTGACGAAAGACTATTGCTTATCAGACATAGGGTTCCTCAAATATGACGCTCAAACACTACAAGGGAAAACATGAGGCCCAAGTTCATATTAACGCCATCTAATCCTACAAAGTTTACTTTCATAAAATTGGCTAATTGACTTCCCGAGAAAAACGTGCAACTGATGATGAAAACGGAGGCAACATCAGCGATATTGAACGAGCAAAAAAATAATATTCCTGAGCCTTATCTGTACCTCCAGCTACACTGATATTAGAATCTTTATGTTTCTTTGAGTACTTAGGTTGCGATTCCAGCCAATTAAACCGCATGGTAGGTATTGAAGGAACCATATCCTCCTCCAGTGACCGCCACAAACTTTCTTTAACATTAACCTGGATTTTGGAAAGAATCAACAAAAGGAAACTAACTTGTAGAACCCGATTTAACAAACACATTAGATTGGATGCTTTACTAGGAGGGAAGTAAGTAATATCTTACTGTAGAACTAAATTTATATGAGAAAAGCCACAATAACTATAATATACTCTTACGTGTAAATATCATTTAAAATATCCTCCACTTAACACATGGAAGAAGGGATGATTCAAACTTAACGAACGTACGCATTAGTCACATCACATGTTACTGCTTAAAAGAAAATAAAGTCTGCTTAAACTGACTACACAGCTTATCCGTCAAAAATCATTTATACATCCTTATGACTGCTTTTAGTTGTGTGCTATATATATGTGTCACCCTTATCCTCTTGAACATAAACAAAATGGGCTCCAACGTTAATTACCAGCCCTAACTAATAGATACGATAAAAAAAAAATGCAGTTTTCAAACAAAAAATCAAATGAAAGCAAAAACAGTATGGGCACAAAAGATTCACAAATGGATATAAAAAGAGTAAAAGAAATGTGTGATCTTTAAAACCAAATGAAAACATAATCACACAAAGATGATAACAAGAAGTTGCCTCATGCCCAACCCTGAACCTAAAGCAAACATAATAAGACAGAGGGAATGTTAAATCAAAAATGCTGGAGAGAGAGCCAGCAAGCTAAACCATCATTAATCCATCCACCAGTGTAGAGAATCTAACAAATGCTACCAGAATCAAATATACTGTGAGGTCAAAAGATGCAACGAATCTACTTACAGCAATAGGTGAAGCAAAAGTTCGATGATCTTCAAAAATTACTTTCAGAGATGGCAGGTTGATGGCGGGCAACTGAAGTTTGAATACCTCAAATGTCTTCCCCATTTTCTGGGTATGCCACATAAACCATAAAGTACAGTCAACATTCTGCCAAACAGATTAATATAACTTTTACCTGCCACAACTACTCAATCATTAGATACACCCAGGATTGGACTACTCACCTGAACAATTTGAAGAAAGTCTCTTAGAAATAACTCTTGGGTGACGATAGACTGGTGACTACATGCCAGGATTTCTAACATATGTTTGATTGCAACATCAAATAACTCAAGAAAAGCGTACCACCTGCATCAATTTAGAGGGAATATCAAGAAACTTAGCAAGATCAAAACGAATTTGGTAAAATCTGGCACGCAAGCTTAGAAGCATTCTTGATTTAACTTACTTCCCCATATGAAAATGAACATGATCATTTATGTACTTCCAAGTGTCTCCTTTGTAAACAGAAAGAGCCCCTCTATATGTCCGAATTGCATGTTTCCGCTACAAATTGAAGAAAAGGAAGAAAAACTTTAGAGAAAACAAAGCAATGCTACACCTTACACATAAGGAAGAAAATTCAGTGACGGTACCTGATCAGATATATTGTAACGGTTACCCGCAAGTACGAGATGAAATCCATACTTGCGTAACATGGGTGGATTAGACATCAAGTAGCAGTAAGATGCCTGCTCAAGCATTACAGCTGCATGTAGTGAAGGCTCCTGGGGAGAAGTATATGGTCAGGACCAAAACACGTAATCCCTATGCTGTAATTTTATGGAGTATGACTACCTCATTAGAAATCCGAAAGTAAACACCAGCTGCCTCTTTGTACATATCCCTGCACTTGAGCATTTCTGTCCACCAGAGACCACACCTCGTAGCATTTCGTTGACCAGATGATCCGAGTTTCTGGACAAACCCAATTTAACAAAAGAAGTTGAGGCTTAGTATCTCCACCAAAGAAAAATATATATACTGCTCACAGTTGAATGAGAAATCAGCGATATCATCATCACTCATCCATAATGCCCAAATAAGAAAGGAAGGAAAGAACAGACAAATTGGCAAGTCAAACACTGCAGTTTTCAGACGATATAAACCATATTTTTCGAATCAATACAAATCGATTCAGCTTCCTTCATTCCCCGATGTCCAAAAAGAAAAAGATTATTGGAAACATTTCAGGACAATATACTAAAAAACTTTGAACCATGTGGTAAGTGCATACTCCACAAGCAGAAAATTACCTTCTAGAGCAGCACTTACTTCCTCATAAAAAGATTTTGCCCTCAGATGAAAAGAACAGTACACAACTAAAGGTACTAAAAACAAATGTATCAGATAAAATATTGTTAGTGGCAGTTACTCACTTCACAAGACAGCAATTTACAGATAATCTTGGACCTAAAGGAAAAAGTAGATATACCAAGTAAGTATTGAAAGCATTTTCCATGCAATACTCAGCATCCTTTCTTGATTGATCCAACATAAAGTAGGTAAGGGCTTGCATTTCCTACACACAAGATATGGTGAATTTGAGAAAACCAAGATGAAAGCTGAAGGAAACACAAACATGGCAACGTTACTGAAAAATCATTGATGAAATTGCATGTGCAACAGGAAATTGGCCTCGAAAGACTCAAATCAGTGCAGAACCGTATAAAGCAAGAATTACTGACATTACGCCTTAAAAAAAGCTGTAATCTTTGTGGTCTTAGAAACTTAGAGCTAATATGAAAGATCAAAAGAGGACTACCAAGGGCAAGCATGTTATTTAAGTCTCAACAATTTATGGCCACGATATCTTGTTAAGCCATTTGACCTAAAAACATCCAGGATAACAAATAAGTCTACTGCTTATGAATTCTTTATCACTTCACTTGCTAAACTTCGACGGCTTCTCTAAAGCCTGCATATTCAATATTATATCACACAAAAAATTCCAGAACTACCTGAAATCTTTCTAAGCTAACCAAACTCAATCTAGAATGTAGCTCCAACTGTCAGTTATTTACAACAAATTTTTCTTCACGATGTATGTAAATGTTGTAAAAATTCAGTTAATCCAAATACTGTAGAGACCGCAAAGAGTCATCTATTCTGCTAGTAAGAAACTGTGAAGCTGGTTCAAAACGAACATCATTTACTTGGTAGTTTATGAAGGCCTTCAGGAATTCATAACACTAATATATATTACTAATATTAGACAATGCAGTGGATCTGCATTTACCTTTTCCTGCTTTTCCAACATAAAAATCCCATCATAGATAATTCTAATAATCAAAAGTGTAACCAGCCAACTTCATGAGCTTTACTTCATTTAATTACTTGATCAAATTATTTCAACCAATGATGTGCAAAATCCATATTGATAAAGATCCAAATGTCAAACAGCTTAATACAGGATGGCTTTCTATCTACACATTTAGCTACCTGTACGCCTGCAAAACGTTTCCAGGCTTTGTCAAGCTTGTAATCTGTAGAGAGCAGCCGATAATTCGACAAGGCAAGTTCATAATCTCTCAACATGAAGGCATAATCACCCAAAACTCTAATTTGAGACTCAATGGAGCTAAAGGTGTACCTAAAACAATTATTATGAAGAAAAAATAATTAGACAGAAAGAAAGAAGATAAGGACAGCAATGATAAGAATCTATAAAGGAAATCTATAATGAGCTTACATGCCGCCGCTGGGAGCATCTGGTGTATCTTCTTTGCCTTTTCTCCACCACAGATTCTTTATTTGATTCCTAAAGCCCTTCCGAGTTGCAGAAACCTAAAGAAAAGACCAACAAAAGCCAGTGGAGTGGAGAGACATAGTAAGAAAACAGTGTACATGAGTGAAGTGCAACGCGACAAACCACTAACATCAAAAGTTCAAAAGCATAACAGCCAAACAATTACCTGTTGATTAAGCCAACGTATTTTTTGCTCCATGTGAGGAATGATGTGTTTGGAAGACAAATCTTGCATGAGTTCCTTCATCTATTTCCAAGTTTCCAAACACTAATATATTGGTCAGAATTTTCCAAGAAACTATTGGATAGCTTTTTTTGCAACACTAGTTTCTTTAAAATAAAAAAAAAATAGTTTGGAGTTTATGCGGCTACCTCACTAATATCCTCAGCGTTAAGAGCAAGTGGAGAATCAGTTTCCTGTTCCAAAAGAAAATGGTAAATCACAGAATTATTCATGCACTGATAAAAATAGCCAGATTTGATTTGAAAAGTATGAGGCTCTAAATGTCAACTTACATAAGGAAACCATGGGCTATCCTGCTGGTCTCCGAATCCATCTTGACCAGAGTTAATGCACAATAAGCTACAGTCATTTGTGCCAAATGCACTCTTCATTTCTGTTAATAAATTCATAGCCCTGCCAAACACAAAAGGTTTTGCAGTCAGTCAAGCAGCAAAAATTTCTTCCAAATCAGATTACCCTAACATTTGTATGTTATGCTGATAGTTGGGCACAGAGAGCAAGGATTAATAAATAGGAAATAGGATATTGGTGTGACATTAGTAGCAGGTACACCACAGTACCATATATCCAAAAAACTTACCAGACAAGCTTAAGTTGTTAAATTAGTTTGAGTCAGGTTACGAATGCACAAACTTGTACAGACTAAATATTTGCAGGACCAAAAATAAATATGAAACTCAGTTATACAGTATTTCTGAAACATTACAAGAAGAACACCTCAATTAACACACAAACGAAAACTATCTGGCAGTGTGTTCATATATACAGCAATTAAAATTTAGGCCTGGATGCCAATCCATGGTTACGTTTTTGTAATTCTCTCTTCACTGGTTAAACTATTTTCTATGACTATAACCTTTTAAAGTTAAAAGGGTCTCTGGTATATTAGAACCTTCACACGCATTTCACCTCCTTTAAAGAAAAGTAGAACAGCAGGTAGATATATGGAACTGATTTTCCTTTATCAAGTCTCACAAGCCTGTAAATAAAATCCATAAAGAGAAGTATGAACTAGCTCCATACATTTCGAAAGCCTTCTCATAAATCAGAGAATGGACAATCATCCTACCCAACAGCTTCCCTCGTTTGGCCGTATTTTGATTAAAAGAGCTTACTAAGCCAATGCCTCACCAGGACCTGTAAGTTAAGGGCTATAGCCTAAAGTGTAAGCTGTGTCACCCGAACTACTAACAGAAAAGGTTTAATCCTGAAGCTGTCACCTCAAGGCACGGTCAGCCAACATCTTGATTTTTTATATAAAGATTTGATTACTTTCTAAGGTTAGTGTAAAATTTTGACACGGCATAGATGCAGTTGCAACAAGTAGAAATATTCATTGATAAAAGAGCAGAACCAATCGTATGTGATATTTACCCAAATATTAACAATAGCCAATGTAGGCTTAAGTAGCAAAATCAGTGAAACAAGGTAGGCAAATAGAGTTCTCATAAGCTGGAGCGATGGCAAATGTTATTAAATAGGTCAATACAATATATAAAGCAGTGAATGATACACTCACTTCTCTGAGGATCCATCTTGATTGTCATGGACTAACAGATAGTGCTTTAAGATCTTTGGATCCATTGCGCCATCATTTAGAAGAGAGGGCAGCTGGTTGGTGTTAAAAAGATCAATAAATTTGTTAACAGGTTGTTCATCTTTAGAGGAGACGACCACAAGACCTGCAGCATATATTGGAAAAGAAGACCCAAAAGTCAACTTTTTTTGTATCGGTCAACATTCACTAATTACTGATAATAACAATTCCTATTGCAATAACAATATTGCTATTCTTTTGAGAGTACCACAAAGGCCAACACAAATAAGAATAAAGCTAATAACGAACCCCATGAAAGGAATTGGAAAGCAAACCTTCGGAGTAACTACTTACATGCCACAGGGTGATCAAAGGCTTCGTGTTCCGAAAATGCTGAGGCGAGTAAGAGCTCTTTATTGAAGGCTTGAAACCATGAAGGCGGGGATTCCGTTTTAGCAACTGCATACGAACAACAGTGCTTATTATTCTAAAGTAACATAATCGGATACAAAGTCTTTCTAGATCCAGAGCAAGAGAGAGAGAGAGCTTTTATTAGGAAGACACAAATTCTGTTGTTTATCAAAAACGAAACGACATAAAATGTGCCATTTTTGCTTTACATGGTTCAAATGATGCACATCATGTAGCCCTGAGTGACTCCTAAAGTCACTCCACAAACTTGTTGAGTGATTACTGGATTTTTGGAGTAAGATCCTCCATAAGACTTTCCCAAATAGAACTATTTCAGGGTCATAAAAACATGATTATTCGTGCCATGCATGACTATTAGTGCCATGCCTAGGTAATAAACCCCAAAAGAAAGTCTTTCTTTCATCATTGGAACCAAAGTATCTATTAGTAACTTAAAGGTACCACTCTACAGTTCCTTTATCACATGATTAAAAGAGTATGCGACTTGGAGGTATTTTGTGACCTCGCTTTCCGACCCCAAAGCAACAGAGATCCAAACAGAAAGTGTCATACACTGAAGTGGCAAGGTATAATAAGAAGGAAGACCTTCCAAACTCATCGATTCAGATAGCACTGTTTCAGTAAACACTTAACTTATCAGGGATCGAGACACTATGAATAATTCCATTTGGTATAAATGTACTCAAGCACTTTCCTATACAGATTACATAGTGTTTATCCTACAGATGACAAGCTCCCGAGAGACGCCTACTGTCTTTTAGTTTGTTTTGCACCATCTAGCAGTTTATAAGAAGCCACCCAAGAGCATATATCTGACACCATTTATAGATAGTTCATTAGACATCCTTCACATTCTCTTATGGTTTTGGTGTGTAACAACGTCATAGTCGCACCAAAAAACACATTTTGATAATTTCCTGGATCAACATAAGCTACTAAAAAGAAATGCAACTGTGGACATCTACTAACAGACGAAGTCAGACGTCAAATCTAATTCTTCGATCTTCTTCTTCTTCTTCTTCTTCTTCTTCTTCTTCTTCTTCTTCTTCTTCTTCGAAGTGTCAAGAATGTTCATCGCCACCTTTTCAAAAGAATCATTGATATCTCATGGATTAGCTCTAGCGAAGCAGTCATTGCGATTTACAATGTCCAAGAAATTAAAGACAGCTTACAATCCTGTGACAAGCATACTGACTTGCGAGTTGCGACAGATTAAAAAAAAAAAAAGAATACTGACTTTGGGTACATGTCTGAACACTGGATCCTTGTACGATATTTACTAATACTAATAGCCATTCTTCTAGTTATATCATAAATTGATGATATAGAACATTAAACAGCAATTTCTACTCTAAATAAAAATTTGACTACTTATGATGCTACGATTTCGCCAAAGGTCTATTAATTATTCTCATAATCATTTCATTTACCTACGCTGTTAGAAACAATTCTTTTGCTTTGCAGATTGTACAGAACTTGTCAACTCGAGTAGAAAAAGGGATGGAAAAAATAAAATTTCGTAAGGCGGACTGAAGAAAGAGAACCATGGTCTACCACTACATAAAGATTTTCCATCATAAAGGGGGTATCAAAACTATCCGTTGTTACTTGTTACAGCCGTCATACAAAAAAGAGTTACATAATTCCTAATTATTCGATAAAAAAAACCCTGAATTACAAAGGAATTTAATTGAAGAAAACAAGAGACTGAACTTACCTGTAAGTATGTTTCCTATTTGAGGTGGATCTGAGCACAAATCGGTGGCATCTTTCTCATTGGCATTAATAATTACCTGTTTCAGATGCTCGTTTATGGCCTGAAAAACGAAGCACTCGCATACATTTAGCTATACATGCAAAACTTGAACTACAATCCAACGAAGCAGACTTCTTAAGATAAAACTAAAAATTGTGTTGAAATCACCACATAAATTCCCAGTTTTGCATTTTATTTGAAAAGAGGACAAGGATGATTCCTCTTTACAAGACCCAAGAAGTGTTTAACCTTTTCCAAAGGTGGACCTAAGTTACATTCTGGAAAAACTTGGTACCATATCATCCTACAAAATCCATCTAGGGTTTGCTTGGTATGTCATCCATATCCACAGCCAAAACCTAGTCTAAAATGCACTTAACTGCAAGCATTTAGTCTAAGATGAACTAATCGGCAAACCAAGCACAGCCCTAGATTTCCATCTGAAATGTGAATTCTAAGCTTTTGATCCCAATTCTCAAATTAATAGATTTACCTCTTTATTAGGTTGACGGATATCCGAAGCGTAATACAATCGAAGCTTGAACTTCTGCAACCTATATGGTTGATCACTCGCAGTCCTTACAGGCACTGATACAAAACAAGATAGAACACAATTACAAGAAACTGAGTATCACGGTATACTGAAAACACCAATTAAAATGTGCGAACAATAGATAGAGAGACTTGAAACTTACCATCAATATTGTTGAATACACAAAAAGGATTTAGCATCTGAACCAAATTGAAACCGTTCTTAAGACAAGACTCTTCAACAGTTTGGGTTCTAACAACCATCACTACAGGCGTAATTTCGTCCAATAACATTTTCCCCAAATATGAATTTGCTGGATCCATCATTGTGATTGATTATAATTATGACAATGATGATCAAAATTCTATTACTTCTTACCCAAGATCTGCTTGGATTCACTACTCAGATCATTCAAAAGTAGATAAAATGGGATCTCGTCCTGAAAGTCCTTAAATTGGTTGTTGTAGGCTTGTATCGGGAGACCTGTAGAGTTTGAGGAGACTTTCTCCCTCTAGGAAAATTGAGACTTCAAAATTTCAGCTCTTCTCTCGTTTTCTCAAAAAGTACTCCGTATAATTTAGGTTAGGGGAACAGGTTCATGAGCTGTTTTCGTTTTAGCCGAATGACAAGATTGTAGGAGACGCTAGCTAGTCTAAATACTGGCCATGGATCGTGTGTATCGAATCGTGCCGGTGCATGGCACAACAAAATAAAGTTGGGCATCTAAAAGCCTTGCACTTTTAGGGCATCTAAAGTTCCCCAACCCATATACAACGTTTAAAAACGCGAGAATATTTATTTTTTGGTAAGTAGCAGATTTATTGATTTTGTGCAAAACTAAACGGAAAAATAACTTTACCGATTATAGTAGCAAATACCCAAAATTGGTGATTTCACGAGGATTATTCAAAGCCATCCCCGAAAGATCGAAAATCTAAGTTTTAATTGTTGATATAACAGATGAAAACTAGAAAAAAACACACCCAGATACAATTGACAAACCTCCGGTGGAAGTAACCGATCAATCCACTCATTATTCAAAATTCAATCTTCCTAAATCAGTCACCCATCACTTTGAATCACCAAAATGGCTATCAACATTGTCGTAGCACACACCACACTCACAAAGCACTAGACAAGGCCCAACAAGAGGGCCTCAATGATCAAAACACCAATGCTTGGTGGAAACAAAGCACTTGGAGGACTCGCATATTTATACAATGAATGCGTATCACGAAAACGGTTAAACGAAGACCGAATGAACAAAACATAACATGTTGAAAGGACTTAGCTAAATAATTAAACTCCCTAGGCTTATGTATTGAACAATTTTATCAATTTCAACTACATGTAATTCAATAAAATGAGTGACTTCAAATATGCCTTTAGGGGCAACCTATAATTCTAGAGGTTTTGGAACCTATCTTCCGTACGATTATGGCTAGGGGACCTCTTAACCTATGGATTCTTGAGAATTGCAAAAGGAGATAAATTTTCCTACAATGTTGAAGATGAGTCAAATCCAAATATCTACAATAAGGTGCTCAATTTGGGGCTTCCAATAATCGGGGTTATAAGTAACCATTTCTACCGATTTTGGGCTTAAGAGCTTAATAACCGTTGAGTCGAAGACCATCACGAATCGAATCATCGCGATTATTTTCTATAAAGATGAAAGAAAAGGAACGTAAGAAAGCTCACCCCAAATTGGATTGCATGCCCGTAATAAAGAGGTTTTAACTCACGAAGAGCACGAAGACGATGAAGTAGGCGATAGAAGAGTTTGAGAAGATGTTTTCGGACGAGCAAAACTTCCGATTGTGCCTCTTCATTTCACGAGAAAATTTGTCATATTCGGTGTTAAAAATTTAGGTATCCTACCGATTAAAACGAACCGTAATCTAAATTGTGATTTATCCTTCCGAAATATTAAATATCTTTCCGATTGTTTAGGCTAACAACTTGATTTGTTTCTCGGATACAAAGAGACGATATTCCTAGAACATTAGTTTTGTTAGGCTTCCGATTGTGTGGGAATTGAGAGTTATGTTGAACTTTAGGTTCGATTATTGTGTGTAGATAAACATATTCAACACAAAAAGTTTATTTTGTTTCCGATTATACGTATTCTGTAGCTTTAGGTTAATCGATACTTACGATTGTGAATAATCTATAGGCAATTTGTTAAATCAACCAACCGAATATTTAGTTTCATAACCCGTTGTACTTTTTGTTGTTGTTTAGGGATAGGCTCTCTACTTAGTGCAAGGAAGGATAGCGCAACTCCGACAAAGTGCAAGGAGAGCTAGGATCGCTAACGCCGCTTCAAGTGGTCAAGTTGGAACTCAACAAGCAAGCCAAGAAGTCGTTCAACCTAGTGCCCTCAATCGAACCGGTTCAATCAGTGTTCAACCAAGTGCCTCTCAATCACAACCAATCCAAGAAGGTGTTCAACCAAGTGCCTCTCAATCACAACCAATCCAAGAAGGTGTTCACAACCAAGTGCTTCTATCACAACCAATCCAAGAAGTCGCTCAACCAAGTGCTCCACCATCACAACCGAAATTGAACAAGGAAGAAGTAGGACAAGGCATCTAAAAAGGTTCCACCTATTTATTTATTTATTTTTGGTAAGTAGCAGATTTATACAAAAACTAAACGGCTTTGGCAGCACGAGGCAAAGCCATCCCCGAAAGATCGTTATACAGATGAGAAAAAAGATACAAGGGTGGACGATCAATCCACTCATCAAAATTGAAGGATCAACAGCCTTTTTAGACAAGGCATCAACAACCACATTGGACTCACGAAGGTTATGAACAAACATAACATGTTGAAAGGACTTAGCTAAACTCTGTATATCAAGAAGTATGCCTTTCAGGTACCAAGGAGGGGAAGCTTGAGAATTGCAAAAGGAGATAGTTGAAGATGAGTCATTATCTACAATAAGGTAGGCAATATGCAGCTTAAGAGCTAGGAGAAGACCATCAATCCACTCATCAAAATTGAAGGATCAACACCCAAATTTGGACTCACGAATTGTTGAAAGGACTTAGCTAAACTCAGAGAGTTTGAGAAGATGTGACGAGCAAAAGAGCTAGGGAGAAGACCATCAATGCTTTAAAAGAACCAAAAGCTGCTTTAAAAGAACCGTTGCAGTCACGTATTACACCTCCTGTACCTGCTAAAAAGGAGTTAAAAGATGAAGTCGGCCCCATCACAATTAAGTTTATGATAGGGAAAAGGTGGGAAATCCCAGCTTAAACAAATAATAGTCTTAGCAGGCACATTATTAGTTTTAGGAAGCTCAACCAAAGTCCAGTATTCCAAAGCTTTGGAATAAGCAAAGTGCAGAACATTACTCACATCTAAAGGGACATTCAGGAAAAAAAAAAAAAAGTTAATTTTTAGCAATCCAAATATTCCACAAAATATAAGGATACAAAGTAGACCAAGGCAATCTATCATGAATACCAGAAAAAGAACAAGTACTTGGCAAACTTGAAAGAGAAATATTCAAGAAGGTAAAGTAATGTTCCATGAATCTTGAAGTTTCATCCAAACCTGTGCAGACACAGGACAAAAAAACAAAAAGATGATCCAAAGTCTCATCTTGCAAATGACATAAAGGACATTCTGGGTTTATTACTAAACCAATGTTTGATAGATGGGCTCTAAGTAAGAGCTTTCTGTGATAAAGTATCCAGAGAAAAAGTTTGATCTTTTGAGAGCACTTTGTGTGCCAGAGATTTTTCCAAGAGTTGTTATATAAAGACCTATCAGAATAAGATGATTGTAGATTGTTTTGACAGTTGGAAGGCCAGTTTTTGATAAAGGCCAAACAACTGTAGAACAAGACAAGACAGGAATTGACAGTACGAGATTAAAAATGTAAGAGGGTAGAATACCTGCCACACAAGAAAGATTCCATTGACCGGTAGAATGATTAATAATATCAGAAACCTTCAAAGAAGGATCAAAACTAGAATCTGAATTTAAAAAGGAAGCTAAAGAAAGATTTTGGACCCAAACATCATACCAGAAGTTAACAAACAAACCATTCCCTATTTGCCAACGTATACTATCCCTAAGAATATCCCTACCTTTCAAAATGCTAAACCAGAAATAGGAAACCCTAAGAGTAGAAGAACAATACCAAAAGGAAGTAAACTTACAATATTTGGCATGAACAAGTTCACCTAATGGAGAATCCATATTATAATAGATTCTCCAAGCCATTTTAGCTATAAAATCTAAGTTAGAAGAAGAAAGATCTCTTAACCCTAATTCACCAAAAATAAAAGGTCGACCCAGAGTTTTCCAGGCAGTTGAATGCATCTTACGCTGACCATTAATATCCTCCCATAAAAAGTCTTTACGCATCTTATTTATAGCCTTGTTAACACCTACAGGAAGTCTAAGAGTGGACATTAGATGATTAGTTATTGGATCAATTGATGCTTTTATCAAAGTATTTCTACCTGCCAAGTTCAAAGATCGCTTTTTTCAACCAGAGTATCTTTGAGCAATTCTATCAAGCAAACATTTAAAAGTCTGGATATTGGTCCTAGTCCATAAACTAGGAGTTCCCAAATACTTACCTGGATTAACATAAATCCTAACATTCAACAAGCTAGCCAAAGATCTTGCAGCACTAGGAAGAACATTAGAAGAAAATATAAGACTGGATTTTTGGAAATTTATTTTCTCACCAGACCAACTGCAAAAAAGATCCAAAAGAGAAGAAAGATTAACAAAATTTGAATGAGTAGCCTTTAAGAAAATAATATTATCATAGGCATAGAGACTATGAGAAATCAGTGGAGCTCCCCTACAAGCTTTGAAACCAACTAAAGATTTATTAGTGATAGCATAATCTAAAAGTAAAGAAAGGAATTCTAAGCAGATTATAAACAAATATGGGGACAAAGGGTCACCCTGTCTAAGCCCTCTGGAAGGAAGAAAACAAGTTGAGGGGTAACCATTAACAAGAATTTGAAAAGAAGAAGAAGAAACACAAGACATTATCCATTTAATCCAGGTAGGATGAAAATTAAAAGCTTGGAGAGCAATATTTAAAAAATCCCAACTTATCCTATCATAAGCCTTCTCAAAATCCAATTTTAAAGCAAACCAGCATGATTTACCTTTTTCATGTTTGAAAGATTGAAATAGCTCATTAGTAATCAAAACAGAATCAAAAATGGATCTATTTTTAACAAAATCAGACTAAGAAAAAGAAATGATATGGTCAAGAAAATGAGCTAGTTGAGAAGCCAAAATCTTTGTAATTATATTATTACAAAAGTTACACAAACTAATAGGCCTAAACTGATTTGCAGAGCATGGATTTTCTACTTTATGAATTAAAGTTAGAAAAGTCTAATTAAGTTCGGGATGCATTAAGCCATTAGCAAAGAAAGATCTAGTCAAAGAAGAAACATGTGTACCTACTATATGCCAGTATTTAACAAAAAATTCTCCCCGAAAACCATTAGGTCTAGGGGCTTTCAAAGGGCACAAGCTATGTAAAGCATTAGAGATCTCATTTTCAATCACCGGGGCAAACAAAGAAGAATTCATATCAGAGGTTATAGAGTTGTTGACCTAAGATTTAAGATAAGATATATAGCAAGGTGAAGAACCAGAAGCGGTAAAAACAGATTTAAAGAAATCAACAAGAACAAAAGAAACCTTAGATTGGCCAACAACCCATTCACCCTAGTCATTTTTTAGCCTAAGAATTTGATTCCTATGCCTATGAACCAAAGTTGAAATATGAAAGAAATGTGTATTCAAGTTACCATACTTAATCCATTTAACACGAGACTTTTGATGCCAGAAAATCTCTTCAAGTTGCAAAGTATCCAAATAAGACTTAGTACAAGAATCAACAACATCTCTATTAAAAACAGAAGGAACATTATCAAAATGTTGTTGAGCTATACATAAATCATACTTGTTGTTCTGGATATTAGTTCTAAGCTGGCCAAAAACAATCCTATTCCAAAGAAGTGCATGTTTACGCAAAGTTACAAACTTATCAAAGATATTAGGGTTAGCCAAAAAAGCAAATAAAGAAGACCAACATTGAGAAACTACATGTTCAAACCTAGGATCTTCAAGCCACGTAGCTTGTAACCTAAAAGTTCTAGGGACAAGCTTAGGTTTAGGAGGATTAAAATCAACTAAAACAGCTCTATGGTCTGAATTGAAATAAGAAAGATTGGTTACCTGAACATCAGGAAATTGAGCTTGAAAATGACCATTAACAGCAACACGATTAATCCTTTCTTTGATATTATGATTCCCAATTTGATGATTATTCCATGTGAACTTTGGTCCTGAAGAGGCTAAATCAATTAAAGCACAATAATTAAACACCGTAGCTAATTCCTGAGATTGAGAAAGAGACAAAGGATTCCCTCCAACTTTGTCCGAATGGTGTAAAACTGAATTAAAGTCTCCCAAAGTTAACCAACCACAAGCAGACAAAGAAGAAACACTCCAGTTTTGCCCATAACTATTGACGAATAACATGATCTGGACTACCATAGACTGAAGAGAGCATCCAAGGATGGGATAATGGAGAATTTACCAACGAGACAACAACATGAATCGACCAACGGGAGTAAGACGTACAAGAGATATCCATAATCAAAGGATTCCATAAAAGCCACAAACCACCCGAAAAACCAACTAGATCAACAACAAAAGCCTTACTAAAACCGAGCTTGTTCACAATTTGATCAGCCCTTTCTGCAAACGCCCTAGTTTCTACAATTTCCAAAATAACTAAACGATGTTCTATAATAATATCACGAGCTACACGAACAAAAGACGGCCTACAAGTACCTTTGTTATTCCAAAATATAAGCTTCATTGGGAAGTTTGTCAGCGGGAACAGGTTTATGTGTCAAGTGATTCAATAACTTGTGTTGAATCAGAATCTCTTTTTTCTCTTGGATCAACGGAGGGTCTAGAAACAAAGGAATTAGCCTCATCCGGAAAAACCTCTGGTCGAACAATTCAAAATCCCATCGAGCAATTATTTCTATCTGGAACAACATCATGTTCTTGGGGATCAACAAAAGAGCTGGTGTCTCTACTATAGGAGGAAGAAAAGTTTCCACAATCTTGTTGTCTTGCCAACTCTTTGATGCGCACTTTGGGCTGTGATGTATCTCTAACTGGTTTAGAATATGGTGTTCTTAGAGAGTAAGAGACAGAGTGCATGGCTAAAATTCTAGTGTAGGGTCCGTGGGAATAGGAACTAACTGATCCAAAACTTCCAGAGGGATTAAATGTAGGGAACCCCAAAGCAGAAGTTTGCGATGAAGAAACATAATTTCCTCCCTTAACTGACGTAGCATTTCCAACCGATTTCGAGAGATTATCTGATATTGTTCCATAACATCCTCCCCCAAGTATAAATCTCGAGGACGGTTGTTGAATGACTGATTCAGTTCCTTTACAATCCACGAATCCAGAAAGGGTTGATTCAAGTCTCCCAAAAAGAGATGGGGAAGAGGAAGAGATTCCATCTGAATTTGAAACCAAAACTGGAGGAGAAAAAGAAAAAGAATAAGAGGGGGAAGAAATAGAAGAAGAGTTAGAAAAACAAAAAGAGTTAGAAATGGGAATAGAAGAAGAAGAAACGGTTGGCATCGAAGAAGACAAAGAAAAGGAATGTGGGGGGATGTTTGCATTAAATGCAGGGATAAACGAAGAAGAAAGAGAGGGAAAATTTGACTCTGACATAGAAGACATCTTCATGGGAGAACATCCTCCACCTGGACCTAAAAGAGAGGGGAAATGAGAAGCTAACGGCTGACGTGTAAGAGGAGAAGATGACACGGAAGCAATAGAAAGAAAAGTTGGAGGCTGAGTAGGATTAGATAAACTTAAATTATGCAGTAAAGGATAAGAATTACACTGGTTAACCGAAGATTTACCCTTATCAAGATTCATAGAACGGCCTGGTTATTTCTGAGATTGTTGAAAAGAAGAAACCGAGTTGGGTTTATAAACAGAAGGCCTGACACGAGAAGAAGAAACGCAAGAGTTTTTCTTGGATTGAAGATGAAAAAGGCGCCAATTGAGGTGGAATTTGAAGCGGCGCAACAGAAGGAATAGAATCTTTAAGAATAAGAGGACATGAATCCTTTGTATGGGATAAAAGACCACAATTAAAACATCAAGAGTCAATTCCTTCAAATTATACATTTTGAAGCAGACGTCCAACACGAACAACGGGAACCAAAGCCCTATGAAGATCTAATTCTAAACAGGTTCTAGCAAATTTTCCACGGACAACTTTCTCAGTAGTTAGATCAATCTTAAGATACTTACCAATCAAATTACCAATACCAAAGAGAACATCTCGATCAAAATACTCAATTGGTAAGTCAGTTAATCGAGCCCAAATTACTACATGGTGAATTTGAGCAGCAAGAGGTTTGAAATCAGGTTTCCAACGTTGGAGAGAAAGAAAACGATTGAGAATAAACTAGGGGCCATTAAAAAGGACTTTTTTAAAATCTTCAAGAGATGAAAATCGGAAAAGAAAGTAATCAAAACCCAAATCAAGGATTTGGAGAGAATCGGAAAGTTTCCACATATGATTAACCTTTTCCCTAAGAAAAGAAAACCCCACACATTTCTCGAACAACTTCCCAATTAGAGAACGTTTGTAGGGTTCATAAATCCTTCTATGAAGAGAGGAGGAGATATGAATAGAAGGGATAGAAGGATCATCAGGGGTATCATCATAAACATCCAAGGAGGCTAGATTATCATCAAGTTGAGCAAGAAAATCTTCATCATCCAACAAAGACCAATCACGAGAAGCACCAGTTAGAGAGTCTTTAAAAGAGCGAAGAGGGAGAGATTGGTCAGTCATAATAGAGTCACGAAGAGGATCAGGGGGTTTGTCATGATCAAGAAGGCGAAAATCATAAGATTGGAAACAAAGTGGGTTAAGGTTCCACCTATTTACCATCATATTCATCACCCGTATCTATTTTCATATATTCCCATTTGTTGACTTTTTATCTACACCCTATAACAAAACCATTCCAATAATTAAACCCCAAAGCCCTAAGTTATAAAATAATTTTTCTCCAATCTCTCTACCAACGGACCACATTCTTCTTCATCACCACTCATATTTTGTTTAATTCATGTTTCTAATGTTTGATTTTGTATCAAAGCTGAAAATATTCTGGCTAAATCAATACGTAAAACAAGTTAAAGTTAAACCTAATGGAGTTGATGTTGAAATTTGATTTAGTTCGTATTATTTTGACGAAGAACAAGTCGATCGGTTTGGGTCTACTAATTTTATAATGATTGATTATATTCTGAAAGACTACTGCTTTTTTTTTCTCTGTTTGTGTGAGGTGAACTAGTCGCCCATTAGTCAGCGACTAGTGGGTGCTCTAGTCGGTTGCACTGATCGACGGTTGATGCATGTAGTCGTTTGAAACTGGATGACTAATGGTTCTAACTTGATTTGCGATAAATTGCGGTATTTTTTTTTTGTCTTCTTCTAATATTGTGCAAGAACACCAATATCTCCATCATCTACCATTATTATTAATATTTTTTCCATTGTATTATTTTGAATTGGTTTGATTTGATTTTCTCTCAATAGTTCTATGCAATATTAAAAAAAGACTACACATGAATTGATACGTATTGATCTCTGTACCTTGGTGACTATTATTATAGAGGCGGAATTAAAATAATAATAGACGAAAACCTAGAAAACAGAACACACACAAGAACATGATTCGAAGAAAATATCTTCTCTAGATTATGAACAAGAAAACTATTACAATTATCTCTTTGTTACGCTCACAATCTCTCTAAACAGTGGATAACCTTAAACTGTTTTGCTAAGCTTGCTTTTACAATAATTAATTGCCTCACAAACTTATCTCTAGGTGTGCATGTTAAACCTCCTTTTCTAGGGGTAAAACCACACACTCTAGATTGTCTTAGCTGTGATTTAAACATCTTTATTATAGCTTTAACGGTTTCCAAAACCTTATAGGAATCTATTTCATTATCTAGGAATAATTCCCTTTCTAGGTATATTTCAATTTCTAGGAATATTACCTTGTCTAGGAAGTATTTTCTTATCTAGGAATAATTCCTTTTCCAAGTATATATTTCCTTGTCTAGAAATATTACTTTGTCTAGGTATATTTCCTTATCTAGGAAATATTACCTTGTTTAGGAGTATTTCCTTATCTAAGAATATTGTCTTAAATCAGTAATTCCTCATAAATTACAATTCTATCCGGATCACTAGTTCGCAGAGAGAGGAAGATACACATGTATCATGAATATGCAAATCAATAAAGAAGAATTCCTTTAAATGGTTGGTTAGTGTAAGTTAGATTAGTATCATAACGAAATCCAAGTAAATGTGAAAGGAAAATTGTCAGAAAAAAATATTAGATATTAATGGAGATTTTGGTGAAGTTTTTTTTTTTTGAAACTTTAAATCTCTATTTACTCTTCTAATGAGCATTTTGGGGTTGTCTTATTTATTTTGTCTTTTGATTGTGTGAGTAATAGAAACAGCAAAGCTTCTTCCTTTCAATTTCAAGCTGCAGAAATAATAAATTTAAACATAATGGTGTACTAATTAAACAAAATTCTAATTTGGGGTTTAATATTTTTTTGATGGTTTTTATATGAAAACAAAAATTAACGTAGAAAAAGGCAAATTAGAGTGATGATAATTATAGTCAAATTTAATTTGACTTTTGTAAGTGGTAAATAGGAAACATAAGATTGAAAAGTAAAATTACTTTACAAATTCTGATAAGGGTGGCAAATAGGAAAAACGTGGGTGGCAAATAGGTGAAACCTCTAAAAATAACAGTGTAAGGCTTAAAATTTTGGCATACAAAATATTTCACAATTAGTAACCCAATGGAGAAAAGTTATTCATATGTTTCTATGCACAAAGTTAAAAGATGTTGTTCCATATTTCAGGTGGCATGGCAGATGAGTAAAGACTATATCGTTGGCTATATTCATTATATTGCTCGATATTAATTATATCGCCAACGGTCAACTTTGTAGCGCCTATAAATACCATATAACCCCTCTCATCCCCCTTCATACCTTCTCTTCTCTTCTTTCTCTAAACAAAATTCTCTGTAGTTAAATCCGAAACAAATATGAGTGAAAAATGAACTAGCACCCTAGCCAGTAATTAAGTTTTGTTGTGGATAAAGAATGTGAGTTTAAAAATGTTAGACAACTAGCCGGTGATGGTTTACTCCCTATGCACATATCTGGCCATCAGGAGCAAGTTAATTTAGTCAATCTAAGAGGTGGGTGGTTTGAGTTCCATACGGTGTTCATGTTACTTCTTCATGTTGTTCAAGAGAGGGTCTGTAACACCCCGTGATTTTAGCATGGCGCATGCTAAAAGATGCGTCATGGCCTGAGATGAAGCTTCTTCCAAAGCTTATGTTGCGTAGGAAATAGAACATTGGCCCTTGGCAAATGCGTTGACAATGTTCAGCCAACATGGCTGGACATCGGGTTAGCAGTGCACAGCCAACATGGCTGGACATCGGGTTGGCAGCGGACAACCAACATGGATGGACATCGGATTGGCAGTGGACAACCAACATGGCTGGACATCGGGTTATAGGCGATGGACGACCAACATGGTCGACATCGGGTTGGCAGGGCACAACCAACATGGCTGGACATCGGGTTGGCAGCGCACAACCAACATGGCTGGACATCGGGTTGGCACTGGCAGTGAACATCCATCTTGGCCTGTAATTCAGAAATATATGGCAACGGCCATGAATAGTAAAAGTGGGAGTTGATGAATGATTTTTGCTCCCCCAATCAAAGTAGTAAAAATGTCAAGTTAACATATATAGGGAGGGGTACTTGGTTGAGGGTGCATATACGGACCATGCACCAAGTAAGTTAGCTTTGGCAATATACAGCCATTACGGCCCTTCACGGGACCTGGCTCAGGAAATGTTAGCCGTCATGGCCGGACATTAAAACTAGCCCGTGATCCAGAATTGAATGTACAACCATCACGGCCGTACATCGCAGTTGGCCAGGGTGGTAAGGTGCAGCCATCACGGCCTGGTGCATATGCGGACCATGCACCAAGTAAGCTTCATAGCTTAGCCGGGAGAATATAAATAATGCCTAAGGCTCATTTATAGTTGCATAGCCTCGCGAAGAGGGCATCTGATGCTTCGGGATCATTATGCCATATTATGGACCAAACATGCATCACTTGGATGTATTTTGACGGAACGACCTATACGGACTAGGCCATAACCATTATTGCTAGGCCACGGTCTTGCAAACGAGTTGGAATAAGTTGCTTGTCCCTTAGTGATGAACTACGATCTGTGCTTGATCCCTTTAGAGTAGGGAAGGGTACGTAGGCAGCCGCAATGAGTTGCATCATTGCCTGTCCAGCACATTGTTGCTCATATCATATAATTTAGAGATGATTGCGGCACTTTGGCCTCTCATATCATCTGGCTCGGTAGATCGACGCAAGAGATGATTGTGGCCATACTTGATTAGGCTAGTTGCATTCCATACCTTGGATGCTCATACTTCCTATCAAGGCGTTCGACATAGGCTAAAAACCCGAGTGTCGTAATTTAGCTCAAGAGGAGTCCATTTTGATGGGAAACGGCCCAAAGATCAAGACATGAGATCCACATGGTCACCAGAATTTAGCCAAATTCCATCGTCTAGGGCCTCAAAAGGCCGTTTTTGCCGTTTTAAGAAAGTTTTTGGTTTACTTAATAAACCCTTCGCAGAACAAGGGTAAGTTGGAACGGTGTGGAAGCTAAGTTAGTTGCATCATGTTGTACGAGCATGCTTGTGATCGAATTTTCGATATTGGTAAGTAGAGTTGTCGTTCACTCGGACTTGTTGAAATCGATTCTAGGCTTTAATAAAGAAAAATAATAAAAATAAAGAATATATACAATTTATGTCACAAGATGAAGAGAGTTACTGGGACTCGGGATTCCACTAATTCTCACATTCATGCGGTTCATCTATTAATTCCGGACAATTAAAGCTCATAAAATAACAAACATCGACTCTAATTCTTTGCCAAGGTAGATTTTATAAAGAATTATATGTAATTCACAAGCATGACGCATCTAAAGTACCTAAGACTAAGCATGCGGCATCTAACGAATTCACAAATAATCAAGAAAAATCATAAATCAATTATAATAGTGCAAATAGTCATAAAGGAATTAAATAAAATTACCACATGGGTGCAAAATAGCTTCCTCCGTCGTCCCAGTGATGGGTTCTAGCTCATCATGTTGGAAACACGCTCAAAAGTTGATTTCATTGCTCAAAAATGGTTTACAAATGATGAATAAGGGAGAAATAATGAAAAATCGGGTTTGTAACAATTATTTTTGTTACAAACCGAATCATTCTTAAGAACGATAAATATTAATTGTTGTTGTTACTGTTTCTTTAAGTCTGCCTCCAAACTACGACCCGCAACTGCGAGTCGTTAACACTGTTGAAGAACGACGGTCCTGCGTGCGTCTTATGTTCTTCGTGTTCTTGAGATGTAGCAGCAGCAGCAGAAAGGTTTTCTCTGCAACACGATTCTTCGCCTCTGTGATGCTCTAAACTCGCCCTCCCAACTCTCTCCCAAACTCTCCATCCCCTTCTCTGAGTCCCCAACACCAATTTATACTCATAGCACCTTCAAATCTTCCGTGATAACTCCAAAATATTTTCATTTATTTTCCATGCAGGCTACGGGAAT
The DNA here is from genome assembly GCA_023531295.1 of Papaver armeniacum. Taxonomy (NCBI): domain Eukaryota; kingdom Viridiplantae; phylum Streptophyta; class Magnoliopsida; order Ranunculales; family Papaveraceae; genus Papaver; species Papaver armeniacum. Next base: position 4,285 of record JAJJWW010010606.1, on the reverse strand, counting down.
AATTTCCCTTTTATCTATTTCTCGCGTTGAATTGACACAAACACGCTCCCAACATGCTAATACAGCGAATGCACATCCCAACAGACCTCGTAACACACGCAATCCACGTAAATCCCGTGGATATCTCCTTACGGGAATATGCTTCCCTGTTCTCTTCGTTTGGATTATATAGCCAAATTCAATCGACCCAAAGACATTCACCAAGTCTGTTGAGCCCAATAAAATCATCCCAAGAAGTTTCAGCCATTGAGTCGCCTTCTAGCACGCCCAAAAATCCAAGAAAGAATCTGCCAGTGAAGAACAGATTTTCCCGCCAAAACTGAAATTTGAAATGGAGAGGATGAAGTGCCCCGATCCAAAACAGGGGCGCCTTTATCATCTGGGGTGCCTGGGGTGCCCTTATCCAAAATGAGGGTGCCTTTATCACTTTTCTCCCGGGGGTCCAACTAACACTTTTTGAGCAACTTTTTCCACACAAGTGTATTTATCCAAAAACACCTACACAAACATAAAAACACCATAATAAGTACAAAATCGAGTGCCAACAATATATAGTATTGAGATCAAATTAGACACAAAAATGTGTCTATCAGCTTGCAAGGGCATATGGACGTGCATTTGCCTAGCTTTAAGGCTCAGATCGTAGCTTCATCATGGCGCATCGGGGAAGTTATGGCATGCGCGCCCAGGCGCGCCATGCATAAATTTTTCGGTCCGTCACACAGTCCTAAGATATCCTTGGTGGTATTTATATCATATATATACAACTTAGAAACCACAGGACTCAAATAATTCAAGTTATATTCGAACGATTGTGGAAGACTACAAATACGTTCTTTTTCAAAGATTTTGAATGCAGTAAGTTAGTTTTTTCTTGTAATTAAATTTTTAGATATGTTTTTTGTTTTATAAAATTCAACAAACTCTAACTATGTATATGTTATTAAATAGGTGTTAAAATGTTAGATTTGTACATGTTAACGGGAATTCCATGTGAAGGAAACTTACTTCCATTTAATAGACTAAATTGGTTATCAGAAGATAGATGAAAAGGAAGACTTCCTTTATACTCAAATGATGTTGAAGGAAATAATGCATATAGACAAATAAAAGCATATGGATTAAAAGTGGCTGGGTTGAAAAGTTGTGTACAACGTTATGCTAGGAAAATGAATGAGAACATGTTAGAAAATAAACCATATTTGTTCCCTGAGCATTATGAGGAGCTCGAACGTCTATTTTTATTGTGGACAATAGGCCAATGTCTATTTCCAAATGCTAGCTTAGTGGTGTTAATTGGTTTTTTAGAAGCATTAGAAGATTTAGAGCAAGCACCAAGATATGACTGGGGGTCTCCAATTTTATCAGAACTTTACATAGACCTCAATAATTGCTTGACGTGTGCCAAAGATAGCTTTAATGCTTTGTGGGAAGTGTTGGAGGTAAAAACCAATATTTTAACACTATCTATGTATTATTTTGACATGGTAAATGTACTAACCAACAATGCTATTATTTTCAGTATTAGTGGTATACATATTTCCACCTCTGTGAACCTTATCTTCTCAATCCCACCAATGTTTTTTCGGTCATATTGAAGTACGATATAGAAATTGGATTAAAAAAATACAGATTGAAGATGGTTAACATACTGCCATTGTTCAGAGTATTCAGCAGTTGTGTAGAACAAGCCTTCACCTTGTTTTCATGCTGTATAAAACAATCCATAAGTTCGAATAAGGAGAAGTCCAGAGAATGCTAGAGCCAAACCTTAAGAGAATTGTGTTATACAATCCTATTTCTGAAAAGGGTGCTTGGTATTACAGTGAAAGACTACTTCTTCAGTTGCAGAGAAGAATAGTGATAGCCATCAACCCCAATACAAGTGAAGAGATTTATCGAGATGATTGGGATAAATTGATAAGGGATGGTCATGATTGGGAAGTAGCTGACAATTTGATCCAGGATTCGAGCTCTAAAACTGACTATCTTTATTGGTTTAACACTATTTTGAAGCCCAATATTGCTATGCAACCGTCAAATTTTGGGTCTACTTGGTGACGAATTTTGTCCTTCCCAACCTCCACCAGACACGGGCGACACATTTGCATATCCTACTCAAGCAGGTTCATCGTAGATTCTAGACAAAACTAAGACACATAAGTACGATGATTCAGATTATAGTGTGTAGGGAAGTCCTCTATTTATATTGATGGACAAGGCTTAAAAGCTCACAAACAAAGTTAGGTTTGTGAACTAGTTTTCATGTTTACGAATTCCATTGTAACCAAACTTATCTACATATATTGTACACGTAAGAATGTGAAAATCATGTGAGCTTATGATAACTTTGTCATATTTGAGAGAAATCGTGAAACAACATTCACCTTTACTGAAATCAAACCAGAACTAGAATGTGGTAGAGACCGAATCGACCCTACGAGTAATTCAACTTCAGTTGTGTTCCTTTACGTCTCTTGGATCTCGCAAGACCCTATGCAAAACGATTCATCTGGATGACGTCCTTTACAATGCTAAGAGATGTTTCAATCTAAGTGAACACCTTTTGACTATTTCGCCTATGACAGAAAACCTATTTGATTTCCCTTCAGAAATATATTCAATCAACGTATGAAAATCTATATGATTATAAGGGATTTTCAAGAAAAAAAATATATCAAGCAAACTCACTCTTCAAAACGTATATAGATGTCTAATCGATTCTACCTTACAAGAACAATCAAAACAAATCAAACCAAGAGTGATTTAGATATCTATCTTGTGGATCACAAAGTCTAAGACAAAGAGTACTTTATGATTCTTATCTATCTTATTTCTGATCTATATTTCATAATTACAATAATTAAAAAGAACAAGATCCAGATAACAATAACTATCAGTTAAAAGATAGTCTGACCGGGCTTTACCAATCCCTTAGTGAAGTCTTTGAAAGTCGTAACCTAATGTAGTTTTACCGGAGGAAACTTAGGTTTTTAGAGGACGAATCTAGACGCAACTAGGACACATAAGTGTCAGGATTGAGATTCTAGTGTGTAGGGAGTTCTCTATTTATATTGATAGACAAGGCTTGGTATCTAACAAAACAAAGATAGGTTCATGAACTAGTTTCCATGTTTATGAATTGCTTCGTAACCAAGCAAGTTAAACTTATATATATATATATATATATATATATTATAATGTAAGCATGTGAGAAGTTTGTTAATTGAACCTACAAGTTTTGCTATCTCAAGTTTGTTGTCAACGTTAGGTGATCAAAACCATATCTTGATTTCTAGTCTACTAACTCAAGTTTCGGATAGGTTAGAATTATAGTTGAGTATCAGAGATCACCCTTGAAGAATAAAGATCGATGAAGACAGCTTCGAGAACTTCTTTTGTGTATGTGAAGACCGAACCATTCTATTTTACTCACCATACCATCATTATATCTATTGCGACTATGTCGTATGACTTATAATAGATTAACAAAGAAGATGTTTCGAGTCAAGCTTGTCTTGTGAAAAATCTCGAAATATGATTTAGCGGTTAGATGTTAGAAGGTCCTTAACAATATTAGTTATATGGATTAATTTGTGGATCAATTGAAAATTTCCCATGCAAATGATTATATCACTTGAGAATGTTTCAATCATCAAAAGAGAGAGATATGAACTTACTGAATTTTTACTCGTGGTAAATTGGCGAACTCAGTTTATAAACCATAGAGGAAGGTTGGTGAACCAGTTCACAAACCATGAACTCGCTGGAAACCGCTCACGAACTTTAAAGTTGGATTTTTGGGTGCACTCTGAGAGATCCACCGCTCTAACTCCTATCAAGGACTTGGATTGGGCCTAACAGTTTGGTTTGGGCCCGCTCGACTAAAATTGGCTAGTTAACTCGGGCGAGGAAGAAACAGGGAACGTGATGGGCTGGTTGAGAAGTCACTGATTCTCCGAGTCAGGTTATGGATATATATGCCTTGCACGAGTCGGAATCACTTAACAGAGTTTTACTCCAACTGGGAGGCCAACACCAGAAATCATGAAGTGGTCAAACTGTGTGGAAGAAAATATTCCCAAAATATTTTCTTAAAACCCGAGTAGAATGGAGGATTATCGTGTTAATGTCAGATTTCTTGCGCCGGGACGAGATAAATAGGTTCCTGGTCTCAATAGGTCATGGAGTATTTCAGCGAGTTTGGAACATCACGTAAGAGAAAACTGCTTCGTGCAGGTAAGTTTCGCTCTGGCCAAGTATAATCGTAAGAACACGAAGAATG